>KL647309.1:565736-652004 GCA_000727475.1 Sarcocystis neurona
GTCTCCGTCTCCCTGTCTCTCCGTCGTCTCCCTCCTGTCCCCGTCTCTCTCCCTCTCCTCTCCGTCTCCCTGTCTCTCTGTGTCTCCATCTGTCCCCGTCTGTCTCCCCTCCCTCCGTCTCTGCTGTCTCGTCTCCGTGTCTCCATCTGTCTCTACTGAAGTCAACCTGCCTCGGAGACACGTCCTTCTCATGTGTCTCCACTACGAGCTTCATGTCTAACTGATATCGCACCAACTACTCGTGGTACGACTACCCCTACTACTATCACTACTATTAACACGACTACTATGACTACCCTCACCACCCCCACTATCACTCCTACTGCTGGTGGAGCTACTACTATTACTATTGCTGCTAGTGTTACTGTTACTACTACCACTACTGTTACTACTACTAGTGCTCGTACGACCACTACTACTGGCATTACTACTAGATAAGTATTACCACTACTAATGCTATGAATACTATTACTACTACTACTACGACCACTACCACCACTAGCATGACTACTGCCCCTACCATTACGACGACAAGTTTTACCAGTACACTTGCCACTACCAATCCTGCTACTACAACGATTAATACTGCTGCTGCTCCTACTGCTACTACTCCTCCTGGTACCACTACTACTACTACCTCTACTACGGTCAGTACTACCGCTACTATTGCAAATATTACTACTTCTAGAACTGTCACTTACTACTACGACTACGACTACTACTACTACTATCACTACTACTGCTGGTGTTAGCACTACTACTACTACTACTACCAGGCGCTTCCTTTACATTCGGAGCAGGTATATACGTGTATATGCATATACACCTGTGTTTACACACATCTGCAGGTAGCTGTGTATATCCATATAAGTGTATACTTGCATACATAGATACGTGTAAGTACAAACATGCGTAGCTCTTTGTATATCTATACCTGTATTCATCTATATATGTAAGTAGGTATATGTGTATGTTTATACCTCCATGTATGAAAATCTGCGGATAGGTGTACGATAGGACGCTGCGGTGGGTAAAAGGCGTCTGCGACTGTCTGCAGGTATGTGGTCGTGGTAGCTGCATATGTGACCGAGTACGCTCGTGTGCATACACATGCATGTGGATGAATATATATGTACACACGTGTATACGCATTTTTACACATGTATTCCTGTGGCTGTATTGGCGTGTATGTGCGTGTGCATGCGTTTAGTTGTGGGGGCTGTTCTGGCCTCGTAGCTCTGCATGTGTTGATGGTGGGGGATGTCGTGTGTCGATTGCGGGTTCTGCGAAGGGCTCCTGCGGTTGTTTTGCTGCTGCAGCGCGACCGCACGGAGCTCCGTCAGTTGTATAGAGCCAAAGTTTTCACACCCGGACACAGTACGTCTCTCTGCTGCTGTTGCTGCTTAGTCTTTTTCTTCTTCCTCTATATCGAAGCTATACAGAGCTGTGTAAAGCCAACCTTTCACACCCGAACACAGGACGTGTCTCTGCTGCTGTTGCTTCTTTTTCTTTTTCTGTGTGGCACCTACACAGAGCTGTGTAGAACCAAAGTTTTCACAGCCCAGTACAGGACGTCTCTCTGCTGCTGTTGCTATTGCTGCTGCGGCTTCGTCTCCTTTTACGCCGCGTGCGCGTGGGTGGTTGGTGAGAACCAAAATCTCTGGACTCCCGGCCCTAGGACACCTCCCTGCTGCTGCTGTTGTGGCTCCTTCTTGTTCACAAGTGCATGCGCGAGACGATGACCGTGGCGCGGCGCGGAAGTGTACCGCTTACGTGTGCGGGCGTCTTGGCTAGCTGTGTATACGTGGAAGCATGCTGAGAGGCTGAGGGTTTTGCCTGATGACGACCCCCCTACCACCAGCCCAGGGGTCTTAGACGCTCTTGAGAGAAAGACGTTCTACTCTGCTTTTTCTCTTCTTCTTCTTCTTCCTCGTATTCTTCTTCTGTGCCGGGTATCTGTCGCCATGCGTGAGGAGCCGGTGTTGCGCATGTGTCTCGTGTGCACAGGACAATGCTTCTACGCGAAGGGAGGACAGACACAGGGAGGCAGATGTAGAAAAGAGCGGCAAATATATATGTAGTGTGTGCACGCAGAAGATACGCACAACAAGCCCACATGTATATACATATATATGCAAATAGATGTATATATATTATGTGGTTGCAGAGTTATAAGTAGGCATGCATATATGTGTATATACATATATATATCAGTCGTATATATAGATACGCCTATATACCGCAGATATACATATCTATTACATACATATATATGTATATATATACGTATGTTGGTTATATATGGGTCACACACAGGTACATATACATATATGTAGATATAGATAGATAGATAGATATGTACGGGATGCACATTTGTGAGGAAAGTGTGGAGAGATCATACGTTGAAACACTTCTGATAACACGCAGAAAGGCTTTCTGTGTGTACGTTTTCAATCCACGAGGCGCATGCAGTGGATAACTTCTCTCCATATGTTGAAGATAAATTTTGGGAACAAATGTGTGTGTGCACGTGTAGGTGTATCTGTTGGGATACGTAATACCAGCAAAACATCAAAGATATACAAAACACGTTCTTCTTGTCGTTCTTTCTCTCTCTCTGTCTCCGACTATCCGACAACATATACGTATGTGTACACATACATATACATATACGTACGTCATTCATACATATTCCCACACACATATATACATATATATATGTATGCACCTCCACACATATATATGTACGTGAGTACAAACATACGTCCATCCATGAAATACATCTGTAGAAATGTACGTACGTCTATACATATATGTAGATAGATAGATACACCTGTACATGCATCAATGGGTAGATACATAAGTATGTCCATCGCAGTATACATATACATGCGTGGGCGTACACACGTCCCTCAATGAAGACTGGTGATCGAAGGAGGGCCTCCGTAGCGGGGTGGTGGTCGTCGTGTGACGCGTTTTACGAGTTTCCTATCACAGCCAGCGACACACGAATGTCACCCCTTTCTGCTTGCATATATATATATGTGTACGTACGCCTATAGACATATATACATATGTACAGGTACACATATATATAAATATGTATACTTTCTTATCTTCATGTCTGTAGACGTGAACGCTTGGAGATAAAGAGAGACGTGAAGCAGTGAGTATGTGTGCAGTCCTTGCATGCTTCCATACTGTCCGTGTGTATATTTATGTGTGGTAGTACTTTATTCGAGGCTGTAGGACAAAGGGCCGTCCCAGTGCGTCTACATCGTAGGTAGGGACGCCTGCGTCTGCTGTTGGAGAAGCAGAAAAGAGACACAGGGAGAGACTCAGAGATACACACATGGACCCAGGGGGGGAGACACACGGACAGAAGGAGGGAGACGAGACACGGGAACGGGTAGAGACACACGCAGGGAGACGGGGGCAGAGATACACGCACAGATAGAGATTGTGGGGCCCAAAGAAAGGGCGAGACAGAGGGAGACAGGGAAGGGAACCCAGCGAGAGAGGGAGACACACACACAGACAGAGAGGGAGACACGAACAGAGAGGAGACACCAACACAGAAGGAGACGCGAACAGAGAGGAGGCACCAACACAGAGGGAGACACGAACAGAGAGGAGACACAGAGACACATTTGCAGAGAGACATGCGGAGACGGAGGGAGAGGGGGGGGACGGACTGAGAGACAGACACCACCAGCGAAGGAGACGGAGACTGGCAGACAGAGAGAGAGATATATATAAGCACTCGAGATACAGAGAGACACTCTCTCACAGATGTATATATGTGTAGGGGTCTCTGTGTGTTGGGAGTGCGCTGCTGTGGACAGGGCGCGTTTCTGTGTGCCCGCCGATACTTCTGCGACTCTTCGCGCCTTCGTCCGAGCGTCTTGCGGGCACTTGCGGGAACTTCGAGAGAGTTGTTTTTCCTCTTCAGAAGGTGGTGCTGTGCGCCGTCTGTTAAACTCGCCTGTGGACGCGTTTTCTGCGCGTGTCTGCGAGTGTGTGGATCTGCGTAGCCCAACACACGCCACGCGCCCTGTGCATGTGTAGGTGTGTGTCTTTTGTCTGTGTAGGTGTAGAAGTATACACGTGCGTGTGTGTGTTGATATCTCCTGCAAGTTTGTTTGACGCTTTACGGAGAAAGAAAGGAGCTCGTCGCTGCCACTGGGGAGACCCAGCTGCTGCTGCTGCTGCCTCCGCTTCTCTCTCTTTCGTGCAGATCTCCCAACGATGAGTCTCGCGGAGTGCGCGGCGATTGAAATGGAGATGGAAGTGTACGTCCGCTTACCCTTCCCACCTTCTCGGGCTGTCTGCGACGACGCACGCATGCATATATGCATATGTGCATAGATGTACATTTGCATACGTATGGCTATATGTATATATATATATGTATGCATGTACATGTGTACAAGTATAAATCTCTATAGGCGTTTCTGTGTAGACACATGCACATACATGTACATATATATACATACATTTATTGGAAGAGGAGGAGGAGGGGGACATACATGTGTGTATGTTTCTTTTGGCGTACACCCGCCATGAAGGGGCAGAGAAACCTACGGGCGAAGATCGAGACGGAATTTACCACTCAGTACGATGAACAGTGTGCTGCTGCGACTGCTGCTGCTGTGGGAGCCCCTGCTGCTGCCGTCGCTGCCACGTGCGTGCGCGGCTGCTGCTGAGAGGAGCTGCCCGGTAGAAGAGCGGCTGCCAAAGACGCGGTTGCTGCTGGCTGCTGCAATCTGTCTGGCTGCAAGCGAGGCGACGCACTGCTGCTGTTGCCACGAGCTCGTGCTGCGCTTGCTGCTAAGGCGCTGCTGTGATTGCCGCTAGTGGTGCTGCTTCTGCTGCGTCTGTGAGATGCTGCACCTACTGCCCTTCCTGGCTCCTCTTGCGCCTCCTGCTGCGAGATGCTGCCGCTGCTGCTGCCGTTGCTGCATGAGAGGTGCGGCTGCTCTCCTTTGTTGAGCCGCGCTGTTATTACTGCAGGTAGGAGCAGTGCTGTTGTTGCTCTTGGCTGCTGCTGTTTGTATGCGAGCGCCTGCTGGTGCTCGTGTGACGTGCTGCTGCTCCTGCGTAAGTGGCTGCTGCTCAACCGCTGTGCTTCTGCGGCTGCTGCTGCTTCACCTTGCTGCTGCTACTGCATCCTGCTGCTGCTACAGCAGATTACGGCGACTACTGCGTACTGCTGGTGCTGTTTCACTCTGCCGCTGATGATACTTCACGGTGCTGCTGCTGCTGCTCGTCTGCATTGCTGCTGCTGCTCCTCCTCCTCATCCTTGACGGTGCTGCGGCTGCTCCTTCACAGTGCCACTGCTGCTTCATTTTATGGTGCTGCTGCTGGCGCTCTTCCTTTTCGCTGCTGTTGCTCCTTGTTGCTGCTGCTTTGTGAAGAAATCAAATCGGCGCTCGAAAGAAGGACGTTGTGCGCGAGTATCCGACGACACAGACGTGCGTGGAGGTAAGTAGAAAGTCGTTTGCGCGGCAGGGGGAAATTTGCTGTGTTTCTCTTTGCAGAGAAAAGCACACCCCGTAGCCCCGGCGTTGGCTGTTGACGAGAGCCTGCTGCGAATCCTGCTACTGCTGCTGCACTGCATTTGTTGTGTTGCTCCTAGTGCTGCACTTGTTTTTCTGCCCTGACTGCTGCTACTCCTGCACCCGCGACTGCCGCTGCTGCTCTACGCGTGTGTGCCTTCGCTACCCCTGCACTACTTGCTGCTTCTGCTGCAGCACTTGCTGCTGCTGCTGCCGCTGCGTGACTTGCTGCTGCTGCTGCTGCGTGACTTGGTGCTGTTGCCGCTGCGTGACTTGCTGCTGCTGCTGCATGACTTGCTGCTGCTGCAGCACTTGTTGCTTGTGTTGCGTGTGCTCCATTGCTGCTGCTGCTGACGCTGCGGGTGCGCAGGCCGAGGAAGAGGAGGAGCGTCAGCAGCGCGAGTGGGACAACTGGAAGGTACGTGTCTTGACGTGGATGAGAGATATTTTTGCGTGCAACGAGAGACTTCGAGGAAAGAAGAAAGAAGATGGAGAAATCAGCGAATACTCCCCACAAGTATACATCATAGACAGACGACTACACAGATGTCGAAGAGGGAAGATATGGATGAAAATCAAGGAATACACACGTCAAACAGGAATGTACCTACGTCCACGTGCATGCATATACGTGGACATCAACCGGAGATCCTGTACTACAGAGTCAATAAGAACAGGACAAGAACGAATATACGCACATGGAGGGAGGAAGAAAAATTGGCCTGCCATTTATGGGTTACTGACGACGCGTATGAACATTTACATCTTCCGAAGTGGCTCTACCCACGTGATCAAAACACACACCTCTTCCTCCAACGTCAAAGATACAAATACACATAGACTACACACGTATACCAACATACATGCATGCATGCATACGTCTACATACATACATACATAAACATATATGTACACGTGTACATACGTATACATACATAGATATACATACGTACATGCATGCATGCATACGTATACATACATACATATATACATACGTACATGCATGCCTGCATACGTATACATACATACATATGTACATACGTACATGCATGCATGCATACGTATACATACATACATACGTACATACATAAATATATATATGCACACGTATACATACGTATACATACATGTATATATACATACGTACATGCATGCATGCATACGTATACATACATACATAAATATATAGACGCACACGTATACATACGTATACATACATACATATATACATACGTACATACGCACATACACACATACATACATGCACACGTATACATACACGCATACGTATACATACTTACATACATATACGTACGCACATACGTGTGCACACGTATACATACATACGTACGTATACAGACGTACATAAGTATACATACATACGTGCACAAATACATGCACACATACATACATACGCGTGCACGCCTGTGGGCATATGTGTGTTCGCTTACTTTCTAGGTATTGCAGAGATGTGTATAACACAACTGGTAGACTACGCTGTACGAGCCGAATATATGTTCAAAATGAAGAAGGTGCTGGTGAAGCTGCTTCTCTTTGAAGTGTGCGTGGCACGCGTGCAACATGCGGCATCTCGTGCGAACGATTTTCTGCGTTTTGACTCGGAATCTGCTGCTCTCCCGCGTGTCGACGCCTGCGTATTTTGAAGACTAATACGCTTTTGAACATGCACATGTGTATATACATATACATATATATATAACTACTCGTGGATAAACATGAATAGACACACATATATCCCTCAATGTCTGAGTAGATATATCTATACGCCTCCCACACATGTACTAGTACGAAAATAGATGTAGACATTCATAAAATTCGTGGGGAGATATAAACAGATACGTATACATACATATAAATGTCTATAAATGTGTAGATGTATCTGTGTGCCTCCTACACATGTATCAATACGTTAATAGATATACATATGTATATATATATATATGTATGTATACATATGTGTGTGAATGACTAGTGTATCTGGGTCCCCGTGGATTGTCTTATATCGCAAAAGGCGTGCTTGGTTGCCTGTTCGAGTATGCTTTGGCGCAGGCCCATGGACATGTTAAGCAGAGCTCCTCGCCTACTTGCGAGGCTCTTGTGCGTCCGCGTATGTATATATTATGTATGTAGGTGTCTGCTTGGGTGACGTGGTAGGTGGGACGCACTTACGTGGGTGTGTTTGTACGAACGTGTGAAGATGTGCACGTGGTGAATACGTTTGTGTGTAGGCGGGTATGCATGCGCATGACGCGAGGGACGCATTTGTGCTGAAGAACACAGAGATGTCGCCGCTGGTGTGTTACGTTGCATGCGCGCGCATTGCAGGATGAACATCCCCGTGGGTCGGGCAACAAAATGAGAAATAAAGGTTGACGAAGACACCGTAGACGCAGAGGAAGGGGAAGAAGAAGCCGTGGGTCTCGAAGCGAAGGAGCAGAATAGGATTTGGAGAGACGGTTAAAATGCTGCTCTAGGAATACCTGGTCGTTGAGGTCCGACGAGGACGGCGAGAGGGCGTGCTGCACGTCCCTCTGCAGAAAAAAAGAGAGACAGAGAGAGAGAGAAAGAAAACGAGGTGCCTGTGACACACAGGTTTTGCCTTGTTTAATCATTCTCATTCTACGTATACGATCTGTGTGTATGTATATATATATATATATGTATATATGTATGTACGTATACACATGTGGTCCTTGGGTAGTAGAAAACGAAAGGGCAAGAATAACAGGAGTGGAGCAGAAGAAAGGAGATGTGAAACAAGGAGGAAAAAAGAGCGACAGCGACACCGCAGATGCGCCCGGCTCGTCGTCTGCTGCGGATCACGGTGGTTCCGAGGACCTGCGTCACCGCGTTTTCTCTCTCCTTTGTTCCGCTACACCTTTGCTGTTCTTCTTAGCTTTTCATTTTCCACTACGAAGGCGTGATAACTACACATGTATACAACCAGGTAGACCGTATAGCAGAGAAGCAGATGAAAAAGGAGAGATCACGAAAAAAAACAGGACGAGGAGAAATATGAAGGAAGGCGCAAGAAAATGATAGGTTCACTACTGCTGTACGGAGGTGGCCATGCGAGTGCTGCGGAAGACGGGAGGGGAGAGACTCCCGAGAAAAAGGTGGCAGCAGGAGAAACTCGGCACCAGAGATGCTTTCTTTCCACGACGAGAAACCCGCTGACTTTGTTGCGCCAGGCATCCCCGTGGAAGAGGGCAGAGGGCATGGATGTCACGGGTGAGGAGATAGAAGAACGTGAGGGCTTCAAGAACTGCTTTGCGTTGTCGATGGATATGAAGCTGCATCTCTACTTCGCAAGGCGTCCCCTATATTTATGAACCAAGGAAAATCTGCTCTGCACATCCTCGGTGTACGTACAACGGATTCACCTAGGCAAAAGCAAGGTTGGGGACACAAAGCCGAAAACGGACTTCCGAGAGCTCCTGATCCAGAAAATGCCATACGTGAAATTGCCAGTTAAACGCGTCCGCAGGCGCATTGTAAATACGCTGCTGCACCTACTCTCATATACATATATGTAGCCATATGTATATATATATATATATCGCCGGATACGTTTTGTGTACGTGCGTACGTGTGTCTCGTGTATCTCTACGCGCGTGCGTATATAGGTGTTCATGTACGCGCGTGTACGAGCGTCTTGTAAAGTTTGCGTTAGTCACTTGATGCGCACAGATGCAAGAACCATGGCTGCAGTAGCGCCACCCAGAGCAGTTCAATTATACGAGTAAACGACATTATCGTCGTTTGGTGGCAGCTGTGTGACGCAGCCGTGCAGCAGGAATGGATTTCTTAGAGCAGCAGCAGCGGCAGATTTGTTACAGCAGCAGGGGGTATATGGCAACAACAGAAGCACAGCAGCAGCAGCAGCGTTAGCAAATATACAACTGCAGCAGCAAAGTTGCCCGGCCCCACCCACTCGAAACAGCTGCAGATAAATCTTGTCGACAGGAACGTGTCCACCAAGCGTGCGGCTACTGCCCGAACCACGCTAGCAGCAGTACGGCTATCTGGACAGCTGTTGTTTGGAGGCGGCGGCCTCTGAAGTAGCAGCGCACGGCCTGCCATACAAACGCAGCAGGTGCTCCGTCAGCCACATACGGAACTAATACGATATAACTATGACGTGTACAGTCGCCTTCCATGCCGTTTCACGACACACATAGGTAAAGACGTATTTTATTTCAGGAGCTGCTGGTCATCTTGAATTGCGTGTGGCGACACATATATAATTCATATATACGTACTTTGTAAGAGTTGCTACCGGTCTTGGCGCTGCGTGTAGCAACACAGTGCTTTATTCAACAGCGCGCTCACTATCCCGTCAAGCTTTCAGCAGCAAGTCTAACTACACACAGTCGTGTGTGCGTGAGCGGATAACGTCTACGCGAGTGGACGCAGAAGATACGGCTGCTGGTCGCCGAAAGTACGCTGTATTAAATGGCAGAAACTGCTTGAAGAGTTTCGCGCGGTTAGTGTACAAAGCTGGAAAGATGTGCACATATACGCAGACGTAGATATACATATATATATATATATGCGTATATGTCCATATGCTTCATAATGCAGCGAAGGTCTGTCACGGCTCCTGCTGTGCTACACGTACAACCAGTGCGCGCCGCTGTACATGTATATACAAGGATACACATGGGTTTGTGTGCATGCAGCGCTAAGCTGGGTCCGGATTTATAGACGGTAGAACTGAATCACCACCTAGAGCGAAGTGTACCATCGGTTGTCACTTGTTACTTCTGCTGATGCGGCAATGCTCACGAACTCCTGTTTATTTGATGTATTACAACTGAGTGCACTATCTGAAGAAGAGGAACTTTGTGACTGCGAGACGCTGCTGTTCTCGGTGCGTTAGAAAACGTCCAGGTTTCTCGCTCTCGCTGTTGCGTGTGTAGGTGCACGTGTGTGTGTGTGTATGTATGTATGTATGTGTGTATGTATGTATGTATATATATCGTCTGCTGCACAGTGCGGAGGAAAAAAAAACTCGCAGATGAGACAGTAACTGGGAGGAAACGTAGTCCCGGTATGTGAAAAAATAAGCGTTTTGTGTACATTTTCTTCTGCATGTCGCTGCCTTTGAAGTCTGCGTGGTGCACGTGAGATTTGGATTAACCAATTCAGGGACGGAATATCGCTCGCCATGATCAGGTGTCCCAACCGTGCAACTCCGCTGCAGTAAAGTACGTGTACCTATGCATACAGATATATACACTGATATTTATACAGTATTCGTGTACCTTCAAATTGGTGTGTATGTATATACATACTAATTATTATACGCAAACAACGGTGGGCGTGTGTGTGCATCGTCAGAGGTATCTACATATATGTATATATACACGCGTATCCTGTAAATCCGCGCAGTTGCGGGCGCGTAGTATGTGCATGCATGATCAGCAGATACCGGCAGTTCTCGTACGCGTGTCCGCGAAGGAGTATCCTACACACACCTGCGAAAAAAAATCACGCGGTGCACCTAGAGCGAGAACCACGCATTCTGCCACATACGATACGTACGCTGAACATTTATATGTATATTCGTGTATGTGCACACATGAACGACCTCGTTTTCTTGTAAATTGCCGTGCCGTGAAACGACGACTACCGCAAAAAGCTGCTCACCTACGTCACACCGAATTGCCTGTTATGCAGTCATCGGCTTTGAACATATTGCAGCGCTACTGAGTTGTTGCTAATGCTGCAGCCGCCCTCACTGCTTATGGTGCCGCTCTGGCTGCTCCAGCTGCCCTTTCGGATGCTTCTAACAATACCAATTTTGCTGTCGCTTCTGGCACCTCCCCTCTGCTAAGAATGACACAGTCACTGCTGCCGCTGTATGACAATCAGTACTCAAGGCTTGCATGTCACGCAATGTCTGGCACTACATTGAATCTCAAAATCTGCCGGTGTTGTGGGTGCTCAGATGTAAGTCTTATGTCGCCTCTGGGAGGATTGTCCGCTGTTCGGTACAAAACAGGTTCTCACTTTCGAAAGCCCCGCATCACTTGGTCGACGCTCGCAGCGGCACAGTCTGCGTACCCAGCAGGGGACGCTGTCAATACTGCTGCTGCAGTCGCCACACAGTAGTAGCTATCCCCGCAACACTTACTTGGCGATTCTCCATGGACAGCTAATTCGAATTTAGCTGTCAACTACAGTGATCATGCAGCAGGAATCATGTGCACCGCTACCTGCATGTCAGCACGATTCCAGCTTTGAGGTAGAACCACCCATCGACTAACCTTAACATCACCATCACAGTCAGTTTTATCCCGCCACCACCGCCTGCAGCTTGAGGTGAAGAGCGAAGCTAATAAATAGCTCTACAGCACAAAAAAACGCCCTGCCACGTCAAACGTTGTAACTGAGAAAAGTCGTACAGGGGCAGAACTATGGAACAACCGCTGATCGAATGTTCTCGTCAAAAACAGCTTAATACGCGCACACCACGGGCAGTGCCTTTCACGCATTCCATTCGCCGGAACAACACGTTCGTGCCACCGTGCTGCATCCCATCAACCGCTGCACGCCCCGCCTGCGAAGCTCCGAGACTTTCCTACTTGGAAGTCACCAGACAAAAGGCAGACCTTGAAATCCAGTGACAACGAAATTGAACAGCAACACTGGGTAGATACACGTTTCGTCTGCAGTCCACACTTCAACTGGGGAAGATGCGGAAATTGACGGTTTCCACGAAGTCCACTCTCCGAATTCCTCTCTCCATCTAACAATGACACTCGGTACCCGTCCGTGCAGGGCAATTCATGGCTGTGGTTGCTCTATCCGCTGACGTTTTGTGTAGTACGTGTTAATCGCGTACAATTGTCAAGTCCGCTGACGTTTTGTGTAGTACGTGTTAATCGCGTATAATTGTCAAGTGGTAATGAGATCTCCAGACAGAGCACACAGAGATACACATACGTATACGTAGGTATACATAGGCAACGTTCAGGGTAAACCGCTTTACTGGTCTTTACATGTGTACACAAAGTTACGTACACAAGTTAAACCCGCAATGCATCAGCTTCCATGCAGCGCCACGTTTCATACATACATACATATAGATGGTTCTACGCCAGGGTTTTATGCGGGGCACGGACCGTGTCTGTCTTAAACATGTGCCGTAGAGTGAAAGCCCTGTGGCACAGTAGTCTTCATCGGCAGTATGCTCTCCTGCTACCAACCTGTGCGCTACTTCTATGGCCATCGCTCATTTTCAACATGGAAGCTCTCCCTCCCTTCTGTTGTCTACGCCGTTCTGCACGCCACAAAGTCTCTTCCCACCGTTTCTACAGAACCATTCTCCACCGTTGCTGTCGCGTGGGAAGGCCTCTCAGTAACGTTCCTCCCTGCATCTATGTTTTCGTTGCTGCTGCCTCTGCGGCTGCGGCACTTGTTGCCAGACAGGTGATGCTTCACATAGGTCTCGTGGTAAGGGTTCATTTACAGGCGTCACACTTTACACCTAATAAGGACTGGCACACCGTGAGGTGTTTGCAAATTCAAGACCTTTCTCCACGAATTCTCCTCGCCAGCTGAATATCCTTCGGCATAATCGTAACCCTCTTGGCGTGAATTGCGCAGAGATTAGTGTCTTCAAACAGTCCTACCAAATACGCTTCTGCTGCCTCCTGCAAAGCGAGGATGGCTTGCGACTGGAACCTCAGGTCCGTTTTGAAGTCCTGCGCGATCTCTCTGACCAGTCGCTGGAACGGCAGCTTTCTGATGAGAAGGTCCGTGCTCTTCTGGAATTTGCGAATTTCGCGCAGCGCTACCGTGCCAGGCCTGTAGCGGTGGGGCTTCTTTATGCCGCCAGAAAGAGGTGCGGTTTTACGCGCAGCTTTCGACGCCAGCTGCTTTCGAGGAGCTTTGCCTCCCGTGGATTTCCGGGCTGTCTGCTTGGTGCGAGCCATCTTGCGATGTCGCACGGGGTCAAAATATCGCAGAAATACAGGAAAGACGAACGCAGCACAAGGCACGAGAGAAAAGGAATCACCACGTGTGTAACGGTTAAGACGCACGATGCGGGAACTGAGGCTGCGGGCTACTGATCTACCCAAACGCCTTAGCTTGGCGCAGCATTGAGCGGACGGATAACATGAACACAAGAAAAAGTTTAGAGTAGTGGTGCGTCAATGAACACGCTACAAAGAAGGGGCCGCAACTTTTAGGAGACACTGGGTCTGGTGACGTTCCACAGACGTTAGAAGGCGCGCGACGATGGGATGTGGTGATAGGCGTCAAGACCGTAAATTGCAAGACATATACGAATTTCGGGCATAAGTGAGATGCTGGGTATGTGCTTACAGCATTTTGCGTGAGATGCTCAATTAAATCGAATGCGCCGGTATTTAGTCTAGCTTGCGCGTCCAAGAATACCAAAGAATTCTCTGCGCACGGTCACGGTTGCTGTCGGCTGATGCGCCGTACTACCGTCTTCCCACGGAAACATTCGCGTCTCGAAAAATAAAAAATTTGAAACCACCTCAGCTCAGCAGTAGCAGACAACAGGAAAAATGGGCTTTTCTCTTTGAAGGAAGAAAAACTATTGACGCCCGGGCTAAGTCGGCCTCAAGCTCAACGCGTGGTTTATCTATTGCGTCAGGAGGACACGGAACGGAGGCTCTCCGCCTTTTTCTCACGCTGGCTGGACGCGCGCGCGGGGCAAGCAACCGTTCGCTAGGGACACGAGAGCGCAAGCAGCGTGCGGAAACAGCGTAGATCACTTCCACAGCGCATGCATGCATTAATGGCACATTCACTTCACGAGCAACTGAACAAGTTCTGCCTTCGGTATCTTGCCAGCAGCCCACTCAGCACGGGGACTACGCCAGATGCCTGACCGCCGCACTACCGACTGTGGTGCACGTTCAAGTGCATTACCAAGTCAGTCGGAGTGACTGGCGCCCTCCCAGGATATCCCAAGGGAGCTGGTCAATGCCAGTACTGCCGAGGGGCACCACCAAGGGAGCATCATGGTGAGCCTTCAACGCTGTCATGTATTAGTGGTGGCTGGGCTGTGTACGCACGACGTGAGGCTGCGCAGCGGAGCCATTGCACGGATATCACAGGTAGCATCCTCACCACTGTCAACCCAACAAACGGTGGTGTCGCTGCATGTAGAACGACGTTGTGGCTGCCTTCGATACGGTGCTGTCACTGCACTCCAATTGCTGCCGCTGTTGCATTTCAGTGCACCGGACCTACTAGAGCGCACACTCTCGTAAGCAAGACGAGTGTACATACAGCGCAGCTCTGAGTCTTCACCGGTTACGCCCGGTACCAGCCACCGGCAGGTTCATCTCGCCCGCTAGTACAGACGAGCTGAACCACTTTATGACGTAGTAAAAACAAAGCCGCTCGCAGACATTATCATACCGAAGTGTAGCGTACGTGCATTCCGTAGCTCTGAGCAACTCGTGAGCCGGACACGACCCCAGCAAATCAGTTAAGAACGAGATTACAAAGGCGCCACACAGTAGCACCCCCGCACGCCAAACTGTCCGACGCATTCAGGTATCAGTCATCGTCAGCAGCAGGTGCAGGCACCTGCTACATATACTACCCCAACGAATGGCATTTGTAAAGAAACCTGTATTTGAATAGTGGCACACGGCTTTGCACTGAGTGAAACTCCAAGTGCACCATCCTGAACACAGAGTGCACATGCACCGTTGATTTCCAGTTTCGGGAACGCTATACACGTACGCTACTAAAATGGAGACCCGTCTTTCATTATAACAGTAACAGAGATTATACAGGACCCCAGGAATTCCATTTGGCGTCGGGACGTGTCTCAAGTAAGTCATCTGGCCAGCGCGTCTCACGCACACAGTTGAGCAGTAAAGGAAACCCTCCGCCGCGTCTGTGTCAAGCTGCTCTCCTAATTGACTTCTATGTATTGGTGCCGGATGCAGCCCGCGGTACCTTTGTTTCTATCCTTGTGGAACTTGGCGACGAATAAATTTCACGCCAAGCAATCCTGCACGTTTTGGAAGCATGAATCTACTGTCCTACGAATTAGAATCTGTATCGTGCGCCCGCAAATACTGCCCTCTACTCACAAGGTGGACCTGCCGAACACAAACAATTATAACGACCCGTTGAGGCTTCGTCGAGTCGTCGAACTTGAGGTCTTCAGTGTCTGAATAGACACTCGGGACCAGTACGTTTCGCCCGCCCAGAGGGTATTCTGTGCCACACGCTGCATCGCCTGTGAGCTCTAAAACAGCAAAGTGTCAGGCCGTTCCCCGAGCGGCATTGCAGGTTGTGACCAGGTCTGCCTCCGGCGAGGCCTACCTCATGGAGAAACTCATAATTCCTGGAATATGTGTATCTCTTTCCCTCAAGCGCTGGCAGTACCGACGTCCGCGCTGACCAAGTCGCTGTCGACGTAGGCATCCGTTATTTCGTTCATCAGGGATCTGTCGTATGCCTTGTATGAAGCTCATTCGACACTCCCCCGCGTTCTGATGACGCACTGACACCGCCGGTATCCGTAAGCTAAGCTGGCAGGGGTGTACGGACGTAGTCCACGCCTACGACGACTGTTGTCATTGGTTGGTCTCACAAACCTCATTGTGAACACAATTGGTCTGTGTGGTCAGGAGCCCGAAGGAACCAACCTCATTGTGTATTATGTTGGTGTGCGTGCCCAGTGTACCAAGGGGCTGACCCGCTTTGTGCTTGCTGACACGCGCTACACTGTCAGTCCGCTACCTTCACTACGGGCGGGCGAATCTGATCTCCATAGCGCCGTGGTACGACAAACCTCTTCAGATCTCACTTTGTGTTGACGCACGGTCGCATGTTGCTAAAGGCTGCCCGACGTGTCTCCCAGAGTACAGCACGTAAATTCCGCTATGAGGTGCACCTTGAAAGCGAGAATCCACCCATAGGCAACTAAGGTGAACGAGTTTCTTTGCGGACGTAGTAGACATTCGTCATTCTGTTCTATGCGTGTGGCGCCTGAGGCGGGAATGGTTGCCGTGGGTTGAATACCTAAAACGCAGCACAGGTGCAGTGGAATACTTCTGGCACACTTCCGTATGATTTACGCAAGGACAGCGATCCACACCTACACATCCAATGATGGGGTGAGGCTTGAAGGACGACATCGCCACACGTGACGTCCGTCACTTATAAGGACGGCGAATGCCTAGTGATCCGCCTCCGTTAAAGTGCGCCACGCGCTATACGGCTTTCGTCAGGTTCTTGTGCGTACCTCACGCACACCGTCAGCTTATGGTTGTGGTGCCAGTGCGATTATCGTTCGTTGTAGCCGGTAACGGTGTCCCGTTGTGGCACGAACTCCTCGCCGTAATACAATTGTGGTCGTCAAAACACTTATAATGATGTATTTCTACTCATCTGCGTAGAAACCTGTTGCTTGCGTCCCTATACGCGTCCCGCGAGAGCTCTTTGGCACCGCAGCCAGTTTCGAGGCCGTTCGGCGAGCGACACCGGTCGTGGTTCTGTGTCTCCTGGCGAGACTACGCAGGGATTCAGAAAACATCATATTTCCGTTCCACGGCATAGCACGAGAGCCATTACCTCGGAATACGCAGAGCCCGCCGCGGAAACGTGATACGCAAAGTAAACACGAGGCATAAATCGACCATTGTTTGTCCTACTGTGCCCCCAACAGTGCTGGCCTTGCGGTGGCCTGGTTCCTGCGGCTTTCCCCACCGTCGTGAAATGCATCAATTGCCAACCGCATTTCGCACCAAATAGTTGCACAGACGGCTTTTAAAATTGCTGATATGGTGTTGTCCCGCCTATGAATATCTTGCTCTTTTTAAGCGCTTCAGTCACGACGAAACATATTACAGTGCGCCAAGGCGTACCATCACAAGATCACTGTGTCTGTGAACTCCAGCTCGGCAGCCAGTGACACGGAGGCGTGGTAATGTAAAATTACATACCGCACTGCAGCTTAATATTTGTAGGCCTCCCATCACGCTAGCGCTATTTTTGTTAAACGAGCGCCACCGTCCTTTAAGCGGAACTGCGCGAGTGTGTGTGTGTGTGCGTGTTGGGGTGGGGGCGTTAAGGTTTGTAGTAGTAGTGGTGGGGCCGTCTCGAATGTAGGCAAGCAGACACCAACTCTCCGAAGAATGCAGCTTCACTGGTAGGTGCGGCAGCGGCGGCGCGTCTCTTGCCGAATCGTCACGAGGTGCTTCCTTCTTTGTAGCAGTCCCCACTTTAGACGACAAATTGTTCTTGTTTTCGTTAAACTGCTTCAGGAGTGTTGACGCAGCCTTCGGTAGGCCGCAGATCGGACTTCGACCTCATATCAAGTAAGGAACGGTAGATCGGGTTTCCCGCGTTACCCAAATGCCCGTCCCCGTGCTAGGGACTGCGATGACCACTACTCATTCGCGTGTGGGAAGTCGCTCTTATCTTCCTTTCGTTGACGGTGGTGGTTGTAGAAAACGTGTCACTATTCAGGAAGTCAGTGTGTAAGATTTCTGTAGTGAAGGGAAGCAATTGAGGGCAGGGCGTCTGAAGAAAGGGAAAGTTCGTCCGTCTGCAAATCATCCGCGTGCAGGACGTAGGCCTTTTGGAGGAAGAAGAGTTGCTTAGAAGCCCGGTTTTTAGTTGGCTCTCTTTGCCCCAAAAACAAATTTTCGGCGTTCGCGCAGACCTTCGTAACGTGAATTGGACACATCCGCGATGCACCGCAACGCTCAATATCGAATCGCATTGGAGAAGCATACGTGTTTTCTGTCTGTGCGTGTTTTACACATGACCGCTCCCAGGGATTGTACCATTTCATTTTGTCTGTTAAAGGAGCAGCAGCAGCAGACAGCACCAGCACGCCGTATAGAATTTTCAGCGAAGGCAAGAATTCTTTAGAGGAGTGAACGCGATGGTACCGTGAGCGATCCTCTGAAGGGGTGGACTAGCCGCAGCGCGGTAGCGGCAGTAGGACGTGGGGGACTACTCGTACTCATAGATTCTTACACATGAGCAGAAGTACTTGAAGGGGGAGAGCAACGCAGTACATGGGATTGGAGAGCAATGTAGTACGGTGTCAGCACTTCTTTGGTGTGAACCGGGGCGAAATGGGTAGGCTGTTGCTGCGGGAGTGCTGCACGGCGCGTATTCGGACTTCGAGATATCCGAAGCTCTACGAATTTAAGATGTGCCACACCCTCTAACTCCGATGACAACGATGCACTACTGAACACATGTGTGGTCACTCTCTGTAGTTGACGGCAACAAATGGAAGACCCTGCAGGCAGGGGTTTCTAAAGGCATGTACTTTTTCGTCTGCTTGTTGCTGCCGCATGTCCTTGAAATATGTTAACGTTAACGTATGTGATGGTTGAATCAGGTGTCCACCGAACATAAGTACGCCGCATCGGATCAATCCCAAGCGGAGAGTTTCCCCGTGAAGAAATGAAGGGTTTCACGCCTCAGGTGAGTCGGAATTTTGTCTGCGGGTTGTTCAGTGTTGAATGCAGAGTGACTGGTTTGCACGCGCTGGTCGTCTTATATATCCTCGTGTACGTGTTTGTAGCCTGTGTCTGATAATAGGTACAGGGCTTTGCGCAGCGAGTTGCCAATACTGTAGTATGCAGTATTCTCCGCCGGTTCACATCTGCGTACGCATTCTAGTCGGTGAACTTGACTCCATTTATGGAGGCTACTAGCGCCAGGTCCTCGAAAACTGATGCAGAGACTCAGCGCGTTGTTAGTGTTCGAGATGCGCACTCTTCCCCGTGTGGACGGTGTTTCGATGAGTAAAACTCAGTTGTATAATGCTCACTAGGCACTCTCAAGGTTCAGCGTCCAGAGGTGGTGGGTTCCTTCCGTATCATGTGACGCTGGGTTGTCGAAACACGTTCAGCCATACGTTTACTCACTGTTGATAAAATAGAATGCGGAGCCTGTCGCCGCCAGCAGCTTTCAAACGCGTCCCCGGGCTCGCAGGCACGCTAAATTAGTACCGAAAGTATCCGTAACGTGACCTTGGCTGCAGCGTGTCCCTGTAGCAAGTTCAATACTTTCGTTTATCCGTTGGGGAGAAGTAGCGTATCCTCGACTGTGTGAGTGTCTGTTGTGAGCTTGCGAGGACGCTTACAAACGACAGTTGACAAACGTCATCTGACCACTTGGCTCGGTGATGCCCTTACCTCGTCTCGTCTGCTCGTGTCCGCACTCACAGTTTTCAAGAGAAATCAGATAGGCGTTGCACATCCATAGTTCACGACTGAGGAGCCGTTCAGGTAGAGCTCCTTTTTTTTGTTGAATCTGCGTGTGTGCCGTGTCTTCTCCATCGTATAGGCGTATGAGGGATGGTGCCAACCTGTGGCTATCCCAATTATCCCCAACCCCGGCGAATACACCATGCGCTCGGGGACGCGATGGGGCGCCTGCTGTGGCACGTGGAAACGTATGCCATACCAAACATTTCCGCTTATCACCACCTATGTGCGAGGTGCTCTGCCCTACATCGAACATGAAAAGCTGATGAGCACAAACGGACTCGCTGTCGCTCCGCAGAGAGCAGCTGTGAAAGTGCGAGTGGGGAGCGGGTCTAAGACGAGCCCGATGGTCGGTAACGGGACTCAGACCATCACGATGGTGGGGAGCGGAACTCAGACCATCCCTGTGGTGGGGACTCAGACCATCCCGGTTGTGGGGAGCGGGACTCAGACCATTCCGATGGTGAGTCACACTGTGAATGCGTACCTTGCAGACGGTGAAAAGCTTCTACCGTTAGGAGTAAGCCTGTCCTTCAATACGTGGAGAGCCCGCTGCATTCGGTTTTATTTGCTGCATAGAATGCTTGGGAAGGAGATGTTAGTGGTGTAGTCTGCCGTGACAAATGGTGCTTCGCTGTGTGCTGTGATTAACAAAGCGGACAAGACTGGTGGCAACCAACCGCTAAGTACCTTGTGATCTTGAAATTACGTCTGCGACCAGTCGCAGCATTTAAAAGCTGAGACACCCTACACGTCTTAGCGTGCCCTGTGCCTTTCCTGTCAGCATGCGATGGGGCGAGAAACATGCTTGTGTGGTGCTTATCCTACGAGCAGCTGCCCGTTGGTGTATGGGTACGTTCTGCTTTGCGTCTACCTGGTTTTCTCCCTTCAGGTCAGGGAAGTCACAGAAAATACCTGTATGAAACCTCGCGTCCTTACGAAGGTTATCGAGTGCGAGGACACGAAGTATATTCCCAAAGTGGAGGTCCGCACTGTCCAACGAACAATTGAGGTAGCCTCGAAGACGGAGAAGCGCTTCGTGCCGCGGGAAGTTCCTGTGGACACACCCTTCATTGTTCCACGCTTCGAAGACCGCGATGTTCCAGTGGTGGTGTCTAACACGATTTCCCCAGAAATTGAAGAAACAGAAGCCGTTGTGGAGGTGCCTGTCGCTCGCTACGTGCCTCACTTGGTGCCCATCAATGTCTACGTGCCTCGCGCTGTTGCCATTCCAGTTGTTCTGACTGACGAAAGCAAGCAAGAGGCTCCCGCCGCCCTGCCCACGGAGTCTCTGCAACAGCTGATCAAAGAGCTGAATCCTCACCTGGAAGAGATAGACAAATTCAATGCGGGCCAGGTGACTACAACGGCGCGGATGCATGCGCGGAGGTTAATCCTTTGCGTGTAGTTACACAGTCGCACGCATGTAGTGATAAACTACGCTGAGGCTGCACACATTCCCTGAAGTGTACGTAGTGCCAGCCATATTCTGCGTATTGATCCGACGCACGTTGATAAAGGCAGATTATAAGTAAACTCCGTACAATCTCTCAGGCTGTCGCAATTTTCCGTAGTGGTTTGACACCGGTCAAGCAGGCAGCCACGCGCTGCACGTGAAGAAAGCTTTACACGCGTGCTTTCCAAGTCAAGTGTAGGCGCGTAGCAACGCCGACGTTTGCGTGCGAGTGTACACGCTTGGATGCAGTGCTGCTTTTAGTGTGCTCCTGTGCGTGGACATTGTCAACGTGCTCTGTACACGTTTGTACCTTGTTCTTTTCGACTACAATTTGCAGAATGTCAAGTTTCAGGAACTGCTGGAGAAGTCTCAGAAGGCGGCAAACTTCGCGAAGTGTCCGGTGCCGGAGCCTCAAAGCACACCTATTCTAAAGATCACCGAAATCGAGCCGGAAGGCGAAGAGTCGGATCACCTTGTCAAACAAATTTGCTTTTCGGTATGTTTTGTGATTCACATTCAGATATCCGCGTCTACGTATGCTGACGTATGCACTCAGGAATATTACGCAGCCCATAAATATATCCATACACATTTTCGTGGAAGGGTGCGACGACACTGTGTTGACTTTTGAGAGCTTGTGGTGACGAAGTGTGCAAGTCAGTTGATGCTCACCGCCAACGGTCGGAAGTGTGTCTTCTGTGTAATACAAGTTCTAACTCGTGGAAAAATTAGCGCGTCTCGCCTTAGCGGAGAAATGTCACCTTAGAAGTTTTCTGGCGTCGTTGCGTCTTTCGTACGGGGCAAACTGAATTGTGGGGACGTTGCTGACTGGAGAGGAGATCTGTAGTGAGATTCCCGGTTTGTGCGCACACAAATGGTATCTGTAATGCTCCTTCAGACCGGAGGATACCAAGCGGCAGAAGTTGAGAGTCTTTTTACTGCTTTAACTGCCACGTCTACTACTGATTCGGAGGCTGACACGACTTCGGCGCACAAAGGAATGAGTGGCGAGCAAACGGATCCTGATACTCATGACGATATGCTGTCGGCTGCGACCGGTGCGTCTGACAGCCAGAGGTGCACCAGCGTCATGTCCGGCAAGGATGCGACTGAGGGCGTGGCAGCCGTTGCAAGCGGAAAAGCCTCTGCGACCACTGAAGAGCGGAAAAGCGACGCATCTAAAGCGGCCAGGGAGGCTGTTGTTGAGGAGACAAAATGATTGATGAGAGGTCAAACATCCAGACAATAACGGGGAAACTAAAAGGAGCAAAGAATGTAGCTTCCTGCGCCCCTCTCTCTGGCCAAAGCAGAGAGAGATTGGTTTCCAGGAATAACAAGTGCCTTAAATTGCAAGAACGTGAATCAGTGTAACTATTCGGTTGCAGAGCAGTGTGGTAAATTAGGCTGTTCTGCAGGGATGCATTACGGAAGTGAAGAGAAAGTCATATATATGTAGGTATACACATTTGTGTGAGAAAGAAAGCCGTTGTGCGTCTTCGCCAGAGTGCTTTTTCAAGCCGCCTTCGCATTTCGCAATTCATAGCCATTGAACTCCAACACGACATATTTGGTAGACCAGCCCCAGGCCCGCCTCGTGTTTTTCAACCATGCGTGATTACATTGCGTAGTTTCATTTGCAGTCGCTGCGTACTCAACTCAGGTCCGATGGCGATATGATTTCCCTCCACAAAGGAAAAGTGCAGCTTACTGAGATGCTACGGAGAAAAGAGAAGTCTGGGATAAATTTTCAGCGTAGCACCGCAGACCCTGGTGTAGGCGCGTCGCCGCACTGGTCACGCAGCAGAAGCCTCAAGTATACGTGAACATGAGATATACAGGCGCATTTGTATGCGTCATACGCCACACTCGTCATGCAGCATATGCTTCTGGTAGACATGAACACGGTTGTCACACGCGTAGCGCTTCTGCTAGGGAGAAGAGCAGCTCAGCAAAGACTTCACATCGGTGACCCTCCCGCGGCGAGTGAAAGCAATGGAATTTTTCGTCACGGTTGACACCAGTGTCAGGGCGCCCCGCTGACTCTACTGTGTCTTCCTGTTATTGCTTGCCACAGTAAGGTTTTCTCCCTAGAGAAGCGCTGGGGAACTCCGGTTCTACAGGTTGACCGACGGGTGTTGCACGCGAAACCTACGAAGTCACAGCTTGTCTGCGTTAGTGTACTTCGACACATAGAGGCTGCGACTCCCGTGTGCGGCACCTTTTTCTTCGCGGTCCGCGTACTGGTGGGTCACACCGTGTTGTGACGCACCTGCCGCTGGCCAAAGATGCGTGCGACTGCAAAAGCTGGAACGAAGCCAAACCCCGCACTACCTCCTGGAGCATCGCAGAAAAATTTCCTAGGGCATCCCGTTGCTGGGCCGTTACACGAATTTTTGTAACTTCATGAAGGGAAAGAGTCCAATTCTGGCAACAATCGTAGGAGTGCGCAGTGCCCGCAAAAATCTAGCAGTCCACCGCTCAGGACGAGCGGCATAATGAAAAGCATGCAGCTGGATAATACTTTTGTCGAAGAATGCGTACGCTGCCCCCCCCCCGCAAATTTCGGCTGACTTCGTCTCACGAACAACCCCTCCAGAAGCAACAGCCAACCTCCACAGTATGGGAGATGGAGTTCGACTCTATCATCCGAGCAATCGTGATTCCCCGCAGTCGATGGAACGCCCCATTCTTTTCAAGAGCACTAAAATTAGACTGAGTGAATAGGCAGTGGGCAAGACCGCAGCTCCTGCTCATCGTGAAAATAAAAAATACACTGAGTCGCCTCCTGAATGCAAGGAATTTCTTTCAGTGTGGCAACGCAGAACTCACATGATCCAAATTTTTATGTGCCCGGACAGATTCGGTGTCTCCGGCTTCTGCTGCAGAGGGCAAGAGTTACTCCTTTGTCCAGGGCTCCTTCTAGATGTCTGCGGGAAGAGTGACTTCGCAGTCTGGCACACAGTGCTCACACTTGTGACGCGCCTGTACAGGCGGACGTCTCTTTCGTCCAGTAAAAACTCTGCTCCGAAGCTCGGTGCACTATTCCTCGTGTGCTGCTGATGTCGCGGGGATCAGTAGTCACCTCTACACGAGCATGCTGCATGCTCTGCTTGCCCTCTGTGCATCTAGAAAGCTGCTCTCTCTGGGCACGGCTGCTCAAGTCATTTTTTCCTAACAAGGCCTCTCTTTGTGCCGGGCCTCCCTCGTGCGGCTCCCAGCTGGACACAAAGCACTTTGCTGCAATAGGCTGCAATAGGCAGCGACACCTCCGCATGCGAAGATCAACACGTAAACGGATAGTAACATTCAAACATGAGGAAGACCACGGAGACAATCAGGTTTTTCTTCCTCTGCAGTTACGTCGGACAGCCGTGCACGACAGGAGGTGGGATGTGACCTCTCGCTCGAAAATGGTGGTCAGACGCCCGCTCTCCCACGTAATTTTATGCCCCCCTCAGTAGCTTGCTCTGCACAAAAATGGTGCCTGGCAGCAAGCTGCCTTTGGAACAAGAGGAACTGCCGTTATTGAATCATACGCCTCTCTCAGTATATTGGTGTTCCCTGCCCGGTGCCCTTAGAGGGACGGACGGTTGTCACAAATGAGAGGCTGCGTTGCACCCTCTGATTTCTCAAACTCATTGGTGCCCCTCTCTGCAGACCGGAAACTGAGGTGCTGCATGCACTGTTGCATGCAGCCTTCGTTCTTAGGACTTATCTGCTCGTACAACGTGTGCCAGCTCAGCCAAGAAGCTGCAGCGTGTGCACTCCCATCGCTCTGAAACATGCTCCACAGTCTCGTCGGTATACCTCGCCTTCTGAGCCTCACCAGGCAAATTGAAACCAGAGCGCCACCAATGCAGAGCACCAGCAGAACACACCAGTGACTGAAGGTGAGTTTCGCTTTTGCAGCGTCTTCTGCTGCCTCCGGCCGGTGCGTGCCTGGCACCGCCTGTACTCTCTGTTCCGCAGCAGTTGGAGCAACTTGGTGGGACTGCTGCTCTCCCTTTTTTGCATCAGTTAATAGCAAATTCCACCAACTTCTGGTGCTACCTGCCGCACCCTGCGACGTATTCACATCTGTGTCGTTGGCGCCTTCCGCGAGTGCGGCCTCTGTTGCAGCGGACAGCTGCGAGCTGTTCGCTCCCCAGCTGCTAGATACGCTGGCGAGAGTGGCAGCTGCACCCGTCGCATCGGCTGCGTTCGCCTCCCCGCTCTTCAGGTGATTCCAGAGTGTCTGCGGGAATCTCATAATCGACTCTCTCACAGTGGGCGCTGCAGTCTGTGGCACGACTGTTCGTCTCTGCAAGAGACCGAAGAAATTCTTGATGGACCGCTCCTCCTGCTCTGCCTCAGGCGTGGGTGGGGGTAATTTCTCAGCAGGTGCTCGCAGATGAAAAAGACTGAAGGAGCTCTGGCCAGCGAACGAAACAGGAAACATTGACAAGCAGGCGAGTCAGATTCAATAAGCCGGCAGTGCCTCGACGGCGAACGTACAGCTGACTCCTCCTTGGACGGGCGTGTGAATTTAATTAGAGACTCCAGTCGATCAGCTGCGCTGGAGAGGCAACACTCACGCGATTTTCACGAAGTCGTTGTGCCACCATCGAAGCACAAGCCAAGACAAAGCCCTACAGGCTCCATGCTACAAGCGTTTGCAAGAGACATGTCCACGTAGTAGATATTGTCCCGACCAACTGCGGAGAATCGCTACTGCACAGTGCATCATGCAGCGACTCGTGCAATTCTTCAACAAACGAACACAGAACAAATTTTAGACTAGTGGGTCTCCTTATTACACATATGTAGCGCTTCTTCGCCGCAAAATTGTGTCTTCTGAAGCAGAAGTGCACTTGAGATGTATGCAGAACGCGTTTGTCTAGAGTTAGACATAAAGCTTCGAGTGTTCCACGTTTCGGTGTTCACTTCTTTCACACGAAGGACCATTCTTTTCTTGACCTTTTTACGGAGGGACGTCTGCACAAGTGTATGTTGGTTAGGCTAAGTGTACACACGAAATTTCGTATTTACGCAAATTCCGTATCATTACACGTAGCACGCTGTATGTCGTATGAACAGCTAATTTCGAGGAGTTCGAGTGGGCGGTGGGTCGGCTTAACCCGTGTTCAGTGTTCTCGCCTGACGTACCGTTCTTCGACTTTCTTCAGAGGCGTTCGTGTCGCTCAGGGGTTGCTCTTGCTTTTTGTCGCGCATCCTGCTCCAGAAGCTCTGAGGTTGCTCCGCTGAGGAAGCTGGAGCTTCTGCTTTCGGGGTTGAGGGGGTCGTGGCGGTTGTGGTAGTGGTCGTGGTCGTAGTCGTCGAGCGGTAGGCAGCAGCAGGAGGAACGCCTTCAACTTTAACGCCGTCAGCTCTGAGGCAGCCGGGGAGATCTGTGTCGAGCCACTTCTGTCTACACTTTAAATAGCAGCTGCGCAGGGTGCTATATTCGTAGGAATCGAGTGCGAGAGGTTCCGCAGGTCGCGCCTCTTCCGACTCGTTGCCGCTTCCGGTTCCCTCCGCCTCCTTTGCCTTCTTGCTGCTCAGCAGGCTCTGTGCGCTCTCCTTCTGACAACCATGGACGCACGCTTGGAAGGGCAGTACAGGGTCGCAGTCTAGATGGATGTGGCGCGTGTACATCGGCGTCTTCGTGTTCTCTGTGACTTCGCCGTTCGGGTACGCCTGCCACTCCCACCAGTAGGCGCCCCGCTGCAACCCTGGTGCTCTGATTGGTTCATTCTTAGCAGATTCTGTCTCTTCGTCCTTCTGTGCTGCAACCACCGCAGACTGTAACGACGCCGCCACCTTTGAGAGAAGCCCACCATCCACAGCTCCCGCAGCGGCGGTCAAGATTTCCTCTGACTTGCCTGCTGCTGGTTCTTTTGCCTCCAACGATTTGCTGCTCCAGAACGACCCTATGCGGCTGCTGTTCGTGGTGGTGTTAGCGCTGCTGCTTCTACTCGACGGCAGCCAGCTTGCCGCGCCTGCGAGTGGCAGAACAGCGGCGCTCTTCTCGCTCCAGGATTTGCTCTGCGAACCTGATGAGGTAGCAGTTGCTGCTTTTCGAATAAGGTTGGAAGCTTGTGTTCCTGTTGGCTGTCGATTTCCGCCAATCCACCCGGTCCAGGAGGAGAGACCGCTCTGTGTGACAGTGTCCGCTTGGTGGTGTTCTCCCGGTGCAGCAGGCGCGTGTGCCTCGCCGTCTCCTACGTCCCTTCTCGTGAAAAACTCATGTAGCCACCTAAAAAGAGTTGGTGGCGCTGATTTCCCGTGCATTAGTTGCGCGCGCTTCTGCTGCTGCTGCCGGAGGTCGCTGTCTTCGGCGCTGCTCCACAGACCAGTAGGGAAGAAAGGTGTCGAGACTGAAGGCGTTCCGACGTGCTGCGCCCGCGGGAAGTAGGGTTGTGAGGCTCTGTTGATTTTGGTTGAATTGTCGCTGCTTCCCGCGTATAGCCAGTCTGCGAGGGCAGCAGTCATTCCTTGCTCCATGACTCGCTGCTGCATCCAGTCGTACCAACTCGTTGCTTCTGCGTCTGTGAACTCGCTGAGCTGCTGCTGCCGTGTCCTAAGTCTTTGCAGCACGTCTTCTAACTGAAAAAACGTTGGCTCGTCCCGCGACAAGGCGTCTGCTGACTTTTTCGAGGTAGCAGCACCGGCTTTATCAAACGTGTCGGGCGCTGCACCTGTTTTAATGCTTTGCGACGTGGAAGCGGGCAGAAGCGTCTTGACTGCAGCCTGCATCTGTTGCTGACAGTCCGCAATCCAGGAGAGAGCAGCTTTCACTGCTGCTTTTGCTGCAGCTTCCTTTTTCTCCTCTTTTGAAGATGTGAAGAACCACATCAGATCCGACAGTCGACTGGAAGATCTTGATTTCTCCTCTTCAGGTTCACGTGCTGTTTCGATTACCTCCTTTGCCTTATCCACAGCAGCATTTTGAACTGTGTCAATAACTTCTTTCAAGCCACCCGCGGATGCAGTGGGATTACCCCACCAAGCACTGCTGCTGCTGCTGCTCAGCTGCTGCTGATGTTGCTCCGCAGTCGCATGACTTGCATCTCCGGAGAACCACCAGCTTCCTCTTGCCGGCACAGCAGCAGCACTACTCGAGGCTTCTGAAGTGGCTTTCTCGGTCTCCGACGCAAGCCACTGCGGGAGGAAACGACTAGTAAATGAGCTTGCACCTAGTCTTATGCCTGCCTTCTGTCCTCCTTCTGCAGCTGCTGCTGGAGGCTGCCCTTTAGCTGAGTCCCCTTGTGTCGCCCCAGCATAAGCACCACCGAGGATTCCTGCAGCTGCTGCTGTCTGGTCCTTTGTTACATTCGATAAAGCAGCTTTCACCGCCCCCTTTGCGGCTGCCTGCTGTTTTTCATCTTTCGAGGCATTGAGGAACCAAAGTGCCTTTGAGAAAGGACCAGTGCGCTTACTAACCTCCTCCTGCGCAGTCTCACGTACTGTCTTCACAGCTTTCTTTGCCTCATCAACAGCAGTGTCTTTCACGGTGCCAACTGCCTCTTTAAGCTCACTGGGAAGACTCCTGGCGACCTCGCCTGTTCCTGCAGTGAAACTCTCTTGTTCTTCTGCCTTTGAGCTGCTCCTGCTGCTGGTACCTCCAAACGGCAACCACCCCAGTGATGACCCTGCAGCCGCAGAAAGAGCAGGCAGCGTAGACGAGACTACGTTGGAAGTCAGCACCGACTCTGCAGCGCCGGTGCCACTGCTCACGGCCGTAAGCTGTGTATCGAGCGTGCGCACCGCATTTCCAGACACACCGTCGATACCAGTCGCGAGCAGGGACTGATTCTGTGGATTCAAATCAGAAAGGACATCTTCTACTGCTGGGTCTGCTGCCGCTTTTCCTGTCGTGCGGTGCTCTTCGTCATCGGCGAAAAGAAGGAAATTCAAGATTGACGATGGTGCTGCGACTCTTTCACTGCGCAATGCCTCCGTCTTGCCCTGGTGTTCAACCGCCGTCTGCGCTTCTTTCACTGCTGCTTGGCGGATATCCTCGCGACTTCCGTCTTCAGACGCATTAGAGGCACTGGAGGTGCCGACGTCGTTCTGAGTGGCACCGTCGTGCTGGTCTGGGTTGTCGTTCCCTCCATTAAGCGTCGTTACTCTTGAACCCGCAGCTGCTGAAAAGCCAGCAGCAAGTTGAGAGAGTGAAGCGCTGCTATCTCGGTTTCCTTCCTGATCAGGAGAATCAGATATAAATAATATCTTCTGCGCTTGGAACTGCCTTTCTGTCGGCCACGCAACTGTAGCAGGAACAGGTTCGCTCATTCCGGATGCGGTCAAGAGTGCTGTGTACGCAGCATCTCCGTCGTGTGGCGTTCCTGCTGCTGACGCTCCAACGGCGTCGTTGTCAATTCCATGTGCTGCTGCTTGTTCTGCTGCTCCTGCCGCTGTGTCCACCAACGCGGTCGGGCCGTAGGGAGATGCTGTCTGCGCTGCGCTGTCATTCCTCCTCCACGAGGCAGCCACGAGAGTAGAGGCTGCTATTTCAGGACTGAGTCGTGCGGCAGACCTAGGGAACGGAGACTCGATATTTTCGTGGCTTATACCAGGTAGTGGACGCTGTCTCTCTGGTAAGTACGTGTACAGCTGCATCCCTGGCGATGGAACAGCTTCTGTTACAGAGGTGAATGACTGAGCTTGTTGGCCGGCATTTTCCTCCTGTTCTCTCTCTCGCTCTCCTACATTTCCCAAAAGCTGCTCTCTGCGATCTGGAGCAAAGAACCCGTCCAGTGACAAGCGGCGTGGCAGGACCCCCACGGAGATAAAAGCACCAGCCGGAGCCGCTGCCGGGGTGCCACCATCAGCAACATCAACGGAAGAAAAAGCAGGGGCGGCGGTGTCAGAGAGAACTGTTTTGAGGAGGGAAAATTCACGGTTGACAGCGAGGAATGCGTGCCGCTGAGGGTGGTCTGCAGCGGCCCTTTGAGCAACAGCTGGCGCTATACAAAGCGCCAGCAAGGCAAGACGCACCCAATGACAGCAAAACATTATTCAGCAGCGAAACAACTACGAACAGCCAAACTCGTGTACACAAAAAGGCGGAAAGTGAACAACAGCAGCAACAAAGGCAGGGGGACGCTGCCCGTCGGGAGGCATCAGCCGCTGTTGGTGCAGTCCCGAGTGTGAGAAAACGAACTGAGTCACTACGCTGCTTCCGACGAAAAACTTGGACTATCCGAAAAAGAGAAACGTTCACACGCTGATGCCGACAGCACCGTATGGGCGCATTGACGCAAACTTATGCGTACGCAAAACTTCCTGCATACGGCTCAAAATTCGCCTCCTGTGACACTCTGCATGACATTCCCAGTTGTGAAATATACATCATAGAGGCCTGAGCACATAATGCAGCGTTCAACCAGCCGCGGAGGTAGTGAAATAGACAACAGGCATGAACGGGAACACATGTGCTCAGGCGCAGTTGTTCCTGCACACAGGTTCTAATAAACGCATTAGCCGATATACGTGCGTGGAGCCACAAGTGTGTGTATATATTTATAATAGACAGATATAGATATATACATATACATACACTGTGTTTGTACCCGTACAAAAACGCATGTTTATGTATGCCCGCATATATGTTTATATGTGCTGATATGCACTTTGTCCATGTCTGACTTTTGCCGTGGGTACGGGGTCGACGAATACGTGTGCACGTTTATTTATGCGAGTATAAACACATACGTATATGTCTGTGCATATTCACACGTAATCACTTTCTCCACTCCACGCACACGCATTTACATATGTATAAGTGTACCTCTCCACCGATTCTGCGCGACATGGAAAGGGACAGGCCGTTGAAAACTTGACTTCTTTGGTTTGGTGCTTTGAAAAAACGTGCTTTGGAACATCAGTGGCAGTCTGGTTATCAGCAAATACTGCGGCCGCAGGCTGACTCGCACGTGGCAGGTATATGATGCCAGGGTGCTGCAGAGATATACAGGGCTGCGCACTTTATCCCTGAGCAGAGCTCTGCCCGGCAGCAGGCACAAACCCACGCGCGCGCAGCCGTACGTCGAAATTTTGCCTGATCTGGAATCCAACTCCACTTTTTGTAGCAGTTTGGTATTTGCCGCTGTTGACACTCCATCAACTATCTATCTACGGGTACATACATATATACATATATTTAGCTTTTGAGTGTGTATAGATGCACACTCGAATATTTATGCAGGCATGTACCCGATACGGTGGAGCGGGGACACATAGTCTCGGGGCGGGTCAAGAGACGCACACGGCTCCGCTCACAGGCTTCGGTGTGCTACGTACACATATGTATACGTATGTATTTCTATGTAGGTGCGTAAGATCATTATCTCGTGGGAGACGAGGAGGAAAGATGAAGAAGTTAGACTGACGAATGCGGGCATAGCGTCACATGTGACAAGGCTTTTCATTCAAGGACTACCAATGGCAAGCAAGGTAGGGTCAGCGGCGTGGGTCCTGACGTGCCTTGCGGGAATGTCCACGTGCTCTTCAACATGCAAGTATCGGATGACTTCGAAATAGTGTTTCTATAGTCATCGTCCGCCAGCTCATAAAATGTATATGCCGTGCGATTGTGTGAGGCATTTCGACGAACGTCTGCCAGCGTCAACTAGGGGCTCAAGACAACGCGCAGCGCAGGTGGAGTTCAGCAAGACACAGCTTTCGGTCTCCTGCGCGGTGGTTTTGCGCGGCTCCTAGAAGACAAAACAACGGACAAACACTTGACCGTCGAACAGCATTTCACAATTTCAGTAGATATTGTTTGATTTGCCATAATCTACAAAAAGGAGATCTGTTTCCTCTACGCCAGGCACCTTCCGTAGTACCGCAAAATCGTTAGCAGCATTTTGTGCCGCTGCAACCGCAGCAGCACGATCAGCAGACCAGCGGCACCTCCCGCTCTTTTCCCTCGCGTATGGAGGGTAATAGTGCCAGACTCCCAGGAGGAGGGGCGCCATACATAACAAAAGCATTGCCAGTGGCTTTGAGAGGTTGTGCAGCCGAAGAATAGGAGGGTCAGGATATTCGTGAAGCGTTGCACCAGCAGCCTCCGTCTTCTGTGTACCGCGAGGCGCCATTCGGCACCGCAGTTGGCCAGCTGCTCGCTGGGAAGCACACAAAACGCACGACTAGCAGCTGCTACTGCGCCTGTTGCGGGGGAGCCAAGCAGAAATAGCTAGCAAGGCATCATGCCTTCCACAGCTACGCAAAGCAAGAAAGCTGCGTAGCGGTGTCGGGCGTTTCCGGGTTTGAGGGGCGTAACCGTGTACTGCAGCCCTTGGACGAGATTCCGCGGTGTACCGTACTCGCAGCAGGACCCGGGCCTGCCGCACTACACACCTAGGGAGATACACCACTATATATTATACTTACGTAGATACCTATGTAGAAAGAACCTGGCGGTACTCCGCCTGTGTCGCTGAAATAGATACAGTAGCGTGTGTCATCGCTCTGTACGGGTACTCAAGCGACCGGACACGAAATCAGGGTTCACGTCATTTCCGGTTGAGCAAGCGAACCGCCGGGCGGATAAACTTATTTGTTGAAATTGCACAGCATTAATTCCAGCAGAGGAAAGGTTTCACTGGGCAGTATGGCCGACAAATTTGCCCTGTGCTGCAAAGTCGATTCCCGATGTGAGGAAATCGCAAAGTGCGGCTCTCATTTGTATCTTAATTATTCAGTCCAGCTACCTGCGAGAGTATGCGACGTAGTGTTACTGTTCTGCGCAAAGGGTAGAACTGTACTCATCAACTTGACTATACTTTTGTAACATCGTCTGCTTGGCGGCACCCACACGACAAACGCGCGCAAACACAAGCATCTATCTACGTATACCAGTGTGCACTGTGTGCTTGACTCTACTAATACACGCATGTGTACGTATGTGCTCGCACAACAATGACAATGTGTTACGCATAACTGCGGATTTGCTCAGAACGTAAGGAAAACTGCGAAAAAATGTCGCCGCGCGTATGAACGGTCAAAAATAGGGAATGTTGACACGTGGTTAATTTTGCTTATAAATGGGAGTCTCTTCTGTGTAAGCTGAGTCAGAATCGTCCCAAGTTCAAATCGTCTCGTCGCAACGGCAACGTTCTGTCACAGGCGTTAATTAGAATTCAGATGGCAGCTGATGTGCCTCACCCTCACATCATACCGATTACCCATGTTGAGTGTAGCTGCTCGTGTAAAGCAAACCTATTCGACGCCGCCTGCTCACAAGCACACTTAGATACGCATGCCTGCGTATACGAACATAGGTGCTTGTCCGCCCGATATCTCGAGCCTCAGTTTCTTACATGTGTACCAGGTAACGGGCTCGAAAACCGTCCAGTGGTCCGCCTTCTTGTACACCAGGAGCTGGAGTCGTCTCAGAGTATGCGTGTCCCCATGGGTAGGGCATATACCCGGGGCTGCAGAGCAGAGCCTTCGTGTCTTGAATCTTTTGGACTACCTGCCTGCGCAGAACGAAGGCAAATGTTAAGCGCTTCTCCTCGCCTCTCAGTGTGCTATCTCCTGCGCTGCTGCCTCCAAGTTATGCAGACTCAGGCTCGCCTACAATTTGTAGCAGGTGCTTGGCCTTACAAGATGCCGAAGTACTCCATTGTCCGCTTACAAGCATAACTGACACTCACCGCTCTGAAGCAGCGGAACAAAGCGCGTTCCGCCTGAATGACCTTTCACATGCAGATCAACCAGACATACGTGTTGTTGACCCTCGCTGAGGATTGCACGAGGCCATTCACTTGATCAGGAGAGGCCAGGTCTTGTGGCCACCTCTTTCAGTCCAGCGCAGAAGGCCCCTTACAAAGGCGCACTCTCGATATATCTGCTTGTGGGGCACTCGATGAAGTTTCACCCAGAAAGCTGTCGTTGACACTAGCAAAGCGGATGCTGACGAGTTCCACGCTCCCCACCTTTTCTGAAGGCGCGCTCTCTTCAGCTTCTGTAAAAATACACGAGATAGTCACAGCTGTGAGTAGACCTTAGCTTTCTGTAGGTAGTGTGCCCTCGTTACCTTAGATCCATCCTGTTTCGCCATGGTCACTCCCTGTCGTTGAAGTCCAGCCATGGGAGTATATCACACAGACTTTCTGCTGGTGCGTTACCCAGTGCTTTGTTCAAGAGCAACAATCCAGCAGTGACTACTGTGCTTGCTGTGGACGTTACTTTACTGTGTCCCCTTCCGTCCGTCCACATGTGCTGCCGCACTTACTAGTACGCCCAGTTTGTCCGTCACACAGTTTGCCCGTCACCCCTTTTGTCCTCTGCCTCTTACATTTTCACTCCATCAAAGCCCAATACAGATTATCATAGCTTGTAAAAATTTCCTCTCCAGCTTTAATGTCCCGTGTCGCCACTACGTACACTCGATCTCGTGCGCGCTTCTTGTCATAAACAACTTGAAATCGTGCCCCAATTCCCGGGCCCCTACGACCATCGGCGTACCATCTGCCATCATTCACAAACGCACCCGCCGCTCCATAAAGAAACGGCAATCTATACCCAACAAGATACTGATGCTGCATGCCCACGCGCATAACATGCGTCGACGTTCCCATACTGCGAAGCAGCATTGCAACTTTTCTGTCCACGCACAGTCCACTGTATTCGCTGATGCGGCTGCGGGCGCTAAAGGGTCTCACCGCGTATAAACCTAGACCGCTGCCTCTTCCCAAAGAAGACTGAGCCACAGCGAGTCCGCATCCAATCGACGGTAGCAGAAGCGGGCTGCTGAACCCTGACAATTTGTTTAAAAAACGGTCACGACGAGTAGGCAAGGCGTACCCGACATGTCTTTTTCCACCTGAGGCAGAACTGTTGTGGCACACGGTACATAAAAGGCGGTGACTTTTATCTGTGATAAGCGGGCGCTGAAAATGAGGATGAACTTCAGCGTGCACGACTTGCACTTGGGGGACACCGGTACTACGCACCTCTCCTGTCATTCCCGGGGTCTCAGTATTTGTCTTGTGAGCTGTTATGGAGGTAAGTGAATACCCACATGATGCGTGTTTTTCCTGCTGTGAACCCCTTTTGTAAAGGGACGGCCCATCAGAAAATGAGTTATCCTCTTCTTGGTGTATTTTTTGTGGCCTCGGCTCCTCGAAAAGTACGTGTGTCCTCCCTTGTACAGTGGCAGCAGTAGCACCCACCTTGTGAACTCGAGGTTGCCTCTCCGGTGTTGCTTTCCACTTTACAACACTAGATGCCTTCTCTGAAGCTACGTATGATTTTGTTGCAGCACATGTATGCTGAGCGTTACCCGAGCCTGTTGGAACGTGCTGCGAAAGCGAATTCTCCATGACAATCGCGTTCCTTTCGTCGGCAAAGTCACACATCACCTGCCGCCCTGGGATCAATAATGATGTTCGGTGCAACACGGTCTCCGTCTGCTTCCGCGCATCGCCCTCCGCTGACCTGGGCACACCGTTCACTCGCTGTTCGAATTCTGAAGGGCCTCCTCTGCAACACGTGTCATGTGGCTTTCTGAGCCGAGTGTCACTGTGGGGCTCCGTACGATGGATCCAGTCCATGAAAACCGTAGCGCGGCCAGCTTGCTTGTCACCCCATGCGCGTTTGTCCTTTACCAGCCGAGGTGCTCGACGCGGCAGCCACGGGCTACAACAGACACACTGGAAGAGGTCTCCGCCTTCAATCAAACAGCAATCTTTCGCTGCTTTGTGGCAGTGAGTTCGCTGGCGCCAATAAAAACCGTCGCGTTCCTTGCCCTCGCCTTCTCTCCGGCTGCCCGTGTGTGCGGTTTCTAAAACTTTATCTGTCGACCTGATATGGTGTCCGTGAGTCTTAGTAGCACAAGTCTTGCAAGGGTGGATATTACCCTGCACCAGCCCGGCAGGAGGCGGGATGCTGTCATTTGAAGACACTATATCCGTAAACGCCCGGGAAGAACACGATCCCGACACGCACGGTGAGCGTGATTCACAGTCCTGATTATCAGATGTCCTTTCAGGAAATATTATTCTCTTGCAGTCACCAGTCCCCAACAGCTCGTGTGGAACGATATGGTATGTCCTGCTGGTATGATGGAATCCACGCCTTTTCTTGGGCGGCGTCGGAGGCCAGCAAGGGTTCGTGAAGGCCGACGCTGGCGGCAGTAGTGGCAGTAGAAGATATGGATTCACAAAAAGACAGCTTTTACAAGCGTCAGGCAGCCCAGCGTGTTGCTCCAACAGTCCTTCAGAAGTGAGCGATGCTTCCGATAAATGCGGGTTTCGCTGTGAAAGGTTCGGCAGCCAGTCTTCTGGGCCTGCATAGCTCGTCCATACAGTCAACGACGGCGGATTTCTCTCCCGAAGCGACTTTTCCGCAACCATCTCCTTTAATGAATAGCTCTGCCTCACACGGCAAAGCGTAGCCGGGGGCAGCTCCTTTGCAGCCAAGGTCGTGATGAGTCCCTGACGTCGGGTGTGAGGACCCGCAGTTTCTCGACAGTGTCTCTTTAAAACTTCAACAGAAGAACTCGCTTCGGTGCTACGACGCCGGGTGCGGTCGGGCGTCACACATACGCTTGCTGCGTTGATGCGGAAGCTTCCCCTATTCAGAGGGCAGCGTGCGACGCTCGGTGTAAGCACGCTATTGTGCCCCTTCAACAACTGCAGTGGACACACTTGGGGTGACCTCTGGAAGGAAAAGGAGTGTCCCGGCACTGAGGGGCTGTGGAGGGGCAAATCTGGCAGTGACTGATCACAATCCTCTGTAAGCATGCAACTGCTGTCCTCCGTCGTATACATCCGGTTGTGGGCAGCTGGGGATTCTTCTTTGACCGCCCTCCTGTTAACATTTGAAGTGACTTCCTGACTACCTGCCATTTCTTCGTTTGGTGCAGGCAGCCGGGCAGAGCACGAGACTCCAGGTGATTGGGTTCGAAGGGCAGACAATAGTGGTTTCACCGGAGGAGGCCAGCTCTCGTCAAAGTTGCAAGTGTTGGTGGCAGGCAGGGCTGTAGAACGTGGTGCTGCTGAGGTAGGCGCTGGAGTGGAGTAAAGGATTCGCCGTTTCCTCCAGACCAGCCGATGCTCCGCCTGTTCAGCAGTGTTCCTGGAGTGTGCAATCTTTTGTTCTTCTGGTGCGAAGTATTTTCGGATTTTGTCCTTTGGCAGTCTCGGTGCAAATATTGCTTGTTCCATGTTGTCAGAAATGCTACACGCTTGGAATTCATTTCCCGCCATTCGTGCAGGTCGACCACACTTGCTCCCTTCTGCTCTTTGCCTGTGGCTGCTGCCTGCACTGCAGCTGCGCTTCCTTCTTCTTGGTTCACGTATTTGCACCTTGTTGGATAGCAAGGTATTGCGCGTAGTTTGACACTCCATATCAGATGAAATCAGCGCACGACGTCTACCTGGGAAATTCAGTGTCGCAAAAGAGTTCGCTTGTTGACCACTTTTGAAAATTGTTCTTCACGTGCGCCGTTGCTGCAGTCTGCCCCTCTTTACAAAAACTGCACCGTCGACCGCCCTGAGAACTAGTAGATTACGGAGAGTCTGCGGCGCGCTCCGAGATAGGCGCGCTGTTTTAACGTCTGGCTAACGATAAGCGCATGTTCCATTAGCATGCAAACAGATTTTTTGCCCTTGTGGCGGGAAACAGCGGGTGATACCGCCGTCAGCCAGTCATTCGTACCGTGCCTCGAGCCGACAATTACGTCTACGGTCCAGATTGTAGCTTTACGGCTGTTGAAATGAAGAAATGTCACCCGAGAAAGGCGTCCTGCGTCACGGGTAGAAAACAGTCACTCATGTGCAAGTCGTTAGATATGCGTTCAAAATTGACTGTAGCGCTCAACTCAAACACCAGGTCTATCTTCGGCTGGCACTCTTCTAACATAACAGCGAAAGATGGGCTCAACCTCCGTCCACTCGCCCTCTTTATACGCAACTGCAGAGGAGGCGTCACGAGAGGCGGTCGGCACCAGATTCGTACTCGTTACCAGTGCAGGTTCCGATACTCGAGACGACAGCTTAAAAAAAAATGGACGGTGTCAGTATCTTTCGGTCATTACCTAAAAAAACTCACCAAGAGCACAGTATGCACACCTGTCACATGGGCTTCAAAATGGCGTATGGTGTTGTGTCTCAAAGAAGGGACACTAGAAGCTTCCTCATCGCGTCAGCGACAACGGAGAATGCCAAGATTGTAAGGGTACAAGAGTTCAGTCACATGGTCTCGTTGAAATTGTAACGTAGGCCTGACAGTACACGGATACTGAAGGCGGAAGCGCCAAACAACTCTCTGTGACTGGAGCTATTGGGAACTTTGAACTGAAACGGGAGGAACTCTTCGTGCTGACGGAAACTCTGCAGCCGGAGCCGCTTTAGCCTTCGCTACGCGGTATCTTTCGTCGCCGTGTCACTCCGTGTTTTGGGATGCCGGTACAACGCGTGGAGCGTAGCGATTGTATCACGTTCCATTCTAACCTTCAAATACATGGTGATTTCAGAGAGCCCTTAAACGGCAAGGCTCAAGACTGTTTCCTCATGTGTATAGTTTGTATGCAAAGGGACCATACGGTCTCGATTGCGGACTTTTTATGGGGTATTAAAATTCTTGTACACTACCCCAAGCATTTGCATAAAAAAAGCCTTCTACGACGTGTGTGAAGTTATTCGCATGAGCGCGTTCCTCCCCGCGAAAAGGTGAGGTTGTACGGCGGCATCTCAGAGCCCGCACACACGCGTGTACGCGGACTGCGCATCACCACTAGGCGTCCCCCCAGCTCGCATCCAAGAGAGAGAACGAGGATTCTCACACTGCTTCACTGCAGCTTTGGCTATCCATTTGTGTTTTTCTGAGGCAGCTCTGACACAAAGATTGAATCGCACAGGCTTTGACCTCTATATTTTACAAGCTATCTTACGATAGCAACGAATATGCATGCAGTATGCAATTTGCTCCAGGGAAGTGCCAAAAAGCCTTTCCCCAGTACATTACGAACACTGCCAGGGAAAATGTGATTCTGCTGTACTTACCCGTACATCTGTGGAAAAAGAGAGATAGAGTATTGCTCGCTTGGAACATTGAAAGATATTCAAAACACTCGTTTCGATGCTCGCGCGTGGAAGCAGCCGCTCGTTGACACATCCCACCCATTCCTCAACGCGGGGCCATTTCTCTTCCACATTGGAAGCAAACACGATCGACGTGTGGAAAAGTGACTAGTTCCTCTTAATACAAGTGTTACGCCGCATAGAACACGTGAAACGCGCCGTGAATCGTGGCTGGTTACGTCTGAGCCTCCTCCACGCGCGCATTAGGTCTCCCAGGTGTGAACCATGTCCACTCAGACTGTGAAGAGCAACTGGGCATACATAATCACGAATTCAACGAGTGCGCGACCGCTAGAAGAAAGATCGAATTCTAACGAGGTCGGAGGGGCCCCCGCATCTGACTGGTTTTCTGTGCGATGTAAACGGTCAGTCTTGCGTCGTGATCTTCCTTCACGGAACACGTTGCATACTTCCTATGTCTAACGTCGCACGCTGACTTAAAGTTGGAGCGGCGGGAGATCCATTCGTGCTTCTATCTTCCTGCTTCGTTGTGCACAGTGGGGCGGCATCAACTACGCAGCTCTTGCGACCAACAGAAGACAAACTGCTTAGATACGCGCAATAATTCCTGTATAGCCGTGGCCCCCAATTACATGAGACGTCCGCGCCCTTCATCGGGTAAGACGATTGCGAATCCCTGGAAGGCGAATAGATGTGAAATGGACTGTGCACAGTATACACTCGTGTCTGGGTTCCACTTCGGGCGAAGCATTTTCCGCTACGCAGCATTTCTGCGGTAGTAGCACCCAAATATCCTTCACCGCAGATGCATCGTGCGAGGGCGCAGCCCTGCACGTGTGGTAAGTTTCGAGTCAAGAAAAATATTCACAGGTCCATGCAAACAGCACTGTCGCGTATCACCAGTTCTCTGTAAATGCAGCGCTACCATGCAACTCTACTTTGTATAGGACCGTCGAGCGAGAATCGGAGGAGTTAAGGTACACAGGCTTGATGTGTCTGCTGGGGTTTTTCCGAAGCCTGTTAGAATCCACTTTTGACATGAACGCGGCAGGCAGAAGGGATAGCAGACATTTGTCACATCAAATGTTTGAGCATTCTCCGCCATATGCAGCCAGAAAGTGCGATGTGTGGGCGTTTGGCTATAGAGTAATGTCGACTCGAATTATGCTTGTTGTACAGAAGGAAGCAGGTGGAACAAGTTGTTTCTGAATAACGTGAACACTCAGTGGAGACGTTGTGACGGAAACGGTTACTGCACGTACGAGATCCCCTACGGGGGTCCCTCTCTGGAAGGTGACTGACGTAAATAAATGGTTTTTAGCATTTTACCATGCGAACACACAGTGGTGTATGCATGCGTATAATTATATACATCCGTACTTTTATACCTAACGGTTCCGTGCTTAGAGGACAACGGAAGTACGTACACACTTTGCTGGGTCTGTTCATATGGACAGGTATGCGTGCGTGTCCATATATTTAGTTGTAGGCACGCGTGCATACACGCGTGGAGGCCTTGAACGCATTCACATTCATATCCTATAGATACACGAACACTGCGGTGTCCCTCGCTGTTCTGAGCCAACATAGACAGATACATGCACAAGCAGTGAAGTGCTGGGCGTCTACAAAAATGCTGTCCAGTCGACAAAAAAACGGGAAAAGGCAAGAGTGATGTTAAATTAAAGGCCCAGCGTGGACTGATTACAGGCGAATTACCGTGGATGGAGTAGTAGTGAGATGTGGTTTTGTGGTCGACGTTGTGCGGTAGCCGCTGTCAGGGGAGCACACGGGACGCAAGCGTCAGGAACCCGGCGTTTTGCTTCAGCTTTGTGGATGCACACGCATGGTTACGCCACCGTTTCCGAAGAACGTCGAGTATCAGAAATCACACTTAGATTATTCTACGGCGTCGTTCCGTAGTAAGCGGTCGCCGACTGAATTTTTACCTGAGCTACCCTCTGATGAGCTAAGGCCTGTACGGAAATTGGTTCGTGAGTGGTCGTTCGACCGCCTCGTGCATGCATAACAAGGGAACTCGTCACAAAACTGTATCCCTTGAAATGTTTCTAAAAACACTGTGTGTGGCATTTCCTACGGATTTTGTGCTCGTAGTGCTGATGCAAATCAACCTCGCACCACGGCGAAGCACTCCGCACGCGCTACACACAGGCGCTGACGGCCGAGTACCCAAGTTCCCTAGTTACGGATCATTGTGTTTTACGCTGTTGTGGTTTTGCTTAACCTGGACTCGTGTATGGCACAATCCCAACGACTTTTTCCCGCCGTTGTAATCTTGAAGAGGCCCTCCTTTTGCGAACGCGATATCCGTGGTTACTCGCCGCAAACCAGTTATGCTCTTCAGTGCGCCAGGTCGCAAAGCTCACACCGGAGCCGCCTCCACGCCAAAGTGTACCTTTATTCGGTACACGTCACCTCTTTTTACGGGATGCAAGTAAACACTCCGTATGCCCCACGTACGTGAAATTTACAGTGTCATTGCACTGGATACATTACCTGCACCAGATTAACACCTTCTTTTGGGGCACAAGTGAACATTACTTGCATATCATTTATGTGGAACGAAGAGTGTCATTGCACTGGATACACTGTCCGCACCGGAGGCAAAGCGGCGCGAAAAAGCTGTTGTCAGCGGCATTTGAAGATCTTCCCCGCTTGAGGGGACGGGAAGAAACAGCGACGACGCGCGCATGCAAGCCGGTCGCAAAAACGCTGCAGGTCAGCGTTTGATGTAGCTGCATTACGCAGTCGAAAATCGATTTTACATTCGGCCGCGCGAAAGGTATCTCCCTTTTTAGAACGCCGCACGCAAGGGGGCCGCGCCTGCTGTGCTTGCCCAACGCAAGGCACTTGCGGGAGCGGGTATTATTGGGATGTACACATCGCCGTGTACATCCAGTCACAATCTGTGCCGCGCAGTTGCGGGGGTAACCGCGTTTTCGAAGGAAGGCTTCAGTTCGTGAAGCCTCAAAATTTTCATGGGGCCCGTGGGTGGTGGCAGGAGCTGTCTCTGGCGAGTATAGCGTCGGCAGCGGAAAACTCCAAGCGTTATGCATTCGTACACGAAGAACGTGGAATCTATTTGCCAGCAAACAGAGGTGATGCAATATGACGAAAGTGGAATGATTACAACATGCAGAAGGGGGTTAGTGTCGTCAGTTACAGCACCGCTTGGAAAATTGCTGTTGCCAATACACGACGCCACTGATACACGCGTTGCCGCCAGCGTGCGTGGCGCTCAATTTCCACGCACAGCTCCTTTTGGAATACGGTGAAACGCCGTCCTCTTCTGTAGCGTCCTCCACCCCGTCATTTTATCCGAAGACTTGTCTTGTGATAATAGTTTTGATTACCGTGCTTTTCTGAAGGACGAGATCTTTCTGGGGGACTCTCAGTGTAGTAACGTGCGCGGCAGACCACCACTAACCAATGGGTCACCTGTCATACATAGGTATTTCCTGTGTACAGTAGTCTGCCCTACATGTCAGGAAGTGGTCAGTTGTTCGTTCTGCCGAAAATCTGTTGGTGACGCGCATTGGCTCTTGAGGTGTCGCAAGGTAGGTGTGATCCTTTTTGGTTGGAGGCGTCGCCTTCGAACTGATCGACGGCCAAGTCGTTCAATGAAGGGCGTACTGCGATCCGACAGTTCCCGCTTCACGTCGTAGGTGGTTTACGACCTGTCGTCGCTAGTGACAGCCAGTCTTGTGAGGCACATTGGCTCTGTGTGAATCCGTCTCGAAACAGGCGGAGATGCGCAAAACTCTAAGTACACGCGCTCTGCGGAGAAGCGGCCACACATACGCGCGCATACGGACACAGACAGGTAGATGCCTACCTGCAGGAGAGATGCTCCAAGTGCCCCCTGTCCACTTAAATCGATTTAAAGTAGGGCTGAAATGTTCTTAACCGGGCCCTGACGCGACGAAACTTCACAAAGGTCGTATGGTGGATAGAAAATGGAGAAGTATCAGAAGCTGGAGAAGATCGGAGAAGGCACGTACGGCGTCGTCTACAAGGCTCAGGATCATACTGGCGAAATCTTCGCACTAAAGAAGATCCGTCTTGAAGCTGAGGACGAAGGCATCCCTTCAACCGGTATGAGTGAGCAGCTGAGCGTGTCCGAGGGAGCGCGTACAGACTTGCAAACTGCAACGCAAAAAATTGAAGGACTCTAAATTACCGTCGTTAGCTAACAGTCAGGATCTTTTTCTGTGAGCCGTCTCGTGGGTGTAACAGTCCAGCACACGAAAGCTGTCACTACTGCTGGAGTTGAGCGGTGACACTTTGCATCTTGCCCCGCGACAATGAAAAGAACGGTTGTGTGGAGCGTAGACACGGCTGCTGCTGCTGAGTGCTGGGGCTGTCATTGTCATAAATCACTTAAGCGCCCACGACGCACTACTTTGCGTTGTTTATGGATTTTGAGTTTCTCTTTCCGCTCAGCGATACGAGAGATTTCTTTGCTGAAGGAGTTACACCATCCTAATATTGTAAGACTGCGCGACGTTATCCACACGGATCGGAGGCTGACTCTCGTGTTCGAGTATCTTGACCAGGATTTGAAGAAACTACTGGACGTCTGCGACGGTACGGTGCAGCATTTCAGGACTCGGCTTGACAGAGCACATGTGATGGCTCTCGACCCACCAGCCGCGCCCCTGCGGCGATGTGCCGATGCAGTTAAACACACGTGCGCGGGCGTTGTCTGTTAGGACACCTTTGACGCTTTCATTGCCCAGGTGCGGCAGCACGAGTCGCTCTGCATCGCGTAATTTTTGCCTGCCGAATTGTGTAGAGCTGCACAACCTCCGGCCGTTGAACAACACGTGGACCAAGCCTTCTTATGTTCGCAGTAGTCCACTTTCAGAAGTAGTAGGTGAACTGTCGGAAATGCTAGCGTGATACCTGTGGTGTTCGCGTGTAGACTTTCCTTTTCCTTCACGTGCGGTTATGTGTGCCTGGACGCTCTTCTTGTATCCGTTTACAACGGGATGAAGGACTGATGTGCCTGCTGTCCGTGTGCAACTTTGAGGCCGTCACTTCGACGCCACGACTCCTCAGGATTCCTGGTGACTGTGCGCTTTGGTGGCGTGCGGATGCTTTCTGTACCAGGTGGACTTGAGCCATCTACCACAAAGTCGTTTTTGTTCCAGCTTCTCTGCGGAGTGGCGTACTGTCATGAGCATCGCGTGCTTCACCGCGACTTGAAGCCGCAGAATCTTCTCATCAATCGGGAGGGCGCACTTAAACTAGCAGACTTTGGTCTTGCCAGGTAGGACAGTTATGATACGGATAACGACGACGCAGAGCAAGCGTAAAGACGTCCACCATTCGTGGACAACTGCATTCGCAGACTGAGTTTTGCTGGCGTGGTCCGAATCCGGCGTCTATGTCAAATGCCCGTTGATTCCGCTGACAATTTTTTCAGAGCTTTCGGGATTCCCGTCAGAAGCTACACCCACGAGGTGGTTACGCTTTGGTACCGCGCGCCGGATGTTCTCATGGGCTCCAAAACGTATTCGACCCCTGTAGATATCTGGAGTGTTGGATGCATTTTTGCTGGTAGGGTGCATACTGTTGGCACACTAATTCTTGTGGAAGGATGGCAAGTGTTCGTGCGTCAGCTGAATTTCTGTCACGCACTGTCTCACGCGCTGACGAGGACAGAGAACGGAATTTGAGAGGGATGCTACTTTCATATTGTATAGGTGGTTTTTAGCGGAGTACTTGTCTAGTGTACGTGAAAGACATAGCCTTCTGTACTAGGGAACGTTCGGATTTCTAGATCGCAGTAGTTGTTCCGTATGTCGAGTACGGCGGGGGGCACCGCCTCCTAGAAACAGTTTTATTGGATGAAAAAGAAAATTTTGCACTCGGTACACGTGTGACCGGCATCCGTTACTACGTATTTTTGTCATTGAGGAACTGACGTGATTATCTTTCATAATCATGCGGTGGGCCTCAACCCTCTGCTTGGTTATCCTGCGTGAGCAACTCCGCATCGCAACTATTCGTGGCAGGCTGGGGGCCGAACGGCGCGTTCCGTACGTTTCATGATAAAGCCTCGTGTAGCACCTCATAGTAACTACGTAAGTACGCCCGACTGCAGGATTTATTCGTGTTGCCGGCAAGGCGAATGTGTTCCACTGCCGTCGTGCAGAAATGGTGAATGGACGGCCTCTATTCCCAGGCACAGGAAATGAAGATCAACTGCTCAAAATTTTCAAGATGCTGGGGACTCCTCAGGTGGAAGATCATCCACAATTGGCGGAACTTCCTCAGTGGAGCCGCGACTTTCCGCAGTATCGTCCTGTAGAGTGGGAAGAGGTGGTACGTTATTCATTATCGCCCACAATTAGCGGAATGTCCTCGGTGGAGCCGCGATTTCCCGCAGTGTCGTCCCGTAGAGTGGGAAGAGCTGGTACGGTACTCTTTACCACAGAGCGTTGACCGCGTGTTGGCGTCTGTTTAACCGCAGCTATGGTCAGGCCTCAACGCCTGTTGCACGTAGCATGCCCACCGAAACGGAGTAAGCTCATCAGAAGAAAAAGTGGGATGTGATTTTGTAAAGTGCGCTGACTACAGCGGATTAAGTGACGCGATTCTCGAAGGTCATATGAAATGGCGTTTCTGCGCCCACTCGTCAGATGCGGGCTGGTCCGTGAAGGCTTGAAGTGGTTTGAGCTCAACACTGCTGACAGGTAGCAACCGCATGACTGGGTTGTCGTGTTCGTCTTTTCTCGGCTGACGCTGGGAACGAAGCTTCAGGAATGTGCCAAATTTGATGCTTTTGTAGGTTCCTCGCCTGGATCCTCTGGGGGTTGATTTGCTTTCCAAAATGCTGCGGCTTGATAGCGGCCAGCGGATTGCGGCCAGCCAAGCCATGCAGCACCCGTACTTCTCCGACCTGCCTCCAGATATTCGCCGCCTGGCAAACTATAGAGGCGACTGAGTAGCATGCTTAATACCCTGTACAACCGTGCAGTTTATGCAGTGAAGAGGTGTATTAGCAGTCCTTGTGCACGTCTGCCACCTGCGTTGGATCAGCTTTTATGCGAAAAGAAGGCGGTGCGTACTTGCGTCCAGACTCCATCTTCTTCCTTCCTTGGGCCGACCGCGAATTCGAAGTCGGGTTTGTACCGGTATACATACACTGGAATACACTTGTGTTTGGAGATCCTAGCATATCTACATGCGTGCAATTGTCGGGTCCGTATACACATGCTGGCCGTATGTCTTACGTACAGGTTCAAAATCTTGAAGGCTCTGTTCAGAGAAGGCCTACGTGAGAGACACCTGCGCATGGCGAACGTCAGTACATGCGCCTGTGTATCCTCTACGTATTGATAGGGCTGTGTGTGCTGTAAGACGCGGGGGTGGTTGCCACTGACGTAAGATTACCGCGTGTCAAAAAACGCTTGACATATTGTCTCTACATACGTACCGACTACAGTGCAGTCTTCTGCGCTAAAGATAGATGCTTTGCCCATGGGTAAACTACGGTTAAAGCAGGACTTAACAGGCATCAGGCTCCACACAGCCTAGGTAGACTTCGCAGTGTATGCGGTGTTCTGTGTCGAGAAACTTATTTGAAAGCCTGTTCTGGGTGTCTGTCAGGGACGGCGTGAAACGACGTCTGCGTTTTTTGTTCAATGAAGTGCGCCTCTCGATTGTACAGAGGGGGACAGAAAGTTGATAAGTGGCGTTTACGGGAATTCGTATCGTTTTCAATGCGGTAGCTGCGTTCAATAATACAGTGCATACTTTCTCGCATGTTGTAATATCGTGTGCACAGTACAGTCGGTGACAGCTTTGTCGTGAATTTTTGCAGAACAAGTGTGTGTGTGTGTGAGAGTATGTATGCACCTGTGTATTTCTTTGTACGCTTGCTTATTTTGTACAACAGTTGTGGTGTCGTATACGCGAGTGTGCTTTTGTAGAGCCCGACTCTTGGCAGAGGTGCGGCCGTGAAAGTGTACGAATGGGCACGCAACCTTGAGTGTTCCCCGTGTGCGTAAAAGCAAACGGGCAGCGAAGAGCTTAGATCGCGAGCCCCCAGTGACTGGAAGGTTGGGGCGTTACAAGTGATAAGCGGAAAACGTCTAGTGCTACTCACCATGCGAGAAGTCCTGTGTGCGCGTCTGCTGCGCAGAGCCCTCGATGAAATATGCCTTAGCAAAACACTTGCACAGCCGCAGCACATGAAGGATCACAGAACACATACGGTTGACACACAGACACGTATCCAAACCGTCAAGTAAGGGGGGCCTCGAGCACCATCCTGCAATGGTATCAAGCGCTCCAGCCTCCGCTTTTCTGCCGCAGCTGTAGGCGTACCTTAGCACCGAGCGGTCCTTGTATCTACAGTGTGTGGGGCAGGAATCGCGCATAAGGGATACCCAGAGGTACAGTTCATGCTCGACGACACGTGGAGCGGAATGCGCTTGAACAGCGAGACAAGTGATGCTATTATGCGGGAGTGTGTTGTGCCCTTAGTTTCATGCGTCACTGATTTATCTGTGTAGTGGGACACCGTGCACCGAGAGAGTGCGAGCATTCCGTTCCGCACAGTGTAGTGTCTCTTCTTGCATGTCAACAGTTTTTTTTGGGGTCGAATCTGCAGCGTTCCCCACACAAGTCATTTAACCGAGTGCAGATTCTCCAGACACCGATTCTTGAATATGTACTGGCTCCTGAACGAAAGCAGGCCACACATTCTACTGTTCTTCGCGCTCAACGCGACTCGCATGCCTCTGCCGCCCAAAAGTCCAGCCCAAAAATCTCCACATTGTTCGCCTGTACACGCTTGGCTGTTCTTTTGCACCATTAATCTTTCTACAACCGCTGCCAAACAAAAATGTCGAATCCTGGCACGCCTCTTCGAGTTTGTGTTCTTTTGCTAATTCCCTTTCTCGATAAACAGAATGTCTTCGAGCGACTTCCAGATCTCTCCCAACTTCCCCGAGCACGCTCACAGCTGGACACGAGTGCCAGAATGTCTCCTGTGGGGAGGCTTGTGGGCCCTGGTTTTGAGCACGCCGCCTTCCTCCCACATCGCTGTCGTGCAGTCGCCAGTACGCCCTGTGTAACATTTCAGGAGCCTCTCGCTTCCGCTGATACATACGCGGTGCAACACGGGAGGTGGGACTATTAGACAGAAAGGGTGTCTCGTTGGACGCTCCGTGCAGGGACCTGAGCGATAAGTCTCCTTCGCGCTGAGGGCTATCAATCTGCCTCACAACTGGAGAAGACCCGGAAGTGTCTCGAGATGAACAGTCTGACGAACAGTCATCGGACGTAGTGCTTTCATCTTCTAGGGAATCGGTCGTGCCTTGAGTAGAGCCTCTGTTTGACATGTGAAGAACAGTTGGATCAACCCCATCCTCCACATTCTGCCACAGCAGGAGACGCTGCTTTCGCCTTGTGTCATCAGAAGTGTTTCTTGAGTATCTTTTACTGGCACAGTCAATTGGAAGGCGACCATATCTTGCGAAGGCATCCGCACGGTGGAAAACCCCTGAGTCGACGGCACGAGGGTGGGTTCTCCACGACTTATAGCCACACAGGCAAAGCACCTTCGACGCTAGCTGCTGCTGGGAGGGTGCACCACTGAGACCGTAGTAAATTTCCTTGTGAGCTTGAAGAGGAATCGAGGTGGCTGTACTCTCCGCCGCTGGCTGGGGTGCGACCAGAGCAGCACGGTTATGTCGATCCGTTTCGTTCATCTCTTCCGTGCCGTGTTTCCCTTTTGGCTCCCATTTCCGGCGAGGCCGCGCCTGCACTAGCTGCATTACATTGGGGGGACTGCCGTCTGCCACAGTAGCAGAAGCACATATCTGCCCAACACCAGCGGACGCCGGGGTATGCTTGGTGTGTGCCATTCTCGAGAACCCGTGCTCACAAGGAACTTCGGTCAATTTTGGATGGTCACTGGCCAACTCAGCGCCAGGCTCGCTTATTGCAAGATTGTTTTCATTTGGAGTTGAATGAACCCTTCTCGCTTCAAGCAAACCTATAGAGGACAGTGTATCGACAGCGAGCTGCATCTGCTGTTCCCATCTTTCAGGTTCAGTAGAATAAACGAACTCTTTCAAAGCAACCACCGTGGGGTCGTTCTTTATTTGGAACTCGTAGTCTTCACGTGTACAGTCACAGGGAGAACTGATGTGGTTAAGATTATCAGTAGCGGTTGCGCTGGAAGAAAGCCACGCCGTAGACCGCGTAGTACACCAGTCTGTAGGAGGTGTGTAGGGCCTTGCCCCACTTTGACTAGGGACAAAGGGAGGGCCTGCAAGATCTTCAGCAGTTGTCAATAGCTTTTCTGAGTCCGACAAACCGGATTCATCTCCGCCGTCCACAGTATGTGTTTGTTCTACATTCGCCGGGCGCTCGCATCGGCTCGATGCAGCCAGTAAGTTTGCTCCGCTGGAAGAATCCTGCGTTGTACATCTTCGACTTTGAAATTTTCCAGCCGATCCACTCACCCCCACGTTCGGAGATACGTCAGATGTTGTGGACTGACAGCTTTCCTCTTTTCCGGCCGGATTTCTTACGAAGTGTCTCGTGACTTGATTGCTCCTGTCCTCTTTGGAAACCTCACGCTTTAAGGAAGGCAGTTCCTCAGCCAGGCTCACAAGGATTGCAGACGCTGTCGCATCTTCGTCATCATCCAAGTTAAAAGGGATCTGAGGACTAAGCGGTGGCCTGTACTCGTCTCTGGGAAACATCCACGAGTGCTCTATAATCTGGCAGGCGACAGCAGGGTCTGCATGGTCACTACAAGTTGCTTGCTGTCGAGATTGTGGAAGCATGACATGGGGAGCTTCTGGATGCAGGCGCTTTTGAATAACATTCGACTGGATATTTCCTTCCGCGCGGTAACCTTTTGGTTCAAACGTAGTGTGTGGGAGTGACAACTTTGTCTGGATGGATTCTGACGGTGCGCCGTCTGCCTCTTTTTGAGCTGTTAGGGACTGTGTCGCACTTCGCACTTTGGACGAAGGTGGCGTACTTCCGCAAGCGTTGTGGAGCGCTCGCCTCTCAGTTTTTGTAGGCCTCGAAGCTGGCGACGCAGGCAGGACACGGAGCACTTTTCCTCTCCTTTTCAAAGATGAATGGCCGCCTGGGAGCTCCGTTGTGTTTGTTGACTGTGTCGCTCGATGCACGGTTGCCTTCCTGATACAGAAAACGCGCTCCCGTACACAGCCGCGACTTGAAATCAGGCATTTTACCTTCTGGCGTGCGAGCGTACGGAGAGGTACTTCAGGCGAACAGCGTGGGCTTTCGGCGACGGCGCTGCTCGGGAACGAAGTAGCGATTCTTCTGTTGTCGCTAATACTGGATGCTGCCAAGAGCCACAACAAGGACAGGAAAAGGACGACGTCGACTTGCGGAGCCTTTTGCCACTCACCAGCGTCAGGCTGGAAAGAGCTACGACATACCTTTCCCAAATCTGGAAAGCACGCTTTCGCGATTCCCTGCACGGTAGAGAAGACAATTTGTGGTGTAGAATGGCCTGCAAGAGCGAGCTGCTCCGCGCCGTACGTGCACCTATATGTTACAAAGGGTCCCACACGGCTTTGTCACTGGTACATCTCGAGCCGAAGGGTCCTCTGTGGTTCAGCATAGATACACGACAGTGGCCACCCAGAGTACTGCGCTCGGGTTTGCGGAGCGCAGCCGCGGGCCAGCAATACTAGTGTCAACGTGGTACACCATTTGCGTGCAGTGAATTTCTTAGAAGAGCAATTCTGCGTCTGCGTAGTCACCTTACAAAAAAGCCACACGGTGGTGCGCTCTTTTTCAGGAAGAAATCAAACGAAGCGCCACTACGCAAGTTATCATAGGCGTTTTACTATACGTGGCTGATTCCACAAAGCAGCGAACCTGCGCGGTTAATCTACGTTGTGTGCGTGGGTGCCGCCTTACACTAACTTTCTATCCACTTGCCTGCTGGCTTCTCTGCGTCCGATCTTGACTCCTGCACAGAAGGGTACGTTCGCCTTGGCGCCAGTTGAGGATGTGGCTTAGGTTGACCTTTTCGAGAGGATGCGCAGGAGCCTGTATACGTTCCCGTTGCTTTTGCGCATATCCCTGCAGCAATGTGGGCAGTGCCACCTTCTCCACGGCAGGTCCTGCCTGAGTTGGAGGAGTTTTTTTTCAACTCGCGCATGTCTACACTTTCACTTTTGCTTCCATCCCGCGGTATGTAAGAGTAACCCCGATCGGATTTCGCAGACAACGCTAAACAAGGAGTTTGAATATCTCCAGCATTTCTAAATGGTCTGCAAAGGGGTGCTCGCATTGCAGACTTTTCATCACACTCAGCACAAAACTCAGTCCGCACATCAGAGAGACTCGAGCACTGCAGCGTGTGGAAGGATGCTTCTTCCTCTCCTTCTCGCTGGAGTTCCTTGGGGGAAGTCGACTGATTCTCCTTGTACGTCTTCTTAGTTCGTCCGCCTGGCCCGCACTGAAGCACTAGTACATCACCCGCTGCCCCTCGCCCTTCCGCCCGTGCCGGTCCGTGGGCGAGTCCAAGAGCCGCATGACTTCTTGCCCGCTGCTTTAAAATGTGCTTAGGGCTGCTGTAGCCTATTACAGAGCCACGTGAGGCACGCTGATACTGTTGCAGTCCATGCTTCAGAGCGGTGGCCGCTTCAGGCGAGGCAGCTGAGCGCGTCCAATCTCTTATAAGTGAAGCAGACGAACACACTAACTCTTGTTGTACGTTGCGTGCGTGAACACGTTGCCGAGAAGAGCTTGGCGCCTGTGAAAGCTCTCCTTCGCTCAACTCCGTCAATCGAGGATAGAGTGCGCCGGCTGGCCTCTCCCTTCTGTATTTTCTCACTAATTGTGGTAGACAATGTGCTTGCCCTACTGAACGTGGGACCTCAAGTGAAGGGGGAACAGCCCTTGTTGAGAGGCGCTTTCGGGTTACCGGTGCCCTGTCAGCTGCGGATGTTGCCTTCCGTAGGCTTTGCGAATACGTGCACTTTGCCTCAGACAGCGAGGACTGTGGTGGAGCTCCTCGGACACAAGTTTTCGGAGCTTTTTCGTAGGTTCCTGCCGAACACGCGCGCTTCAATGCGCGACGCGGCAAATTGTTGCCTACTTGACCGCTCAGTTGATGCATGCTTCTGCGTTGCAGGGACATCAGATACTACGTACAGAGCGTATCACGGAGCTATAACCTGTTAGGGCGCCCACGCTGAAATAGTTCAGTTGCTGGATTGCAGGAAGTCCAGTGTGGTGACAGCGCGGACTCCTTGCACACGCTCCTGCCCACCCGCCGACACCCGTATAGGCCCACGAAAAATGAACGCGAAAAGGCCTCGCAACAAATGGATCTCAAGATTGACACTCGGAGGTCGCGCAGACGACCGCGGGAGCTCTGGTGGTGTTGCTTTGAATACGGACTTTATTCCCAGCAAAGATTGATTTCATTTGTGAGTCAGTCTACAGGGGATCTCATCGCGTTTTAGGGCTTCCTCTGCTTCCTGACAGCCCATCATCCAAATTCGACCCGTGCAAACGATACCACGCATCAAGTTCCACTCATCAAAATTGAGGGCCTACACGACACCATCTGTTCGACTGTTACGGGGGATAATACCTATGCGCGCGTGCGTACATTTTGAAAGAATGAAGCGCTACTCCAGTTAGCAACTACTGGATTTTGCGCACTTTCACGAAAGCTACATGTTGAAGATATTTTTGCGAACGTTTGAGCGCAAGTCAAGCCTTCGCGTCGGTTCGCAGAAAACATGTTGAGCAACGGCTTAACAAGGTCCGTCCAGAAGCATCCACCACCCCAGCGGGCAACAGGCTCTGTGCTTCAGAAATACGCCAGTACAACACACAAGCCAGGGGAAAATGCCGCCACAGGAGAAACGTATGATCGTATACAATGTAGACCGTTTCACGAGAGTAACCATCCTGTTGTCATGGTTCGAAAAGGCAGTACTTTTGAACGTCGGACACCATGTAGTCCTGAAAGGCGGGAAAGCCGACGACTGCCCAGAGTAATCTGATTCTGGTAGTCCCACCGCTATACCCCCCTCTGTCAGGGTGTGCTGAGAGGTGTGTAGCCTCTGTGTGGGGTGTACAGAACAGCGATGCACTCACTGTAGGCACAGACAATAAGAGAAAAGTCGATGACCAATTTTCCAAGCACTTAACCTCCACAATAACACGGCCGACAACTGAGGAAGTTTAGCACTACCACAGAAGGTGTGTATGTGTGATAGTGCTTCAAAAAACAGACGTCGGCGCCGCGACACGCATCCGACAGCGGGGCCGCAGATTGGCTCGCCCTCCGGGTTGGGGGCGGAGGCGCACAATCTAGCGGGGAGACATGCTGCGAGCAGCAGTGGGGAAGGCACGTGCAATTCATCCCCCCTTACTCTAACTGGGGCTTCCATGTACAACTGGCAGTTTGAATAACAAAAGGCCGACCAATTTCCGCTCAAGCATCATTTCGGGAAACTCAGTACACTAGGGGTACTCCTTTTCTCGGCAACTTCCGCTTTTACATCGCGTGGAGTTCGCAGTAGAGTAGCCACCAGTTTGATGTGTCTACGAGCTGTAGATGCAGACGCAGCCCCACACGGCTGTTTTTCGCGGCCCTTTATTATAATATTCGGGGGGCAGATACCTCAGGCTTAAAAAGTCCCCATCGTACTCTGCAGTGGGTTACATGTACCATGGAACAGAGGCAGAACACGTACTGCTTTCTCTGTCGACCAGAAAAATTGGTGGCTTGTGCGGGTCTGCGCAGTCAAAACTCTGTAACTGTCCTGGTGATGGCTGTGAGGATGCCTGTACCTTATCGTAAGTACAGCGCTGACGATAGCAACCGGCAATGACGCAGCTTACTTTTTGTTGTCCACATACATCGAACTGGATTGGTAGTCACATGGGTAGACAAGGCCTCTGTATCCGGTGTAGCCAGGCCGTATGGGGGCGCGCGGCGGACGCGAACCGTTTGATCATTTTACTCGTAGAAAAGTCTCTAGTGGTCTTCGTCCCCTGTAACGACATCTGCTGTTCTCTTTCGTCCAGCGTATGCTCTACTATTCAAAGACTTCGTACTGGTGTCCTCGCTGTTGTCCTGCAGCGTGCATCTTGTGCGCGACTGAACTCCGAGAAGCTCTGTTTCCAGACGACGGTGTACCCAAGGTGCCGCGCACACGGTCCATCGATGCCAACACGTATGTTAATTGTCTTCCTCGTTAATAGAGTTGCATTTAATCTAGCGCGGTTAGTGGTGTTTGTCGACTAGAACGGGGACGTCGTTGCATCCAGCCGCAACTACTCTGGGCAGTTGTCAGGCTGCAAGCATCCTTGCATCTCTAAGCGTCTTTGAGAGCTGTGAGTCGGGAGCTTGTTCTGTAGCGCGTGGGGATGATGTTGGTGTAACTCAACTACGAGAGTTTCGCGTGTTTCTTGCTGGCCCGTAGATCGCAACTTTTGTCAACAGTTTATTTTTTCTGAAGGCGTCAATAAATAGATGTGTGAGTTCGCGACAAGTTGTTCTCGTCATAGATGAAGTTTCGTCTCTGCGTACCGTCCCAGATGAACGAAGATAAAAGTTCCTTGTACGTATCACCATACAGTCGGAAATACCTCCTTCCAGAAATCACCGTGCCCCGCCAGCACTACACTATTTGGGAGCCATACACGTAGGTGACCGCTCCTCACTCACATCTAGCAACTAAGCTGCATCAGTGGCTGTCGACTCTAGCGGAAGACACACATTTTTCTTGGGGACCATCATCTTAATTTTTTTTAGCTCAGGGGCAGTTGGCCGCATGTCGGCGGCACTCACCACGCGTCACGATACAAACTAGTGCTGTATACTACAAGCAAAGTGTTTTCACAAACCCCCACGTGAGGGAGTACCCTATATCACGGCGCGCCCTTTCATACATTTTCTCAGAATTCAACAGAGCCGTCCTTTTCCACACGGACTACGTATAAAGTAGTATACATCATACGTAGTCACAGGTGTTGCCCATGGACGCAGCTCCATGTATAAGAGCGTGCGCCCGTTCCCGCATTGCTGTCGCCCAGATGTCTGGCTTTTTCACCAGGTCAGCAAACTCTTCCGTGGTGAAGATTGGAAGAAGGTATCTGACACTCAGTCTTTGTATGAAATCTCGCGATGCGTCCCGACTTTCGTAGACGACCTTGCGCACAGCGACCGCCTCCACATCCTTCCTGAAAAGCACCCACGTTGGCCGTCCCAGTAACTCTCACGCATAAGAGACTAGCCACGCGGTGTACTTTCCTTCTTTCGAGTGAATGGCTGTGTCACAATGACGATGAGAGCTGCCATTCTCTAATCCTTTGGAACCTTCTGTGCACCCATTCCAGCGTGCATTAAGAACTAAGTGTGGAACACATCCACGTTACGTCAAGGCCTTATCCAGCGTGCAGAAAAGCGCCCAGAAGCAAGCACTTGTAAGACTTGCGGGAAGACAGGAAGGATTCAAGATTAAAAGTGGAGTGGTTCAGACTAAGGGTAGAATCTCCTTGCAGGTGCACCATGAGTGTTACATCTTCCTCACCCGATGTCAACACCCCCGTGTACATGAAATTCCAGTAACGGTCTGGACGGTAGCGTCTCCTCAGGAGAGCTCATATCGTTTGTCGCTGCCTGCGAGAACCTCAAATGACTGCAGACACAAAAAGGTTCTTCACGCGTTTCATCGTATAATGAAGGTCGTCCTGTTTCACGACAAAATCAACAAAATGGAACGCCGTAGTAGTATTCCCTCATGTGTGAAGGTTTCAGAGGTGTGTGTATAAGAATACGCTAGTTCTGTCAACTGGGTGGATGCCTGCGGGTGCATTAACACTCGTTTTTGTGCAGGGAGTGAGAATCTACGTACACGTACATGTCAGTGGAGTTGTGTGCAGGAAAAGGAAATCTATCTAGACGTATACGTCAAGTGAAGTTTATGTTGTTGGGGTTGTTTTCCGAAAGGTGAGCATGCACCTACCACCATGGCGCGGAGATCATCGGGTGCCAGCATCTCTAAAATGTGCCACATATCACCCAAAGTGCCAACGCGCTCTCGTTGCGGGTCATCGTTCCCCGCTAGCGAAATTGAAACTCGGACCCTGCAGAATAATGTCGAAACGTTGCTCCTGAAACGGCGTTGCCTTCCCGGCGAGCCTAGCTGACTGAAGCAATATGCCTTCTCGGGATGAGGAGGTGATTTTCTGTTCGAAACAGGTGCAGGTGCCCTGCCTACGCATGTGAGAAATTTAGAGTGCCTGGTGGCCAACCTGACGTGATTTTTCAAGACGAGAAACGCCTCGCAGTAACTGTGGGCGTCTGCGACTCTACAAGATTGACAGATAACGTTGAATATCCCGTGCGTAGGTCGATGCTCCGACCGAACAGACGGATGATTGTATAGTCCTTTGAATAGAAGTGTATCCCTCTGTTGGCGCTGAACGGCAACTCGACCCTGGCGTACACAACGATGCCTGCGCAGAGTTGCACCATGTTGGAACGCTCACACACACCCGTGTTAAGCAGCAGGCGGTTCTGACAAAAATACGCAGGAGCTGTTTTGAAAAGGACCAACTTACCTGTAGCGGCCGTCGTACAACCAATGGACTGTGCCGCTAGAAACGTCGATAGGCAGAATAAGGGGAACTTGATGTAGTATGGTGTTTTCGGCCTTTTCCAGTTTTGCTTTTGCACCGTATTCGTTGACGTGTGCGTTCTGCATTTTGTGTAGAAGGCGCTCTTTTGCTTCTGCGCTTTCTTTGGTGGCCACCTGGGCGATATAAATCAGCACACATTGCTGAATTTGAGTGAGAGACCGTAGTTCTGAGTTCTCTTTCTTCCCTGTGAGCCGAGAGGACAAGTACTGCAGAGCTGGATGAAGAGGAGGAACACGTGGTGCCACTGAATAATTTGGGGCCGTCATAACGTCGCCGTGCTTCACTGCGCATGCTGTTGAGTGCTCTATGTGTGCACTTGTCCACTTCAGCCTTCCTGTGGTGCCGGGCGGACAATTCTCTGTCGCACGTGACTCGACTACTTCACCACGCCCTTGCTTAAGAGAGGGGCGCAAATCCTGTAAAGCGCTTAGGGTAAAAGTGGGAGATGCAGGGCGCGCAGGACGGCAACTGGGGTGATCGTGCACTCTGACGCTCTCTCCGTTCTGTAAACCCACACTTTTAACACGGAGTTTATTGTTAGCATGTTTCGTTGAGGAGCGTGGGAAGAGATGCAAATCTGCACACCCGTGCACGGCATGTATTCTGTGCTTTGAGTTATTGTGGGTCGACTGCGACCGAGTGGGGATACGGTGGACAGGGTCGTCCTTTGGATCGGATGTATAAATCTTTCGTGTTCCTGCTTCGTGCACGTGGCGATGTCCGCACGTGCCACCTCCACGGAGACAGTCACAAGTTATGATTTCAGAACCCGCTCTGCCGGGCCAATCCGTTCGTTCGCGTGTCTTCACGTTAGGCGGGTCACCAGAGGGATTATTTTCACCAGGGAAAAAACTGTTGCCGCCACAACTTTCAATCTCCTCTAGTGCTGCTTTGAGGCAGTCGTACGTCTTTGGCCCCCCTTTGTACTCCGAGAGAAAAGCGACACATGCAGAACGCAACTGGAACAAGCTGGAAGGGTCTTTTGTCGAGCGGATTCGCATTCTATTTGTCTGGCTCTTTTGTTTTTCTGAATGACATACAGTGCATCGTCCTCCTGTCTTGCCGGTCCCTTTTTCGGACGCGAATCGGATCTCCCTGTCCTCCGACGGTTCTGCCTGACAACCTGTTGAGTTGCTGGCAACGAGTGATGAACAACTGGCAGGCTTTGCACGTCTAATGCTTGTCAACGCGGAGGGGCGACCAGCTGCATCATTGACACAAGGCAGTGCACTACTGAGTTCTCTCATACGGACGCGTATCCCTCTTTTGTGTATGTCGCCAAAATGCAGTACTTCCCATGTTTTAGACTCACGCGACTCCAAAGGTATGTAGCCTTTTAATCAACGTGCTTACTCCTTTCTGCTTCGCCTTAGACTGCACACTTAGCAGTAAAAACTGGTCACCACACAGGTTCGGTTTTGTCGCAAAGCAGCTGCACCACATCCTTTTGAGCCGACCTGCGTGGTGGCGTCCACTCCTAGTATCCCTTGTTTAGTGTATACTGTGCCCCACCTGCTCGATCAACAGCAGCTCTTTCCACCACCGTGCGGCTCTCCCGTTGCGCGCAGCCCTTTGTCACGAGCCACACCGCGCGCTGAGAAAGGCGCCTATGCCATCTGAGGAAATGTTTCGAAATGGGTGGAGGTCACGCGTGCTACTTCCTGATCCCGCTTACCATTCGCTACACTGCCACCTCTCCCTTCGTGCAGACTAGATTGAGTGCCTTTGTTCTGGTAAGGGAGCGAGGCGTTCTCTTTGAAAATCTGCCTACTAGTGCATCGTCTGTTCGGTGCACCATAGCGTTTTTACTGACGTAATTTAATACTATTCGGCGACGGAAGTAACGTATAGCAACCGAGCTTTTCGTTCGACACACTTACCGTTTGCCTTACACGCAGGTGCATCAGTGCGACCTCGCGGAATCGGCAAATCCTTGACACTATTAACGTTCTTTAGCGGCGTCGATTTATTCTGTGTTGCCTGTGCTGTCTGCTTTGTATAACGCTCATTGCTCTCAACACAATTTCTCATGGTAGCCTCTCCCTGAGCGTGCTTCGTTGCGCTAACATACTGGCTTTCGCCAGTTGCACTGTCTGTAGAGGCATGTTTTTCCGAAAACTTTGCATTTCGAGTATCCCGTGGAACACCTTGGTGTTGTTTGCTTTGCCTGTCGGTTTTGCTCTCATGCGGAGAGTTAGAAGGCCCCGGATAATCTGTTGCTTCCGGCTGAACATACTGGCGACGCGTGGGGTTGACTGGTGTCGAGAGGGTAGTTGCTCTCTCTTGGTGCTGATCTAGCACCTTCTGCGTATGTATGTATTCCCGTTGCGGTCCACGGTCGGCGGAAGAAGCGCGTTGTTTGCTGTCTTCTCCAGCGAGCACACCACAAGGCGCATGCTCTGCGGGGCTTCCTGTCAGGCAGATATTTAGAAGGGGCATCCCATTCTTTGTACAACAAGTGGACAGCGGGAGACAGACGTGGTATTTCTCACCACTCTACAGATTACAGAGCTCCACTCACCATTAGGTCTCTGTCCTGTGCCATCCGCTTGAGGTTCGGGATGAGTGGTGTCGAGCGCCTCAAAACTCGTGACTGAAAACGGACGTATATTACATTTGTAAGAAGCCATTTGTAAGTTCCTTGCTTACCCGTACAACTTTTTTAGGGAAGTCAGGGGAGCAACTGAGTCCGTCCGGAGTCCGAAAAACGTCACCGGAAGGATTTTGCGAGCGTTTTGCTGGTGAAAAAGATACGCAAGCTTGTGCAGGAGCCCAGTCGGTAAAGATGTATATGCCGTGGAGCATGGATTGGCGCAAACGGCTTACAGGTATGTGTTTTAGCAATGCGGTGACTAGCACTTTTTTTTGAAGTGCTTCTCGATACGTTGGGTCGACTGTGACGTCCGAATAATATGTAGAGCTCATGAGGTTGTGCGGGTTGCATTGATCCTCCTTGATGGGTAGAAGACAGCCCATAAGTCAAAGCGGACTTTTTGGCGGTGTGAAGGCGTCACCGTCCACCTTTGGTGGTGAGGGTACGGCACACATGTGCTGCGGCAAGGACAGAGAAAGTTTGCTACATTTTGGAAAGAAATTTCAAAGGGTGTATTGTCGTTCGCTTCCGACGGGAGAAAAACCCAGCCTAAAGGTGAAACGTCTACGCAGGCCATAGGTTTGACAGAAGTGGGTCGTGGTCACCATTAAAAAGCAGCTGCATTGCAGCTGGTCACGGAACGACGAGCAAACAAAGCCACCCCTGGGCTGTCGTATTGCAGGATTAATTGGGTAGACAGTCAGCCCGCGACGTGCTTCGCAGTTGACACGGAAGGAGCAACCGAATGTCATCTGTCCGGCCTAGCTATGCTTTTGAAGCGTATAACGTTTACGTTAAACGAAGCCGTTCACGAAGTCCCATCCTCAGCGTGCGAATATCCTTTCAAAATGTATCCACATCAGATCGCAAGGCATCTGAAATTGCCAACGGCGCCGTACGTAGGTTCGATTTGCCATTAGCTCTCGTGGATTTCATTTGCGCGAAGGATCGTGCGATACCCAGCACTGACCCCCTCTGCAGCGCCTTTCGGAATTCGACGGTTGGTAAAGCGTGGGGGTTTATGACATAAGAGCGCCGAGTGCCTGTCTGTTGGAGGATTCACTTTCGTTTACCACTTGAATTACACAGCGTAAGCTTTAATTCCTTGTATTCCGTTACACGTTATTAAAAATACCTCATTTCTTGGTTATCACGGAAAGAGCAGCTTGAGCTATTTCTCCTTTCCTGGTATCGGACCATCAAAGCGGTGCCTTCAGCTTACCCGTTACATCTTAGGAAAAGCACCTCATATCTCAACTCCGATTTACAGAGCAGCTTGAGTGATTTCTCTTCTACCGCTCCTGCCACCAATTGGCTGCGTTCAGCGTACAAGCTGCTGCGAGATAAATTGCATCTGGCACTCAGCGTCCCGTCTCTTCCGCGCCATCTCGAGGGATAAAAAAAATTTTAGTGCTCTTCAAGGTAGTGGGAAATTGTGGAGTGCTCCCCTTGTGCAGAAGCGGATACACCTCGTGGAATAAATTGATGCTGCTCCCTTCTCTAAAAAGCGGGGAATTCTCTAGTATGACCTTGTAGATCCTTCTTGCCCTCTCCCGCACAGAAAAATTTGCAAGCGATCACGGCAGGAGCGCACGACGGAAAAATGAAAAAAGTGAACCCGTCACAGGGTGCAGAGCATACCGAGACAATCCTTTACAGGCGGGGTGCATAGGCTTGTAAGTTAACCTGCACAAGCTAGCTCTCAACGAGGAGTGCCGATGTTTAATTTCCAGCAATATGAGGGCTGTTTCTGCAAGGACGGTATGGGCAACCTCGCCCTCGAGGAGCAGGGTGGTGCGCCGACAGCTTCGCGACCCCACAGCCACTGGAAGCCGCGTTATTTCCCGCAAAAGGACCTTTGTGGCAAACCGTCGCACGGGTCCGCGAAAGATAAGAAAATTTACATCGTTCCGACCTCGCGAAACCTATACTGTCGCACTGCAGGGGGCCAAGTGCGCGCCTTCACACGGGATGGAGCCCAGTAGGACAGCGTTCAAAATCCACAACAGCTCTGGTATGACATGCGTAGGATAGGAGCGCTCGGGAGACCAAACAGACGCCACGTCGAGAATATTCCTCCAGCACGAAAACGCACGACTTAATGGACTTTCCTTTCCACCTAAACACGCAGTGAGACACAGCATTTCACTACTTCGGCATCTAGATTATTTTCTCGGATAGGTTTGCCCAACAACGCACCTAGGTACGCGTTTTCCAGCAAAATGTCTTCCGTTAAAGTGGCAGTTCGTGTCCGGCCGTTCACTGACCGGGAAAAAGCCTTGAATGCTAAGCTGTGCATTGAGATGAACGGGAATAGCACAACTATTACAAATCCTGATGACGAAAAGCAGACGAAGACCTTCGCATTTGATTATTCGTACTGGTCTCACGATGGCTTCGAAATTGACGAGGATGGTTATTCGAGGCCCCTCACACCCAAATACGCGGATCAGGCGCGCGTTTTCAATGATGTCGGCGTTGATGTTCTCAACAACGCGTTCGAGGGATATAACGCCTGTCTGTTTGCTTATGGCCAAACAGGGTCGGGCAAAAGCTACTCCATGGTGGGATATGGTGGCAACAAAGGCGTCGTTGTACGGGCGTGCGAGGAAATTTTTCAGCGTATAAAGTCTATCGCAGATCCTCTGCTTCAATCGGAAGTCACTGTCAGCATGCTGGAGATTTATAACGAGGCAGTACAAGATTTACTAGTCAAGCCAGATCAGCGACCTAAGGGAGGCCTCAAGATCAGACATACGCCACAGCTCGGAACATTCGTGCAGGACCTCACGAAATACCCTGTGGACACATATGCAGCGATACAGGCTAAACTCGACGAAGGTACAAAGCTTGGTCCTTTCTGATTTTCGAAAACAACTGAAGCACAGGGGCTGTGCCTCATTGACCGCTGTGGTGGAGGTGGCTTCACTCATGAAAAGTAGAGCAGTGGTATATCCTTTCATGCTGACGACATCCTTACGCAGAAAGACGGTCGCTCTTTGCCGGCAGCTGGCCTCGCCGAAGAGTCGTTTGACACGCTCTTTAGTGCTGCAGTAACAACTCGTCTGTGCAACCAGTACTCCTGCCTTCAAGCTTCTCCAAGACGTGCGGCAGAATCTCTTGCATGTCTCGCTTGTCTGGAATTCTGAAGCACAGCTTCGCCGGCACTTTTGAACAACAATCATACACATAGCGCATTTAAAAAGTCGTCCTCCTCGGCCGTCGTAGCCTTGTAAACGGGTCATTTACTAAACTGCCTTCCTCATCCTTCGTACAGGAACAAGCAATCGAACCATAGGGGCAACACTGATGAACGCTACCTCTTCCAGAGCCCACACGGTACTGCAAATTGTCTATAACCAGGTTACCCTCGATGGAACAACCAAGGAACCCAGAAGCCGAAAGACCGCTGAGATAAGTTTAGTCGATCTGGCCGGATCTGAGAGAGCGGGCTCAACTGGCGCTACGGGGAACCGCTTAAAGGAAGGCTGTGCTATCAATCAGTCTTTATCGGCGCTAGGAAATGTTATTTCTGCGCTGGCCGACAAGGCATCGGGAAAACTCAAACCGGGGCAGGTACGTTCTGTGTTTGCCACGAAAGAGTCAAAAACAGGTCGGCTTGGCACCGTAGACTGGAACGGCAGTGACCGCAGTCTCCCCAGACTTCTTCGTTCGAAACATTGAGGTGAACAACCGATATACTGAATGCGCCGACACACGCGGAGCTTTGATAGCTGAAGGTGACCCTCTTGTGCCTTGTTCAGGTGATCCCCTACCGTGATTCGGCCCTAACGCGTATTTTGCAGTCTGCATTAGGTGGGAACAGCAAGACATGCATGATTGCGGCGCTCTCTCCAGCTTCCGTCAACTATGAAGAAACGCTTTCCACACTGCGATACGCTGATCGAGTCAAAGCGATTAAAAATGAAGCAGTGATCAACGAAAGTCCATTGGAACGGCTGATTCGCGAACTCAAAGAGGAAAATGAGAGACTCAAGAGGGTGAGGCGTGACACAGCAGTGTGCATACACATACACATGTACAATTTGTGAAGTTTTTTTTCCGGCGGATAAGCGGCTTGCAATTGTGAATGGACGGTTAACATATTTTTAAAGAGCTGCCATAATTAACGATGAAAAGGCTGGACTACAGTGTACTGAGTAGTACGATAGACCATTGAACAGGCTCAGCGGGAGAGGATCATATCAGTTAGAACGTGTTTCATAGAGACGTGAACAGCAGTAACGCCAGACTCCAAACTACAACGGCATAAAAATACCACTTGTCACAGGCAATGGAACTCAGTACGTGTCTGAGCGATCTGCCAGCGCCAGCCCCGCCACGCTCCCAAACAAGATTTTTCACTACACAGTTCACAAAAGTAGGGACGCACCTGTTTATCTGCACCGGAGACACAGTACAGACAATGGTGCCATATTTTTCCCTCGCCCATCCGTGTAACAGGCAGCAGGTGGTGAACTAACAGTGACAGTGGGAGGCGATGGCCCGAGTCAAGAAGAGATCAATCGCATGAAACAGCAGTATGAAGAAGAACTTGAGGCAAACAAGCGCGCGCTGGAAGAAATGTCGAAAAGCTGGGCACAGAAACTCGCTGAAGCACAAGCGCGCGACGCTGCAGACAAAAAAGGCCAGCTCAGCGTGGATTTGCCTTGTCTGAAGAATTTGAACGAGGACCCGTTCCTGACGGGCAAGATTGTTTTTAATCTGTCGCCCGGGGAAATCATCATTGGAAAACCGAACAACGAGAAGCCACCGACATTCCAAATCGGCGGCTTAGGCGTTATTGCGGACCACGCGACGCTCGTATGCAAGGCTGACGCGGAGGAAGATGATTGCGACTTTCAGGTGACATTGAAAGCGAACGGCAAGACGCTAGTGAACGGTGAACTTCTCGAACAAGGTGCAGAGCGAACGTTGTCCCACAACGACAGGGTCTTGTTCGGCCATGCAAACTTGTTTTTCTACATCGACCCCACGGACATGGACAAAAATGCACCATCGTGGGAAGAGGCGATGAAGGAGGCGAACAAGCAGTCGCTTAATGAGTACGGAGATTCAAGTATGGCACTGGACGCAGCAGCAAGTGCAAAGCTCAAAGAAATGGAAGAGAAAATGAAGCAGGAGAGAGAGAAAATGGAAACGGAGAAGAGAGAATGGGAAAGACGCGTGAAAGAAAACGAGGCACGTATGGTAACCGCCGAAGGTGCGGATGCAGCGGCGTTGATGAAGCAGTTTGAAGAAGAAAAGCGTCAGCGAGAACTTGAACTGGAACAGAGGCAGAAAGAACTCAACGAAAAACTGAAGAAGCTGGAAGAGGAGCAGGAGGAGGAACGACGCAGCGCCGATGCTGAACACCGGGCCAAACTCGTCTTGGAAGAAATCATGACACGCACCATTCTTCTGGTCGAAGAAGCCAACTCGATAGCAGAAGAGCTTGGCGTTGGGGTATTCTTCTCTCCCAAGTTGACCATGAAGCACGATGGCGTAGAACTGTCTCGAAAGGGCAACACCAAAAAAATTATGCAGCTAACAGAGATTTTGATACGCGTTGAGCGCCTGGATTCTGACGTTGTGCAGTTTTGGAAGCTGGACCTTTTCGAAAGGAAAATCTTTGAGATGCGGGAGCTCTACAGCGCATTTACACAGGCTCCTGAAGGAGAGTTTGTCATGCCAGAAGGCGACCTTGACCCTTTCGCACTAGATCCCGATTCCTACCAAGTAAGACATTTTCCGTCGATGGGAGAGCTTGCCTTGCTCTGGATCGACAGTGGTTCCGTCTGATAACGATAAGCGCTTGATTGTTGTTCCTTCAACGTGATCCAGTATTGAAGTTGTGTTAAGTGTCCGCCCATTTGGTGTACCTTTTTTGCGTCTCTCCTGACAGGTGCTGGGACAGGCATTTCTTTACCTGGACATTCTATATAACTTGCTGCCAGTGGAAAATGAAATGCTTCCCATATTCGACTTCAAGGGACAGAAGCAAGGCACTCTGAACCTGTCCATCGCTCTCAAGCTGATGGTTGACATTGAGGAAATGTAGGTGTTTTCTTTGAGTGAACGCAAACCCAGGGGTGTCATTTTGGCAGCCGAACAGATTGGTCTGTCTGAATGACAGTCGACGTTTGATTGTTGCAGTAGTATTGTGTGATCAACGATGTGCATCGCTCTGCGGTCGCACTGAGTCTCCACCTGCCGGCGACGTTGGCTTCACTCGAATCAACGCATTTTCTCGTAATGTGTACAGAGCTAAAAAGGGTTCTCAAGTGGAGGATCTTGACTACTACGACACAGTAGAAGATATTAAAGGCAAAATTCTGAAAATCACTGTTAAGGTGGACTCGGCGACAGATTTGAGGGAAAACTGCGCTCGCCGCCCCCAGGTGAGCCTGCAGGAAAAAGGTATGCCGTATCAACTCTCTAACCTGCGCAGTCCTCGGTAAACATCTTTATCACTGACAATGTTTCCACGCGTATTCTCTTGATGTGCAGGTCACATACAAGTGGATCGATGGCGTATCGGAGGTTCGGTTCTCCACCGAAGACCTGTGCAACCGCAATCCCTCGTTCAAAAGCGAAAAAGAGTTCGATGTCCTCGTTACTGACGATGCCATCGAGTGGTTTCGCGGCGCTTTAGTTTTCGAAGTTGCAGGAATGACAGTGTCAAGGCAACACAAGGAACAAGCCACGAAGGCTCCTCTGGGGGCTGTTTCCAAGCTGAAGGAGAAGGAGGCCCTCCTTGCAGAGATTGAAAAGAAACTGCAAGAACAAGGACAGACCCTCGAAGCGTTCCTCAGAGGCGGAAGCTGATGTATACCGGATGCTGCCCTAATGCTTCAGTCTCAGGTTCCACCTGCTGCAACTAGAGTGTGCTTTCGCAAGTGCTATCATACAACGACCTCAACACAGCGTACTCTGTCCTTTTTCACGAGTTGTAGCGGGCGACGACTCGCAGCATGTGAATCACTGACCAGCAGCTACAGCAACTGCTTTGCGGCAGGACGCTAGCAGTAGAGGTTCTCATTACAGCGTTTATCTCGACTATGGTTAGACCGAGCACAATCCATTTGGTGTGCGACCAAGATTGACGCTGATGGCTTTCGCTCATTCTGTTAAACTTCTGCGTGGGTATACTGATTGTGACCGCGATCAAACGCGTACACAAATACGCAGACACGACGTGTGAGGCTTGATTAGTCCGAACGACCTGGAAATTTCCGCATGAAAGGGAACAGGAGCGGCAGAAACTCTACACGCGAACATGGCTCGGCCTCACAAACGAGTCTGCCGTTGCATTTGGGCGCCACCAACTGAAGTACACGACCAGGTGATAGGCGTGTCAGTTTTGCAGACATGCGCGTAAGTATTGACCTCCTTGTTACCCATTTACACAGGAACACCTGCATTTAGGTTTTTCCACCGACGTTCATCATCGCGCAGCTGCTCACAACCGAGCTCCGTCACGGCAATTCTAATAAAGCTGTGGAAGACATTCAGAATAACGAGAAGGCGCAATTTCCGCTCCAGGCGGGCAAAAGGCATCCCCAGCTGTGCCTCATCCCACTTGCAAAACAAAAGCACGTGCCTGTTTGGAGCGGCAGCGTCCCGAGAGCAGAACGGCTTTTTTGTCCGGTAGGGTGACGGTACGGTACACTGTCGATGTCGTGGGCACCTCCCAATTCAGTTATATGCGAGCGATGCAACAACCGTGTACACCCTTCGTCTTGGGCGTAAAAAGGCCTTTCGTAATTTGTACTCGTATTCTGTGTGCCGTAATTGCTGTTATCTTCTAATGGTGCACGTGGCGGGAGTGGTTTGTACGCACCACGCAATCCGATATTTTGCGGTTGACACGCTGCTCTCGTTGAGCGAAGATTTAATTGTGCGAGGACGCTTTACAGAAGGAAGTCGGCTATACCTTCGCTTCAGCATTCCCAAATGGAGACACACGGTCAAAGTCTTCTCCAGGTATTCAGCAAGGGATTCGTAGCTCTTCCAGTGAAGTACGGAGCATTTACGCCTGTGCAAGTGTGCTTCCTTGAGAGCCAAATAGATTTCGTAGCTCTACCAAGGAAGCATGGAGCATTTACACATGTCGAACTATGCATGTTTTAACGCATGATTCAACTACGTATTCGAATAACCACATGTTCTGTCATGCTGAACGGGACAAGCACAGCGGTTTCGCTCACTCCCTGCTCTGTGTGTCTCCCCCCGGAGTCCGTTTTTGGATGGAAGCACGTGCACGTATCTTAATGTGGTATTGACGGTGCCCTGCGGAAAAGTATAAACACTGTACACTCTTTAGAGTGCTTAGTGACCTGTGAGAAATCATTCTCCTGCTAAGATTTGCCTGGCCTAGAGGTGCCAGAAAGTTTTCAGGTAACTATGCGGCAGAAGTCTGTTCGCAACCATGGCTCGCTTACTTTTTTTTCGATGCAGCTAAGTGGGGGAGTACGGCCACCTCATCTTAAGCACAACAGAGACGACACATCCATCTACGAGAAATTACAAATTTATTCTGGTTTTCAGTTGCACTTGGAGAAGCCCACTGCACTGCGGTATGTAAAAGTAGTCCATACAAAACGTGAGGCAGGGCTCGAGATACACCGTGGGCAGCGTCCTCCTTAGACAGGACCCATTTTGATTAGCACGTCAGCCCCCCAATGGGCTTTCCATTTGTCTATCTTTCTCTCTCTCAAGCGCACGTTGGACACGTGTGGAGGAGGTACGTCTGCAACTTCCACTTATAATCGCTAACGTGCAGACCACACGGATATGTTTCATGTGGTGTTCCAACTTACAATGAGTATCGTCTCCCATGGTTGTTCCACAAAGCTTACCAGGTTTGATGCCACATAAGCCTGTGCTAAGAACGAGGCTTCACCGATGGGAAAAAATATAATGCGGCAACTACCGCTACTTCCAGCTCCCATAGTCTTGGACAACCACCCCGCTGTGTTGATGCGTCGATTCGCGCCCGCGCCATGCGACCACTTGAAAAGATGACGTACAACTTCAAACAACACACTTCTCTTCTCGAGAAAGTAACTGCTTCACCTGGAAATTTTCACCGGTAGCATGCTCCTTTGGCCCGCCTTAGAAATGTAGATAGGCAACAAATAGAAGGGAGTGCTACATTGTGTGTATTTTCGTCGCACATACAGACCTGCCGGAGCATTCCAAGCGTATGGGTTTACACGTGTAAAGTCGCGGTTTCCTCCGCAAACCGATTTCCGTTGGCGAAGACGCGGCGGCAATGCACACGTCACTGACACGGAGCTGCACACGCAGCACAATCGCACTTTCTGCTCTTGGCTGCTATGCCATCTCTCCGTGACGCGACGGTGGAAAGTATGGTCATGCCTAAGAGGACGCCTTACTGCTGCATCAGAAGTACACAACACCGCAGCACGCACTAGAGCGTTAGTACCCGGGAAAGCAGATATCTCAACTTCACCTCTGCGACCCATACTCCCGTCCAATGGACACCTGGCACCAAGGGCCTAGTATGTTGTGGCTCAAAAACCAAAAACCACCCCTTACCGGTCATCAATCATGCGTGTGATTCCACGTTCCTCCAAATGAACAGTGTAGGTCTCCCTGTGTTCGAATTTGTAACCGCGTAAGGCAATTGCTGGTGACTCTTCCTGAGGATGTTTTGAGAGGAGGAGGGGCCAGCCCTCGTTCTTTATCACCAGGTGCTCGATCACGAGTTTACAACCTGTGTTTGGACACATGCGAAATGAGTAATCCGTGCACGGTTCTCGTCAACCACGTGTGCGCACATACGTCTACGCGGGAACCTGCGTCTCCTGATATCCCTGTACGTGAGCTGCTTATAAAAGCCACTAATGTAACATCGCTACTGAGGTTGGTGACCTTCAGTCTGGGTTGCTGTCGAATGTGAGTACGACATTTTGTGCAGTCGAGATTGAGTCGGATTCAAGTTGTATACCCACTCACAACCGGCCCATGCACAGGGTTGTACAGGTGTATCCTCTACTTAAGTGTCGCGCGCACTGACCTGAGGGTGCTCGCAGAACAGCAGCACCGTCAAGTTCCAAATGTCTCACAAACACCTCTCCCTCAATCACCAAAGTAGACCTGCAACCATCATGAAAACATAAAAACAGTTCTTCTATAGTTTGCGGTGATTCTCTTGGACGACCGCATCCCACACGGCGTAACGTGACAGACGAAAAGTATCGACTGTGAGTGAGTTCGCTGCGTCCACAAAATCACGCGAACTCGGATATTCTCTCCGGCCCACAATGCCCACTCCCACCACAGAGATCGCATTTCTCTGCTCTGTTTTTCCTTCCTACTATTACTGTACCTCTGTCTGCTATTGTGAGCCTACCTCTATCTCACTCAGCGTCTTTCCTCCAAATACGTAAATAAACTTTCCTAATGCAAGTCATCAAGACCGAAGATGAAGGCAGTAATATTGCAGCAATGTGCGCACTTGCTGCGCGTAGCTCTTGTCATGAGCTGCTAGGCTATTCCTCTACGCACTCTACGCACAAAGTAAAGGGCAGCTTCCATTTGTCACTACCGTGTCGCTCCGACCTTCGTGGAAAACCCTCTGCGCTCACAAGCGCAGAACTTAAATGACTGAGCAACAACCCACCACCCCATTTTAACTGTTCTTTTCCGTGGTGAACAAAAACCGGACCGTTCCTCTTCCTGTCCGCCAAAAGCAGCGAGGCGCAAACGATGTATCTTACTCCAACATCCACACAGCTGACCAGCTGATCTCGCAGGAACGTAAAAGCAGCGCTGAGTAAGTCCCGCGGTCTGTCACCGAGGGATACGCATACATACTGCCGACGCGTCGACAGTGGTCCGTAAACGTCGTCGTGGTTCGTAAAACAGGCAGGGTCGAGCACAGCCCCCTTTGTTGTGCGGCCTTTTACTGAACCGCAGAATGTTTACTCGCCTGGCCTCCACTTCGGCCACAGTCCCACTTCTTCGCCTTTCCGGCATCCTTCCCTGTAGGGTGGAATGTTTCACTTCTGTGTTAAAAACCTGCACTACTTTCGCCTGTCCTGCAACGATGCGCCATTGCTACAGCGTGTGCCTCTCGCCAATGACAAAGCCGTGTCACTTTTCTTGTGTGAGTTGGCGCCGCGGGTTGCTGCCTTTCGGCAGGTGTACTAACATACGATCGCGATGTGGTGGTGCTGCTAGTAAAGTAGCTATTTACCCCTTAGCTGCCTTCAGCAACTCCCCCCATCTCTCCTTCGATCCCCTTCTGACAGCAGCTCCGGTGACCCTAACAATGTCACGCGCGGCATCTTTTCCACCATCACGATCAGCGGTTTCAACGATCCAGAAAATCGCAGAGTACAATTCCCATTGGCCACGGCAAATGTGTTCACCTGAAAAGACGCTTGCGCCTCAGCCAGAACTACACCAACTGCTTGCACAGTTGGCAGGTAACAACACACTACTACAGCACGTAGGTAAGTCCCACCTGGAAGATATTTTCAAACAGGTGAGGTCTGCGAGTCGATTTTTCATTTGGGTTGCACAGACAGCCCAGCTGGGAGAGAGTAAAACCCGAGGGCCCATGGCGTATCGCACTCCGCACGCACAGAGCTGCTCAGGCGCTCCGATATCCACGATAGCGCCGCAACTTTTCGCAACCAGCGCTAACAATCGGGCATTGTTGTGGTACAAATCTGCCTCGCCACTTAGTGCACATTCCGGTGGAATATGCTGCGCCGCTTTCTGCGCAGCATCCGCCGCATTGTTTTTCACGGGACTGTAGCAGAACCACCGCTCCAGCTCGGTGAATCCCACCTGCACAGACAAAGCCCGACGCGAAGCACAAAGAGCTTTGATCACGGTTTACAAGCTCTGTGCACACTGTGAATTCATGGAAAAGAGCGCTCTGGAACCAGTGGAGCACGAGTACAAATGTTGCAGACACGCGCTGAAGCTGTCATTTTGAAGTAACACGCCGAGCTTCTACACTCTTACAAGCTGCAGTATTTCACCGCACAAGCTGGAGCAGTGTGTGCTTCGTGCTTGCACAAGACGGAAGACCTGCACGGCACTGCAGGAAAACCGCCAGTGCTAGGCATGCAGCCTGCGAAACCACAATATCTCATTGCTGCAGACACGGCCGAAGCACACGTGCAAACGCACAGCAGACCTTGCGCGAACACACAACACCGTACGACGACCACTGATACGAGTGTGCCTCTAGTGCACACATGATCGTAGAAGAGGGGAACGGCTGTCTGGCATATACAGTGTGCACAGAAAATGTGACTGCAAGCCCATTCACAGCGCAGGAAACTGCCCTTCGCACACGTTTTTCTAAGTCGCTTCTCCACGCTTCACAAGTGAACGGTGCTATACGTCGAGCTGCTGCCTTCTCTCTGTGCGCCGTTCACTCCTTCTGCACGAAAAGCAGCATTCTGTATCAACACTGGCAATCCAGTGCGTGTAAGAGGAAAAAGTGACCAGCAGCGACATTTTGCCGCCTACGCTATTTCCGCTAAGAACAGGTCTTGATGTGATCTGCTGTCGTCTCGTGATCTGCTGTCGTCTCGTGATCTGCTGTCGTCTCGTTGTGCAATACCAGTCGTCGCTGGGAAGCCAGACAAGCGGATACAGTTCTTCGTACACGAAAGGTTCTCTGGCTGTCAACCGCATGTCGGTGTGCAGCAATCGTGGAAAGGAAATCTATGTATTTCGGATCACAAAAAGGGCAAACTGTTACAGCTTTGCTCGTAATGCGTTCTGCTGGAAAAGGCCTGCTTCTACGCGGCTTACTCGGTCCTCTGGTGAGAACAAGCGAGGAAGATCCTGCATCATACACTCTAGGCGAGTGGGAGACTTGAACGCCATCTTCGTGCTATCCTGTGTAGAAGGTCCGCACGCAGTTCCGCACGCACGTAGAGTACGTCTGCAGCTTTTTGTTGACTGCAGCAGCATACCAACGTCTGTAGCAGCCTTAACACATGTCTCGGGTCACGTGATAGAAGCGAGCGCTGCAGCGAAAATGGCGGCAGGTGCAGACATTGAAGGGGCATACCTCGTCATGCGGGTGTGGATCGCAGGCAACCTGCTACGTCTCGTGCACATGCAGGACTACCCGCCATACACCAGGCAGCCATCTCTGCGCTTCACATGTCTTCTCCGCAGTATATGGAGGTATATACGGCAAACAGATGTGTACGCGTGCATGCACACTTTCATAGCAGGCACAGACGGGCACATACACACTTACACACTTATATATATATATATATGTATACATACGCACACACACACCCCGGAGGAGCCGTCCTCTCTAGCTGTGGCTGAACCTGCAGCAACAGGATCATAGCCACACGGCGCCTCAGGCAACACGTCACTTTGCTCCATCCACACGAATCCGAGGAAGCTTCACCTCGCCAGGGCGCTACATCATAATTCCACGAAGAGTTCTGCGGCGTTCTCGTGCGCCTTCATGCATGTGAAGTTCAGCTTACCTTTCGCGTCTACGTCCGCGATTTGTAGGTACGATGCGTGCACATAAAACATAGACTCAAATTCTGGACACAGCTGCGTACACGCCCTAGCCCCTCCAGGAAAGTCTAGCGGGTGAATCCGCAGCTGTCTGCAGTGTGCCAGATACGTGGAATCTGCTTCAGCCACCTGAATGCACGCAAGGGTGCAGGACACACTGCGACCGGAGTCAACAGCTGTGGGCACAGTCGAATCTCACACACACCTTGTATTTTGGATTCACAAATTCCGGCACAGTGCCTCCAGTGCGCTGCAGCGTGGAGCAGTAAGGTTCCATGCTAAAGATGAGGGCGTTGGTGTTCCCCGGGAAATCACTGAAACCTGCAGCGTTCGGCACGTCTCCGCTTCCCTGCGCCTGCAATTAACGCAGCCGCAAAAACGTCGTCCACGGCAGTGCACGGGTGGGCTACTATCTTTCAATCATAAAACGTCGAATGCAGCAACGGCAGTCGTGCAAAACGGGGACGGATGCGAACGCGGACACGCAGGTGGCAGGAGGTAGGACACATTGTGAACCTGAAGGCTCCCAGACCAAGCGAAATTTCACTAGTATCGGTCCATATAAGTAGAGGCAACTTTCTTGGAGTTGTCGCACGGTACTTCGCGTAAAGACTGGACGCTAATATTACGGCCGAACGTCCGTCGATTCATGCGTTTCTCTTTAAGTGCGCGTTGCGCAGACGAGTGATTACGTATACCCTGTGTGGATGCTGTGCGTTCGCCATAGCATCAGAGTGCGCAGCGTATGTCACCTTTCACGAGATGTGTTACCGAGCAGCTCGTGTCAAAAGCGTGCAGCTGCAACAGAATCCGGATGTGCGCTGCTTGTGCCTGGCGACAATGTCAAGTAGGGACAGTCACCACCACTGGCAGGGGGGCCCCTGCTGTCGTGGCCAATGATCACCTTAAGCATAGGCCCCAGAACGTTGTACTCAACGTTCAGAGTAAGCGACTCGCCGTCACGCGTGGACTTCAACAAACACAGCGCTCCCATGGCTTCCGAAGCTCTTCTGCAAGCAGCACATGCATCAGGAAAGTGACACTAGACGCAGCGCCCACGATTAGCAAACCCATCTCCTGACACGTACTGGTTATGTTTCCGGCGCACCTGCGCCTTTGGCCTTCCTCCGATCATTAGACACAGGCGTTCCACTCCCACGTGTACCCGTACCTCACCCTAGCCACAGAGAGAGATCATATTACGGAGCAACTCCACAACGCTACAGAGCAGATGCAAGGAATAGAGAGAAACGTCTGTTACGAATACACTGTACACTTGTGCAGGCTAGTCCGCCTACAGCGCACGCAGACTGATGCCTCTATTTCGACGAAATGGAGATACGCTGGCGGACAGACAGGCAGAGCAGCTCACACATTCATCGGTTGAAGTAACACGCATACCAGCATCACTACCGTCTGTACAAGGCTGTGCAGCAACGGACGCGCCACGCACGCTAGCAGCTGTCTCTCCTGATACCCAATCAGTGCAGCGCGGCCGCATGATGCACCAGATTGTTCTCCATTCAAAACAACAAGAAGAGATCATTATGTGGGCGTACGGCCTCGAGATACTGTCGCTCAAAACTAATACTGGGACAAAGAGCGAGTTGCAGGCTGTAGGTTTCGCCACAATGCTACATGCAGAACTAATTCCGTACGGTAAAGTGTTTGCCTATCGCATGAGCGTACAAGGAAGAGAACACTTGCTCAGCGTCAGAGTTATGCTGACGAAAGAGCCTGAAGGATATACAAGGACGTAGTTGACGTAGTTGTGCATGCGGGTACGCATCTTGCAAGGCACTCTGAGTGGCTATTCTCGAATTCAAAGTCTCCGACAGATGCGCCCACACGCTGCAGCCGCTGCTTCTTCTGCAGGCGTGCAATTTCTGCTGCGGCATCGCGCCTGACTGCTCAGACATGCGTCCACACATGCGCGCTCGCCGCAACTACATGCACTGCTGCTTCTATACGTAACACTGTGGAACTTAGGCCCAGTGCACATCTCTTAAAAACTTATCCCTTTCATTGTGTGTGTCCCCACCAAAACAGCAACCAACCTGCAAATTGTACTCCACGCGTACGCAGCGCTTCACGATCTGGAAGCAACGCGATGAAAGTTGAGCTCACCCGCACCTTCAGCAACAGCATGCGTACTTACAAGAGCAGCAATAGAGTGAATAGCCACGTACTTTTTGTGTGCTCTGCTTCTACGCGTAAAGAATACCAGCAGCAACAGGACAGCTTCTCTTTCCCGCCACTTTTGAAGCACGCCGATTTCGACTTGCCACAACTGCTTGTCTGCAGCATCCGGTACAATCAAAACTCCGCCGCGTCTTTCTCACGTGCGAAGCCTAAGCAGTAGTGCCACTGTACCTCGGGACGGCAATGGTGTTAAGAGCGAACTGGTGGGCCGCGGAGACGCCTAATGCAACGGGGATGGCGCGGAAGGCTAGGACGTTTGTGTCTTGAAAAAAAACAATCCAGCGAATGCCCTGTCGCTTCCACTTGCTGATCAAGTGGTGTTGGTGTAGCAAGGTGTGTACATCTCCGTGGCCATGGGGCTTAACCAACAGCTTAAGTGTTGTACCACTGCCTGCGTCGCCTGCGTGTTGCTCGCTGTTGTCGACTCTCTCCGTCGCCAGATGTGCAGCGTTGTCTATTAGGGCAGGCACTTTTCCTTGCTTCATGAATACCACTTGTTCCCGTTCTAGACCGTAGAAGGAATTTTCCTCAAAGAGTTGTACAGTCCGATCGTGGGTATCATCGGACGTCATAATCGCTAGCGGCAGCGGCCCGCGGTAGCTGCAGCGCGCTTCCGCCGCCGTCGCAGCGGCTGGGCATCCCCCGCTGCCATCTGGCTGCTGCCGCAGTTCCTCCAGCTGCGCGTCCCGCAGAGCTTGGAAAGCCAAGATGTACTCGCAGTATAGCTGCGCAAACGTTGTGAACGACGTCACTTCACAAGGAAGTCCTATTTTGATGCCGTGATATCCCAGGCGTTCGCCAAGCCCTCCCGCTACCAACACGAAGGCCGAGCAACCCACGTGCTGCTGCAGCCCCGCTTTCTCGTAAACCTCGAAATCAGGAGTCAGCACTGTCAGTCGCTCCCCGTGCGGCTTTGACGCAACGTAGCCTGCAAACGGACTCGTCCCTGTCTTCGCCTCCGCAAGCAGTTTCCTGGCTCTCTCCAAGTAAAGAGTCAGCCCTCCTGGATACGCTGCGTCTGCCTGCTGGAGCTGAATGCACAACGAGCGAATCTCTGCGTAGTAGCGGCAACACCCCGAATACACCACAGGACGACCACTGTAAGCGGGAAAGAAGGCGATTCATAATGAGTCACGATCCCGCGCCCATACGTGCCCACCTATGTAGCTAAGCACTAGTCCACCACCCTTCCCCCCGACTTAGTGCATCCTGCCGTCCACCGTACCAACTCTTCATGTGTCGATCCACCTTCTTTTCAATCTCTAGGCCTATCTGTCTGTCTCTGTGCTTATGGGCAAAGCTAGGGATTCGGGTCGCAGTACTTGCTCCTACCTTTTAATTTAACAGGTCACACTGACACCCCCTTCAGAGAGCTGCCGTATTTTACGAGAGGCTTCTACGGGAGCGCAGCTACCATCAACACGTTCGTTGCCGCTGCACCAACAGCATGAGGCGGTTGCCCTGTGCTGTAGGATGCCTGCTGCGCTGCTGGGGTGCCTAGACACGGCACAACGCAGGGTCCTCACCCTGCTGTTCCTCAGCGTTTTAGAAAAGTCAGCTGTTGGTGGAGTAAAAATGAGAGAACGTGCGCACGAACCATAGGCGAGACGCAGCAGATCGCCCAGCATGCAAGGCGGGCGTCCACGAACAAGAACTCCTACAAATCACCAGACGCCACAACGCGGCCCAGCAGATGCGAAGAACGTGCGCAGATACATGGGAGGACACACAGCGGCAGAGAAGATGCGAGGCGCTTCAGCGCAGAGCTGCTCACCGGCCACTGGGCAGCGGACACGCTGGCGTCTACGGAAGGCAGGCTGGGGGGGCAAAACACACACCGCACTTACGACATCTGTGCAGCAGGCGTGCAACGAAAGGTATGCACTAGTGACTAAAGATAATGCAGGCAGCAGGTGCAGATGATCTCTGCAGACGCTGTCATCCCCGCAGTGCACAACAGGTCAAACATCGATTTACAAACGAGCACACACGCGTACACAGACACCTACGCAAGCATGTGTGTATCAGCGTAAAGAGACAAGCGTATGCATGTCCACGTCTGCGGCGCGCAGTTGGACGCCGTCACTACACACAAAGGTCCAGCAGCCACGCACCGGGCGCATGCGCTAGGAACAGAAAACACTACGGAATCCCTCGTTGGAAAGAAGGCTATCCCTCCGGAATCGAATTCTCCAGAGCTGCAATGGAACGTCACACGGGCGCGTATATTACGGATGTGGATGGCCACTGGAGTCTGAGCAACACAAGTCGCCAGCGGCAATCACGTTAGAGGGGTCATTTCAAGGGGAACATGACCAGACTTCCATAATGCTACTGCAGTCGCTGCTCTTTTTATTGCACCGCCAAAGCTGGCAGCACCTGAGCAGTCACGTCATTAGGAAGTGCGTCTACACGGAAATGTGCATGACAACAGGTAAAGGGTTCTACAGATGCATGCGTTAAGTACCTGGCGCATACTGTTCAGTGAAAACGGAATCTTCACTTCGTTGCGTTGAACAGCGTCTCCACTCTGGCAATAAATACATTGTCTGGTCAACAGCCAGAACTGGCTGAACCACTTACGCACTCCCAATCTGACTTCAAGTTGAAGGTGTGCGCCGGCAGCGCCAGTGAGAGATTGATCAACGTTTCCATTACGTCTGATAGGTACTGGCACAGAGTAAGCTGTGCGTCGTGTTCACATTTGAAAGCGATTCGCGTGAGCGCCCTGGTACAGAGAAATATCGTCCCGTACATCACCGTCGCCACAGAGAGAGCAATACGCCGCTACTTACAGCCGTGGATATATACCCCTCCACGCGCCGATGGAAAAGTACACAAGTCAAGGTACGCTGTCGCGGACGTTTTGTGGACGCATACACGTGCGAGAATCCACAGCTGTATGTCAGCACAACGCACATGTGACGAAGCGAATGTCGGTGCACATGCGCCTGAAGAATCTTACGGCCGCGTAAGCCGGACACGCACTATGCAAAACCGATTCACTTTCCCAATGTAGTTGCGTGCTTGCGACTATACGGCTTTACGCACCGACTTCGTACCTTGTGGAGTTGCATCAGGGGGAACGACGTGTGATTGCCCAAGGGCATCAAGTCTTCGAATCCACTCTTCATCTTTTAAAGCCGTGGTCATCATGGTTTCTACAGCTGCTCCTTGTGCTGCTGCGCGTCCTGCTGCCGCTGATGATGCTCCTGCGGCCGCTTCTGCTGCTGGAGCCGCATCTGCTGTCGGTGTTGCAGTATTTTCGGCTGCCGTACCTCTCGTGGCTGCCGCTTCTGCTGCTGCTCCCGCTGAATCTGTGCAGCCCGGCTCACGACGGAAGGAAGAACAGCCTGTGGATGCTACTGATGTAGATGGCGGTACAGCCGGGGAACCCACACCAGCAGCACTAGAACAGTAGACGAACGAGAGGGATGCCTGCTCTTGTGGCTGTAAATGCCGCGCTGCAGCTGCTGCAGCAGCGCCAGGGCAATCCGAGTGTTTCCTGCGGTGGCAGGCCCGGACGGCATGGACCTTGGGAGCCAGCTTATCGTCTGCGCTGACAGAAATGAGGGCGGCGGGTAATAAAGGCGGCCTGCTGCCTCTGCAAAGACAGTTATGCCGCTGAAGTGTCCGGTCGCTGCAGGGGCTGGCGCACGAAGACAGAATATGCTGTTGTTAGTCGGTTTCTGCTGTATTTCAGCAGATACAAACGTTGTGGTACTAGCAACGTCAAGGACAACAGAAGTTGGGGAGAACCATACCGCATATGGGTCTAGGGGGCTGGGGCACTAGCAGCAAGAGCAGGAGGAGGGGGACCGGTAGCTAGGACGCGCGCCCAGAAAACGCATTATCGCTCACGTGAAGTCGTCTTTAATTTTTACCTGGACGGTAGTAGATATGCAGTACAGCAAATGCTTTCCAGTATGTTTCAAATTACCTCCCAAGTAAGCAGAGACCTCCTCGATGACTATCGCGTACATTGATCACGACAAATGAAGTTAAAATGTGTAGACACGTTGAGAGCACACAGCAGACCAAACTCAAGTACTCACCTTTGTGCACGTGTCTGCGGCGGTAGCATCACACGCGAATGCACATTACCAAAGACTTGCCTATAAGTGAGAAGGGAATATGACGAAACGTTGCCAGATAGCGACAAGCTTGAAAGTCGTGGAATTCGCTGTGTCCTCGGTCGTCAGCGGTCAAACAAAAGCCACCCGGCAGAGAGCTGGAAATACACCGTTGGCGTAAAGGACGGTCAAGTACCTAATGAATGTTGTAGACGGTCAAACTGCAACTGTCACAGGGGAATAAGGAGGTTGCGATTGTAGACCAGAGGAAAGCTGTAGACGGTCAAACTGCAACTGTCACAGGGGAACAAGGACGCTGCGATTGTAGACTACAGGCGCAGCACAAACACGCGAGAGAAGCGTACAGCCTTGCAATACCATAAAATGCACGGGGATAGGCCTTCCAATTCTACGTCTTGTACTCCTGCTTCTGTTGGGAGCTGCTCGCTTCCCAGCGCGTCTTAAATCTACTGCGCCGCAGGAAGTCACTCTCCCGCGGCCCTATTGTCTTCCTTTTACACACTCTAGGCAGACGCTTCTGATGACAGTGTTGCCACCGTGCGACGACTTCGCACGTCGTTCCTCACAAGATCATTTTTGGCGTCCTCCCCTTTGCCTCTCGGCCCTCGTCTAATTCCTCTCTTCTTCTCCGTTAACGAGCACGGAATAAACGCGAGCCATATACCACTGCAAAAGTGGTGGAATCCTACAAGAAGGTGCAGGGGGAAATGGGTGGGATAAGCCGAAGACGGCGTAGGTGATAAACGGACCAGCTGCGGGTTTCACTAAAAGGGTCCTTCAGCGTTCCCCCTGTGTTTTTGATTTGACTTGTTTGATGTGGAAGAAGAAGGCGAACCGCTGAGGAAGCCCCCACCACTGGCACTGACACGGGGAAACAGTCCAGCCCTTGTGTGTATAAGCATACTGTGGAAGCGCCGGAGATTCCGGCCGCGGCCGGCTAGTCGCGCATCTCCTATCAAGAAGAGAGATAATAACTCGCAGTGCGCCAAAACTACAAAAAACCCCTCTTCTCCCACGTTTGCGGGAAGTCATATATCAGAATGGTTTGACTGGGCTTCCGGAGGGGGCGCGGGTCGGATTCTTGTGGTCTCCACAATTGAAGAAAACGACTTACACGCACCACCACCAGACACGGCTGCACCACATCTACTACGAGGATATTGTGCACCCGGCGCAGCAAAGCAGCAGATCATCACGAAACATACAAAACGAACAAAATACGGAGCACAGACGTGCGATGTCATCTGGTGCTAGCCCGGGCGGATATACATCTACATCTGCAAGCAGTTAGTACTGCACGCGCCTTTTTTCGCCGCCCGATACGCTGACGCTCGAAACCTCGTCGAGCCAACACACCACGCATGCGACCAAAAATGAAAACGGATTAGATCACGTTGTCGCTACATAGCGTTTGCAGAGCCTCCGCAATGGGTACGCACAGCCGACGAGTCCGTTCATCAACGTGAAAAATCGGGCCAGCTGCACTTAACGCTGCGACATTAGACTTTCTTCGGTGTGACTCTGGCAGCGCAGAAGTTTCAGGAGCGGCGAGATTGGCAGTATTTTCGGGGGAGTGGAACTTAACTGTGGATACAAAAAAACGGAAGGATATTAGCCTGTAATTAATTGAGTCATTCATACACCGGTAGGGGTGTGCTCTGCGTGAGTTCTGTTGGTGATCACTCGGTGAAGTTAAGGAGAGAACTGCACCTCCCGGGAAGTCGTTTCCAACACAGCACGTGACAATGGCTTTACTGCACACGACAACATGTTTGCACTGTAGTGATCCACATCCGCATGCTTCTCATTCCCGCAGTACAGCAAAAAAGTTTTGTAGTCTTCTGCTGCCTGGTAGCTAACCGGCCTATCCATGCGTCGTGTGGAAGCGCACATCAGATGTATGGCCGTCCGTATATACGCGAATGCGCGGACGGATACGCGTATATCTGCGTCTGAGTGTATATAGATTCTATATTTGCTAATACGACGACATACTACGCACGCTTACGTAGCTGTAGGACGGGTAGCACGCACATGTAGGACGCTGGGCAATATTACTGATCCCAAAGTATTTGCCGTACGCCCGATTCTGAACTACTTCACTGTACTGCCGTATCACAGCGTTCCAAGACCGTTTTTCCTGACAAAGTAACACGCGTTCCACCGCGGCGTACCTTGCAACCGGTAGTGTGCCCGCCCGTGTTTGACTATGGGGCCTGCACAGTCGCTTGCTTGCTAATCTTGACGCACTTAGGCTTCTGCATTGGGGCCAATGGTCACTAATGCGTGCATACGCATCCTGCTGTAAGAGTTACTCTGAAGTCCCACAGTTAGCGTAGCCACTGCTCGCTGACGTCAAGGACGAACGAAACACTAACTTCGTTACATGCCACAGAGACATGCAACGACGCGTACCGTTGAAGACAAATAAGAAATGACACGAGCAAGTCGTTGAGACAGAAAAATGTCACAGAAAAGTGTGACACTGCATATTGCGAGTTTTTACTTCCCCAGCAGAACCTGTCTAATACTCGCCGCCACCTCGTACGTCTTCAGTACGAAAAGGACTGCACAGCTGCATCGTGGTAGTCCGCCAAGACACTTCGAAGTTACATCGCAAGACACAGTTTCAAATACAAAGCCTAAAGGCACAACTTTGAGGAGATTAGCCTCTGGACCGAAAGTGGTGCAAAGAAGGTCCAGGCGTATGTGCATACATGACCTGAAACGCAAACGCGACATCTGGCGGATACCGTTCAGCAGCCTGCGCACCGTAGATCGGCCAAGTGACCACTTTTTATGGTGTCTGTCCTCATCTGTTCTGCGCTTGCTTCATAGCGCCACGTGTGCCAGACTCTGCGTTGACACAAACAAAATTATGTCTACAGATACGTAAGGCCTGCATTCTATCTCTTGTAATGATGTAGGCTTTCAGGGTCCCGGGTTGCTGTCACAGATTAATTTCTTGAATACGCTACCCATTTTCCAGCTACCTTCTGAGCCACATCAGGAGCTCTGAAGGTTTTCCTCAATCAAAAATTGATTAGAGCTCATGCACCGCACGCATTTTACGTGACATCCCGTGAGTTCGTTTTCTTTCCTAGAGGACTTTGCGCACATCCTTCTAAAAAGATCCAGGTACAAAACGAGCCCTATGTAAGAAGGTAGACGAGACTATTGGAAAAGTCACGCCAAAGAATACCCATATACACGAGAGGAACAATCTTTACATATGATTGAACTACGTCGCCTTGATGTTGCAGAGCGCCTGAAGTCCAGGTGTTGCTTTTTGAAGAAGAGTGACTTTGCGCGTAAGGCTGTAAGTATGAGGCGAGTACGCATGAATGCGCATAACTCATGTATTTGTGATCAACACGCCAGTGTATGTATACGTATATGGATACATACATATACATACGTAATGTACTTACGTACGCCCATGTGCATCACTACGTAGGTTCTGACACTCCGCATACGTGTATCACGTCAGAAGCTGTTATACGCGTATCTGCACATTCGTGTAGCGACGTACGATGTGGTGATTATCTTTACATTATCTTTACATGAACATATATATACATATATGTGTGAAGAAGTAGCCATGTACAAAAGTGCAGGAATTCGCCAGCGAGTGATTCGACGTGCCCGATGCTGTCCTCTCCACCACTGACAACCCGACGAGGCTGCTACACTGTGTAACGCTTCAGCAGCGAGTCTGTACGCGCACGGGACCTACGAATGCATATATACACACCTTAAAGTACTTCTAGTCTTGTGCCCATCTCGCGTACGGCTCTCGAGAAGTGGAATTCGCGTGTGGTCAATTTTACTTGCTCGTAATCCCAACAAATAGTGCTTTGCTGACACGCTTGACTTCACAGGTGGTTAGGTTTTCCATCAAAATGTGTCGATTTCTGGCGGAGGAAAAGAGACCTCCCCTACATGCAGGTGTCTGTGTCCATTGTTTTTTAATATTAGGTTCGAAAGCGAAATCGCACTTTTCCGTGGCGACAGATAAGAGTCATATACTCTCTCATTACACACCCTTAGACAAAGCAGACTCGTGCACCTGAAGCTGATCTACGCGTGCGTGCGGCAAGAGAATCTTGTGCTGCGTTGCCTGCTTCGTTGAGGACACCGTACTTGTCGACGCGCGCACCAGGGTGGACATCAGACCTGCTTCCACAGCTCGAAACGAATGGTCTGTTACGTTCTACAGTGGGAGACTCAACTTGCCTCAGTGCGCTTTTACAGTTGATTGAGAAGTCACCTGAGTTCACTTTCCAGTCATAGCAGCTGTGTCGGTAGTATCTGCACCTGTTGCCTTGTTGAAGGTGGACGCAGCTCGTCTTCATTCTATTCGTAACAATGAAGTGTTTCCGCCAAGTGCGTGATCGATGAGCCTTTCATCAAAAAGCATCCGTTTGTGATACATATTGTGTATGGTGGAAAAGGTAATTTCCACTTTTCGCGAGACTTCCCTTGAGTGACAGGTACGATAATCTCTGGAAAAGGCGAGCAAAAACACCGCGTCTTCTGCGATACTATAGAGTATTGCGGTGAAAGCTTCTCGTATAAGGAGCGCTGTGTAAGGGCTGTTAGAAGATTCGCAAACGCAGTGTACAGCTGTACCCAACGGAATGCAGAGCACCAGTTGCACGCCTGTAGGACGATGGCGCTTCGTGACCAAAGAGGCATAAGCACTATTTGAACCAGGGAGAGGAACGAATTCCGCAAAAAACGAAGACGCGAACCGAGCAGCTGCAAGGTTGTGTACGGTTTTTGAAGGGATGAACGTGAGACGAGGAAGCGTTGCTGCAAGGCGAGGAGAAAACCTAAGAAACCATATTGACCGGGAGAATAGAAGGCATGTACCCTACATGGCTGGGTGCGGGAGACTCACGGTATGTAAATTTGAAGGCCGGGGCGCACGTCCGAGTCTGAATACTACGCTCATTCGTGCCTGGCAGCTAAAAAGCGTCACTACACGGCAAAACTTCTTCTGCTTAATTTTCTGGATGGTTCAAGGCAGTTCCAGCGTAATGTCGCACTCTGGTCTACGAAGGAGAACGCACGAGCGCATCTACAGTGATATCGTGCAGTTAACAAAACCGTGTTTTCACAGTGTACGCAAAAGTTCATGTACGGTATGCTTACGACAAAGTGGTACAGTAAAGTAACACGTATTCACAATCCAGTGAACGACTACGCTGCGTCGATATCGGACAAACAGCTTCAGGAGATCACTGAGAGGAGACATTTTTGGTCAGTTTGGTTTGTACCAGCAGTCTCCCATGTAGTAACCCCACTAAGAAGTGAAAAATGGACGTGGAAAGTGTTGGAATTGAAGCGCGTTACTAAAGCGCTGTGGATAACATACCACCTAACAGGCACTCCTTCATGTGTAGCCATGTACACACGTATGTCAGCTGGGAGTGTTACGGAGCTGTTCTAGAACTGTGCTGGGACACAGATAGAATTTTCCGCACTGTTTGCTTTCCGCATCAGCCTGCTGCTTTGCCGCGTGCAAAGTGGCCGTTCACAGCGAATAACCAATATAATGTCTCTGCCCCGTATGTGTGTGTGTGCACCAGCGCGGGCCCGCTACTGAATCCTGTGATCTGAGGACGACTGACACGTGTGCCGCGCAGGGGCGTTCAACTGTAAGCATCATTTGGCAATGGTGGGGCAATTATGATAGTTCAAATTCATACGGACCACTGCTCAGTACAACGAGGGCGCTCCTTGTATAGCTCACTGAACTGGAGGGCAACCGACTCCAGTTCCACGTAAAGGCTGCACGCATGCATGTTCCTGTAGAGAGATTTTCCCGCATCTTCTCCGCGTCTGAGCAGAGTTTCTCAATATTTTTTTTTGTCTCCACTTCTCCACTTATCGCTCATCTACGCGCCGCAGCCTCTCCACTTGTAGCCGATCCTGCTGAAAAAAAAGAGTTACACATCGCTTGGGTCTGCACGGGATCACTTGGACATGTGTGCCTTAATTCTAAATCAGACTCAAGCGGTAGGTGGACGTGTAGCTGTGTACGTAAATAACATCGATGTGTATGTTTATTCTTCCTCTGGCTGCGTCTAGATAGGCGCCCACGTCGTGGCAGTACTAAATTGTTTGTTGTCTTCACGAACAGATATGCCAATGCTTACGTAAAGACGCAGCTAAACTGAAGTAGCTTGTGCACGCTTACGTTTACGCGTATCTTCGAGACGATAGGACTGCAGGGTGGTACGCAACACATGTGAACGAGAATAGACAAGGCGGCAGCGGTACACATATGTGTGAGTTGCTCACTTGGCATTATAATGATACCAAAGCAGCTACGCCACGAACTTACCCCTGTTACCTTCCCTTTCAACGAAAGGAAAGAGCTACTCCATCTCGACACACCTCCATCGCATTAACTATTTCGTTCAGATATAGAAACCACAAGACGAGCGAAGCACAAACAGCAACTACTGTGGACACATCAACATAGGAGAGCAAACCTTTCTACAATCGTTGTGTCGTAGAAGCAGGTCATCTTGCACACGATAACAACTCTCCACTTATGCAGCAAAAGTTTCCAATCTCTGTCTTGGGAGCACTTGATCCGTACATGGTCGCATCGTATTCGATTCCGTACAAAGACGCTGAGGCTTGCAGGCACTTTTCTACTGAGCTGCTCTCACGCAGAAGCCATTCGGGCCCACTGGGACGTGTGCTAGTGTGGCACCCAGTTCTCTCTAACAAAAGTGCGAATCGTTAACTTCTGAGAGCTTGAATACGTGTTGGCGTCCATGCGCTCTCCTTCGTGGATGTT
>KL647309.1:655685-687105 GCA_000727475.1 Sarcocystis neurona
CCATTGCCTGGATTCAGTACGCAGGTGTGCGACAAAGAATTTCATCTGTGTTCCTTACACGGCTACACTGCGCCCGCCTCGAATAGTCATCCCTCGAAGAAGGAACCGATAACGAGGGAGCGCATCCCCTTCAAATGGAGCATAAGCTAGGCGGAGTCTTGTTGACCTTCGCGAGAATTCTTTGCGGTTTTGTGAGGAAGGCTTCCGAGCACAGCGGGGAGCCAAACACTATGGCGGATGACGACGATGAACATGCGCAAATAGTGAGAAATAATGCTGTACGCATGACACCTGCCAGTAACTCGATTTGCCAGCGTGCTAAAGGATGGGATAAACAGTGCTGAAAACGGTAAAAGGCCATCTAGATGTTGGTCCTCTGCTGCACCGGGCACCATGTGCAGGACTCGAGGGGAGCTGGGTAATTCAATTTACACGTCGGTATGAGAGATTTGTCAGAGAAAGTAACTGTTGCTTAGATCCGTAGGGACTGCTCTTGCTGAAAGAAGAGGTGTAGTGGTCTTCAGCAAGATTTCTCTCGTATTTGAGGCGACCAAACCACCGTGCGGGCGGCGGCAACAGCGTTCCCGCCAACTCTTTCAACACTGCACCAGCCGCAGCACGTCGCCTCTTTCTCTAGCCACCGCCAAGGGTGTGCTAGACGAATAAGATTGAGACACACTTGCAGTGCGAAAAAGCGTCTGTTGCTCGTCAATACAGCTACATTTTGGTTCCACTACTATATCGGTGCCGCCGTGTGATCGGTAAATTCTGCCACAACCTTGCCCACCGGCAGAGGCTACCACGTAAAACAGCAGGCAGCCCAGGTGTATCATAAATCATGCTTAGTTACATGTTGAAAATGCAGCAGCAGACCAAGGAAGAGACCCGGACAGTAGGAAGCTTTCCACAGCCGCACGATCAGGCCACGGTGTAGCGCACGGCCGAGGAGGACAGAAAAAGCCAGTCTGCAGTGACGAAGGAGAGCTTTTCGGACTTGGAAAATGTTCTTCGAATGGCACGCGCGCACTTACACAGCATAGCGATGGCGTCGTTGCTGGTTTTCCTGCTTATTCGGACAAATAAACCTGTATGTACATCAAACAAATGTAACTCACAATGGTTACATTTGCCCATGTGTACATTCTTGCGCCTCCATTTATATGTAACTGGCGAAAAAGTGTGAGGTCATGTTTCCACGATATGCACCACCTTGGAGGAGGCTGACTTCTGTAGACGTGCACAGTGAGAAGCGAACAATGAGTCAGTGCGGATAAATGTGGTCGGCGTCACTCCGCGGCCAAACTGCTTACACGAGCCGGAGTTGCTCTTTCTCCTTCGATAGACTGTCAGTCACTTTGCAAACACCACAGCTTCGGAACGCTTCTATATTTTCCCCTGTGCAAGGTCGACTTGGCCTCGAATGGGCCTGGACACCTGTAGAACCATGCAAGCTTACGCACTCACACTGACGCTTATGGATAGACGTACGCGTACGCGGGCGTGCGTGGGCACACTTATGGATCAAGCCCGCTAGACATTCAGAAGAGGTCTGTGTAGGTAGTTGTAACTCTGTACCATCGGCCATGATATATGAAGGATAAAACCCCATCAATCAATCGAACTGTATCCACGTGCGAGAGGGGAACCTGTTCTTGAGGGGGCCCTCGAACGGACAGCGACGAGAATGTCGACGGCTGAAGTGACTCTGGGGCTTGGGACAGGCCACGAACACACTCGCAGAGCTCTAGGCCTTCTGTCGCGGGAACGAGTTCAGCGCACCAGCGGCACCCATTATCATATAGCACTTGAAAGCAGTTTCCGGTTGACGGATGTACCGCATGCACCTCAGTAAGTGGAACGACAGCAGCATCCGCAGCTACATGCGTGACGTGCTTGTCGAGACTGGTTGTCACGCCGTACGAGTCCCTTGCAGATGTCTAACCGCGGCGTGGGGCAGCGGGCAGCTGCAGACCAGCTCCTCAGAAGGGGAACGGTGAACAGTCAGGCTTATAGGGACCTATCATTTTTGGATGAAGTGGGAAGCGAGAAACATAGTTGTCAAAACCTCCAAGGGAAAGACCTCATCAAGCAGATAGGCGGCACTCGTGCTCACCAGAGTCTCCAAAAACAGTGAGAGCAGCATACGTCGACCCCACAGACAAGTGAGAGTAGAACTCGAGAAGCTTGCTGCTCACGACGATGAAGTTCTGGTACAAATTCCCATCGCACCCGTAGATATTTTGCGTGCTTGAGCTCTGCTGTACATATCTCATATGGGCCGCAACCGTGGAGACTCTCCATATTTGAACCATGCTGCACACATTTGGTACGGGTGGACGGTAACCTTTTCACGTGTAGACTTCCCCAGAGGTGCGCATACACAATTCCATGTGTGTGTGCACCTTTCTTGTGCCCCGCTCAACCTTGAAATCGCATGTTAGTATCCGTCAGTCTAGGTTACGTCACCCACGCTCCTTCAGAAGATAAACAAACAAATACATGTGCGCGTGAATTTGGGCTACCGTCCGTCACGCACGCATGTCTGGCCCGTTCTTCACGCCGCACGCTCACTTTGCAAGGGAAGCAGCCTTTGCAGTCCATAATGCAGGTCGTGTTGTGACGCAGATCAACGTTTCTACGTAGTTGGCGTTGACCAATAGTGTCGGACCTGGAGCCGGTGGTGAAGTTCCTTGAGACTTTTATTCGTGCACAGTACAGCATTCGACAGAATGCAATACCGCAAATAGACCTCATCCCCAATTGTAGTGGGACTACTTTAAGAGCAGCACGACCCGCAGGCGCATCTCAATTCCGTATACGGGAGGCTCGAGTGGGCGAAGCGTCTTTACTAAATGGAGCCTTCTATCTCCTCCTTTCTCAATCAGCAAAAAGATCCTTCCTCCGACGGCTCATCGTCTTGAAGGAGTGACCAGACTGCGGCAGGGTGAGCGGCAGTAGTGCGATAATAGGAGCACTAAAACGGGAAGTAACGCATCACAGGGAGGAATGCTTTCCTCAACGGCAAGAGCAGCGCCAAATCACGTACGACACAACCCATTACGGCCGGAGGACCTGCGTGACCGAGCACACTAGTTGTCTGTGGGAACAGTTCTTCTGCCAGGCTCAGAATTCTTTCTAAAACACGACACGTGTCCACTTGACCATTTAAAACCAACTGACCTTGTCTTATTGTCCACAGCTGGACGATCGGTAGCAGTTCTGAGCTTACGGTCTGCTTCTGAGCAACCTTAAGACATTCGTGTCCTTGAAAAAGGACGTAGGAGGGAAGAGTTAAATGACGATAATACATGAGGAGACTGGGTCTATACGCTGGAATTGTGTGTGACTTCGTACGCTGTATGAACTGCGGTTTCTAGGAACATCTGCACTGCTGTTCTATCGTTCTGGTCCTTTACTCTCACAATAACTGCTTATTTCCATTCCAGATTATCCAGGCGTTTGGCAAGCTTTTCTGTCCTGGATTGCCCTCATCGGCTCACAGGTCTGGACCATTTCCAGTATCAGAGAGGAGATCAACTTTGTTCCACGAGATCGCCCTCCCTTTCCATATAAAGCTCCCGTCAAAAAAAGAAGCGTGTGTACGCTCTAAATTCATTGACAAGCGGGCCACCTGGCCGAGGACTGAGGGTGAAAAGTCCAGCAGGCTGCGACCACGCCAGGTAGATATGCTTTCTCGACGTCAAATCGCTGCATTATAGCGTCCTTTTTGTTGTAATGCAGCAAGTCTCTGCATTGAAGTGTCCTTACTGTTGTACTCTTGTGGAAACGGAAGTAGCGGATCGTCCTTGTCTGCCGAACCACGAACTAGATGCCGCGTTCTTCTGCAGCATGCAGGAACTTCCGCAGTCTCTAATCCAGTCGTCAACAACTGTGCGACGTTGAGACGACCAATGCCGTTAGAAGGTGCGCTGTCAGAGAGAGTCCGTCAAATCTTGTCGCTGTTGCAGGCTCCACACAGCTTCTGCCGGTGCACCGGTAGAGACTTCTGCAGAATTATCAAGTGAAGTGAAGACAGACAATCCTCTTTGTGGGGTCTACGTGCCCCTCGTAGTAGCAGCAGGGCAGTGTCGGCTGTGGAAATATTAGGAAAAACAGCAACTGTTCTTCCCACGACAAAGCGCGTCCCACGCCTCCCATTCACCAGAAGGTTCCCCTGTGGAAGTTTGTCGCTATCCAGGACACAGGCGTCAGGCTTTTGTAATTGTTTTCACACAGGAGCACGGCGGTCGATGGAAACGAAGACTTCAATGCAGAAAGGCATGCTTTTATTGACTGTGCGATGCCAGTGCCGACAGCAAGCGGCCAACCCCGGCGCTTGGAGGACAAGTGGGAACTTCTCCGTGCTTCAGAGGAGAAATGGAAACGGGCAGACATTCGGCAAGCAACCTGTACACCACAGCTGCACCAAGGGGACTGTGGACGTGAACAACCTACTCGCATCTCCATCATGACATCGCGCACCTGCACATTTCCTTCTGAACTTTACGGCTGGGCCACGCTTCCCCCGAAAACGCGTAATACCAGTCCTTCGCCAGCAAAAGGAACTGAAGAGCTTAGTACACTCAGGAGTCCACGTAGAATCCCCTTAAAACGCAGCGAGCGTGCCCGCGACGCCGACGGAACTGGACACGTAGGTGCGTCAGAAGTACAGTGTGACTCGATTGCCCTGCCTGTTGCTGCGGCTGAGGTATTTCCGTCAGTAGCTAAGACGCTGCTCCATGAGCGAATAGACAGCGATCTTCATCGTCTGCTGCAAGAGCTACTGGGATCAGCAGCCGGCCGTGCTGACTTGCAATGCACACTGCACCTAGGGGTTGAGCGCGGTCTCCTCCGTGGGAGCAGCTGCTCTTTCCCAGGCATATCTGATACAACAACTGATGACGCGCTACTACGAGGTTTCTGGAGTGCAAACTCCAGCGGACCACGTGCTGGAGGGCGAACAAATGGAATAAATTGCCCTCACCAGCTGCAACAGCTCTGTGTGCATCAGTTCGACCGTACACAAGACGTCGTACCCCAACACGATGGAACAGAAAGTGCCCACGCCAGAGCGCATAACCGTCCGAAAGCGCAACACCTTTGCAGACTGCTCGGTTCGAAGGGGGAACTTGTGCACATTTCGTACACTCCCTACCAGCAAAATATCAGCAAAGGATCGGGCCAAGCGCCTGATGGACATTAGTGCCTCGTGGTCTTGTTCGTGTATGTCTTGTGTCTTGTTCGTGTATGCCTCTCGGGAGAAGATGTTTTCTCTGCTTCAGTGTCAGTTTTGGAACTCCGGCTTAGGTACCGGCTGACGTAAACAAGGGCACTGTCGCCGTGAGCCTTTTCTCACAGGAAGTCTGGCGCTGCCAGTGGCCTGTTTGTTTGTCCTCGCGACGCTCATAACGAGCCGGTTGATGGGTGAAAACGTGCACATCAAATCTGCCCAAAGCAGGGTCTGCGAAAACCCCTAAAAATGCAGTAAATTGCACGTGGCATTCACCGCACTTTGTACGCTGTGTAAATTCAGTTCTCCTTCGGCGAAACCACCCCAAGCTACCCTGTGACTGCCTGTCTCCGGAAGATTTCCGTTATCTCGTAGGGAAGCCTAAGCTGGAGCGAATGGAGCAGAATCGAGGTCGGGCGGATAAAGACGTGAAAGGGAAGGGGCGGCTGCAGAGCGCATCAGCCGATCAGAGACAACAACAGATCCCTGGTGCCCACTAGAGACCCATTGTTTTCACCGCAGTCTATCGAGAGAGGACGATAGCGGAGGGGAAAAAGCTGGACTTAGGAAGGCTCCTCGTTGCACGAGCTGAGTGCAAGCCACCTGTATAACAGATCCAGCGTCTTTCTGATATCCTCTAGGCTGTTGACAGGCTTCTAAATCGACAGATGTGTGCGTTGCATGACATTACTGAACGGGCTTGGGAGGGAAGCCTCCACTTCTACGCGGTAGTGTAGTTGTTGATTCTTACAACAGGATTAGTGTTCCTCTCCGCTGAGGGGGATGAACGTTTCTGTTGCTGGTAGAGAGCACCCATGCAGCCGCCGAGTCCTGTACACCGCCTTCCGACTCGTCGTCATTTACTGCTTATATCATTCCTGCTGTGAGCCATGCTCCTAGCCGTATATCTACGGTACACGTGGGGTTCCATTCTATTCGTGGCGACGCAACAGCGGCGACGACAATTGCACGATTCTGGTAGCAGTCGCCCCCGTCTCCCAGGAAGTTGGCGGAGTGTGGATGGGATCGAATAGACGCGAGTCAGGTGTCATATATGAATACTACTTGAAACGTATATGCTTCTGACATAAAAGGGCATGTGTCGTTTACAGATAACAAATGCAGTAGACTCGAGTGAGGCGTCAAGTGCAACCGCAAGCTCAAATATATATGCCTCTCTCATAGTAGGGCACGTGCCGTTCATAGAGAATAAATGCACCCCTGGAACATAATTCACTTCACCCGCCTGCAAACACGGACTGCGGAGGGGACGCATATCGTCAGAACCCAGTCATTATTTTACGTAATTGTCTGGGGATTTCTCATCAATCACGGCAAAATGTGCAGCAGATTTGTGAGCGCGAGACGAACTCGCTTTTTGTTACTGAATTACGCGAATCTGGGTGATGTGCCAGATGCCGATGTTGCAGTGAGTGAAAAGTATTTTGGCACGCGTCCGTGCGAGTTGGAATAATTAGCCTGTGTTCGCTGAAAAATGTGCACAACCCACCCAAGGTAGTTCAGGTCTTTCCGGAATTGCCTGCGAGGGCTCATCTCGTCGGTCATGACCGGCGTCCGCAGTCAACTAATGGTCCTCGGAGGACGTGCAGCAATAGCAGTGTGTTCCGGCTTTTGCTGCACACGCTTTCTCGTGAGGATCTGCAGGCCAGAAGTGGTAATCACCACTCAACAATAACGTCGAAAGGTTGTTATCACTTCCATGCCTTGTATGTTTTTTTTTTGTGTGGAGAGTTGTCGCCACGTCTAGAAGGCGCAGTCCTGTGATGAACTGGTTTAACAGTTTTGGCCTTCTTCAGAGAAACGACGACAGCGTCGCCTTTTGCGTCCCCTCAGGACGAATATCCACGACAGAGCATCATAAGCATACTTGTTGTACAGTTGTAGCGGAGAGCTGTCCTAAAAAGTCGTCGTCTATCGAGGGTTCAGGTGCGACTATTGCAGCCGGAAAGGAGCAGCTCTCTCATGATCAAGACTTGCATCCCCACCGGGATTCACTAGAGAAGAGAGAACTGAAAAAAGGGCCTTCTGCCTGTATAACCGTCTCACATCGAGTCTCCCTACTTAAAACAACATTAGCAACGTCGTTTAAGCATTCGCGAAGGTCTCATCAGTCAGCATCCGGCACCCCATGTATCAGTTGTCCTTCGTCTAAAACTGTGTCGTCTAACAAAGTGAACCAGTGAACTGCTGCCGTGGCGTTCCACGGCGGTCGCCACAATGATAAACACAGATACAGATGACGACAGTCAGCTGACGCAGGCGTGGTCGTCTTCGCATAAGTCACAACGCCCTTAAACAAGCGTTGTAGACATGATACACTGGCTACGGGAGATTGCAGTCTCGCTTGTGATAGCGTGACCGCTTTAACTTGTTTGCTCGTAGCTCTCTGTCACGGGTATGTCTCGATCGTCGGACTCGCGGCGCAAGAGTGATGGCGCTGAAACATTTGTGCCACCTCAGGACTTTAGTATATGTTTGAAGGGCACGCCAGTCTCGTATTTCACCCGCCTGAGCCCTGATTTTGTCTCCATGCGGCACTCTATCTGGAATGATCACGGCCGTATGTTAGTGTGGCCTTCCAAAAAGTGGCGGTGCGTCTTTGCACCGTCGCCTTCTGCGTGGTGGTTCAGCACAGTTAACACCGTTAAAGATGAAATACTGCAGTCTGTCCTAATGCATTGTGCTACCACCCAGAAAGGACATTTGTACGTTGAGGGCTAAAATACACTTATTTTCGAAGACGCTTCAGACTTTAACACGAAAAGCATCAACTCGTTGCTTGGTTATGCCGGCGGGCCGTATAGTTCGAGCAAATGCGAAGACAGGCATGTGACAACCATACGGTTCATTGTCCATCCTAAGCATTTCTACATCAAACGTACCATGGCACTTATAAATAGACATAGCGTGTACTCGTGTACCCGAGTGAGTGATTACGTGTATACCCGCGCGTGCGTATGCACGAATATGGTGAACATCACTACACAGGTACATGTACATGCATCCCGTACTTGCGTAGGCGTGTGCTCGAAGGCAGGAACAGTGCATTTCCTCGTGTTCAGTAACACGTACGTTGGAGTGCAGCGCATCCTTCGCATGTAGAGTATGTTATCGTGCTTGTCCACACTGTTCTTGCCAGACCGTATTGCAAGTGTTGTAGGGCGGGAGACCTGGCTTTCTCAGCAGTTTCCCCGCTCCTGATTCGTTTACCTGGTGATGCACTTGTGGCAGGCGCTAGGCTACGTTGCAGTTCGTCCTGGTCTAAATGATAACGCACTTGTGGTCTCTGCTACGTGCGAGTGAGTGCTGGTAGTGGCTTTGACCCTGCGTGCGTTGTGGTCGAACCTGCGTCGGCAATTTTTAGTTTGCACGGACAGACCTGCGTGCATAGAACTGCTTCCCTTGCCATCGCAGTTAAAGTTTCATTCCTAAAATTCTTGTTTGCTGCCTCGTAAGACGCCAAGCAAACACGGCTCTTGACGGAGCTTCTCCTAATGCGAACAATGTCGGCAGGCGCCAGAATCGGTGGTCCAACTGTCTCAACGGCTACAGTTTTTCATGGTAGTCACGCCCGCTGCTGTTGTTCCTGCTACTGCTCGTCTTCCTCGGAGTTGTCCTCCTGCTTGGTACGCCGTCGACTGCGATGCCGTTATTCCGTATTGCGAATTCTTGCTTTTGCTATTTCGAGCACACTTTTTTTGTAAGTCCTTAGAGCGGCAGGTCGTTTCACACAAGTGGACTGTACCTTTTAATGTCTCTGTTGCACGGGGTTGACGTAGCTGTTCCTGTCCTTTCTTGTGCTCCACTACTCCAGCAATCACTTTGTAGCCTTCCCTAACAACTGAGGCACTTTACGCCGCACCTCACTTTACCTTTTAATGTCTCTGTTGCACGGGGTTGACGTAGCTGTTCCTGTCCTTGTGCTCCACTACTCCAGCAATCACTTTGTAGCCTTCCCTAACAACTGAGGCACTTTACGCTGCACCTCACCTTGGAGATGATCCACCACAGCCTCCTCTATTAATTTTCAATCAGCAACCCACTGTTTCGCCTCCGGCACCCTAGCAGTATGGAGACGATTGATTTTTGATAAAAGTGGCACTCAAATGCTCCCTAGTACACGCACACACGTGGTTATCGTTAATCATCCTCCCGCCGTAAATACTCAATCTCATCAATTCCAACGTCCCCTATCGGAGAAACTGAGGTACGTAGCCCTGGTCCTCCGCGTATGCTTGATATTCCGTGGTGCCTCTTCCGCATGGCTTCGCTCAACAGCCTGCTACTGCAGGTAAAGCCCACCGACGCTGCAATGATCATTCATCTTTCGGAGTTTCACGCGTATTCTCCTGTGCGGGTCCCATTCAAAGGGCCTACTTTGCACGGTACCGTACTGCACAGTAGACTGCATACTTCTGTCCTTCAAAACTCTTATCCCGCTGCAGCTTCTGCTGGATTGTGCGGAAAGAGAAGGACGGCTGCTGCTTGGCTGAGGACTGCGAAACCTGCGTCAATTTTCCTGGCGGCTGCTGTCGCTGATGCTTTTCGAGGAAGAAGGCCAGTATTAAGGCTTCCTCTGCTGGGCGACGCGGCAGCTGCTATCAATCCTAGTGGTGGCCGATGTGGCAGCTGCGGCTGCTTTGTGTGCTTTCGTATGGTGCATCTCCTGCAGCGAATCATCAGGTATTAATGCGGCAGGTCCTGTTGATGTGATTACTGCTAATGCTGCTCCCGCAACTGCCGATATGCCTGGTCGATGGGCGTATATCGACTCAGTCGCAGCTCCTGCTCTGAGTGCTCCAAGGATATCGACTGCCTCTGTCGCTTGTATCGACTGCCTCCCTCGCTTGCATCTACTGCCTCTGTCGCTTGTATCGACTGTCTTTGCCGCCGCAACAAGCTGCACCCTCGCGCTGAAGACCTTCCTGGGAGTTCGACACGATAATACTACCATAGCGTTTGACTCTGGATTTGAATTCCCGTGCTGCTGAGGTCCGGTGCTTCCTAGGAACCAGTAATCCCAACCCCGTCGCTGATTTCTCCAGCGGCTCTTCATCCACGTGGAATCTATCGAAGCGTTGAATGAATACACAAGCGACTAGAGTTCAGCACTAAGCTGACTGATCGAAAAACACATTCACACACTACTAGAGTTCAGCACTTAATCAGCGATACATGAGCGGAAAAAAGTACTACAGGCTTGAAGCAGTTTTAACAGACTTTTCAAGACCACGTACTTTTCCACACCGCTTCCGTGTGTCACCTGTGCCAGTGCTCACCTCCAACAAAACCTGTAGCGCAGCTTTATGAGCTCGCTCAACTAAGCGGTTGACCAAGGCGAATTAAAATTTTTTTTTTAGGCGCATGAACGGAGAGGCACCAGTGAAGGGACATCCGAGGTGGCACCAAAGCCACGCAAAGTACTCTGAGCAGTGCAGTAGACGGTAGCTTAGCATGGACAAGCCGCAGTGATCCGCAGCCGGAAAGTGGAGAGTCGACTACCTGTCGGATAGCGTGGTGTTGGTCACGAGGTGAGGGTGTCTCTTGTTGTGTAATTTGCCCTGCCGTGCAAGGACAAAAGCTTCTTCTTCTGCATGTGAAGCGCCGCTTATATGGACGATCAGGTCTAGAGTTGAGCGCCGTCTGTGCGTAATTGCGCAGGCAGCAGAAAGCCGAGACGGTGCGCCAGTTTCCTGCAGGCGTTGATGGAGGCAGTTCAGACCAGACCACAGCACAGGTAGGGGATTGTCGCGGCGCTTCTCGCATCCCCGTGAGTCATTGCCGCAGACCCATGAGCATCCCTTGTGCAAGACGCAGAACAAAGACCCAGGTGTCACGAGTCAATAGGCTTCTTTAAGTTTCCTGAACGGCGCCGTCTGGTGAGCTGTCAGACGGTTGCTTCCCGCGTAGTGCGTGTCACCACGAGTATACGGCGCGGAAGTCTGTCGATCCACTGTAATGGGCCTTTCGGACTCCCATAGTCCTAGGGAGTCGTTCAACATGATGTCGATAAACGACTTAGTGCCTCGCCGTGTGTCCCCGCCCACAAAATCACGACTTATCCGCACCACCCCCAGAGGCGGCTGCAGTGAATCTGCCTCGTGGCAGAAGTCATCGTGTGTTGACACAACGCACGCGACCAAGAGTCAGGCCGGGTGAGATCAAGATGCTGCTAGCCCCCCGAGCATTTGCGAAATCTCCACGGAGAGTACGTAGCTCGGAAAGTCAAGTAGTTCACGTTAAACACCGTGGACGTTGTAGTCAACGCGCCGGAGTTAGACTTTGCTCGACGTGACTCTGGCAGCTCCTGGGCGCGTCATTCTTCACGAAACGTTGCAATGTGGTGACGCCTGCATGGTTTTGGGGAGGGTGGAATTTACACGGTGGAAGCAGAAAAAGTGGACGAGTACCACTATGCAAATAAATGGGTCACTTGGGACACAGGCAGGCGTGGACTCTGGTTGGGTTGTTTTGGTGGTCACTCGGCTAAGTGAACAAAGAGTGCCACGAAAGCATAAACGTGAGCTGCACCGTCGGCGGAAGCCATTTTCAAAGCAGCACACGACAGCAGTTTTGTTGCACAAGACAACGTATTTACACAGTAGTATCCTGCATCCGCGCGCTTCTCATTCCCGCGGTGCAGCCAACAAATTTTACGCTCACCTGTGCCCCGATGATTAATCTGCCTGTCCACCCGCCGTCTGGAAGCGCGCACCACGTATATAGCTGATCGGATATATGCATTTACGCGGACAGATATGCGTGTGTCTGCCTCTGAGTGTACGTAGATCGTCTCTTTGCTGATACAACGACATACCACGCACACGTCCGTAGCTGTAAGATGCGTAGCACCCACGTGTAGGATGTTTGGCAATATTACTCCTTCCAAAGTATTTTCCCGGCACCCGACTTTGAACTTCATTACTATGCGACGGCGTCACAGCGTTCAAAGGCAGTTTTTCCGAGGAACGTAACCCACATTTCACTACGGTGTACCTGTAGCAGGTAGCCTCCCCCTGCCCGTGTGTGACTGTGAGTCTGTACAGTCGTTTGTACGCTGATCGTGACGCACTTGAGCTTCTGTATCGGGAACGGTGGTCACTCAAGCGTATATGCACATCCTTCTGTACAAGCTACTTTGAAATTTTACAGTTCCCTTAGCTACTTCTCGCCTCCGTCAAGGACGAACGACACACTAACTTCGTTACATGCCAGAGACATGCAGCGACGCGTACCTTTGGAGTGAAGACAAAAAGGAAATGACACAAGCATGTCGTTGAGACAGAAAGATGTCAGAGAAAAGTGTTACGCTGCATATTGCGAGTTTTTACTTCCCCAGCAGAACTTGTCTAATACTCGCCGCCACCTCGTACGTCTTCAGTGCGAAAGGACTGCACAGCTGCATCGTGGTAGTCCGCCAAGACACTTCGAAGTCACACCGCAAGACACAGTTTCAAATACAAAGCCTAGAGACACAACTTTGAGAAGATTAGCTTCCGGACCGAGGGCGGTGCAAAGAAGGTCCAAGCGTATGTGCATACATGAGCTGACACGCAAACGCGACATCTGGCGGATACCGTTCAGCAGCCTGCGCACCGTAGATCGGCCACGTGGCCACTTTTTATGGTGTCTGTCCTCATCTGTTCTGCGCTTGCTTCATAGCGCCACGTGTGCCAGACTCTGCGTTGACACAAACAAAATTATGTCTCCAGATACATAATTCTATCTCTTGTAATGATGTAGGCCTTCACGGTCACGAAGTGCTGTCAGATATTAATTTCTTGAATACGCTACCCGCTTTCCAGCTACCTTCTGACCTGTGTCAGGAGCTCTGAAGGTTTTCCTAAATGAACAATTGGTTAGAGCTTATGCACCGCACGCATTTTACGTGACATCCCGCGAGTTCACTTTCTTTCCTACAGGAATTTGCGTAGGTCCAAGTACAAAACGAGCGCTACGTTAGAATGTAGACAAGAGTGCTGGAGAAATTACGCGAAAGAATACCCATATAGACGAGATGAGCAATCTTTACATATGAGTGAAGTACGTGGCCTTGGTGTTGCAGAGCGCCTGAAGTCCAGGTGTTGCTTTTTGGAGAAGGCTGACTTCACGCGTAAAGCTGCAAGTATGAGGCGAGTACGCATGAAAGTGCATAGCTCATGTATTTGCGATCAGCACGCCAGTGTATGTATACGTATATGGATACATATATATACATTCGTATATATGCATATCCATTTGGACGTACGTACACCTATGTACACTACTATGTAGGCTGTGACTCTCCACGTACATCTATCATCTCAAAAGCTGTTATAGTCGTATGTACACATACGTGTGGCGAAGTAAGTAGCCATGTATTATAGGGCAAGAATTCGCCAGCCAGTGATTCGACGTACCCCATGCTGTCCTCTCCACTACTAACAATTCGGCAAGGCTGCTGCACTGGATGAACGCTTTAGCAGGGGACCTACGACTGCGCACGTGTGCACCCTAAAATACTTCTAGTCGTGTGCCCGCCTAGCGCACGACTCACGAGTGGTGGAATTCGCATTTGGTCAATTCCATCCGCTCGTCCTTCCAACAGGAGTGTGGCGGCCGTACTTGCACCAACTGGATGTATCACCGCGACAGCCAACGTTGGATGATTGCCACCTTGCCAACACACACTTTCTCATGTGAAGCCGGTGTTGCCATTTCGGAATGTGCAACGTTTCAGAAAGAAACCTGATTTCTCCCTCATGCACGGAGTTGGATCTTTTGCTCCGTAAGGCTCTGTCGACAGATAAGGATATGGGTGTCTTTTGCACGTCGGCGCAGGCGCCGGTCGCTTTCGCGGAACTCACGCCGAAGCGGCTGCTGTTAGGTTTACGTCCTCTCTGACGCTCCTTCAGCCGCTCATCTGTGCGCGCTTTTTTCTACGTGCCTCCTCGATCCGCGTACGCAGAAAAGCGTGAAACGCAAGCACACGCAGCCACAATTTACAACGTACCTGTTTTCCTGTGGTCGATGCACACTACATTCTCCTTCGCTTTCGTGCACACAACCTGACCAATGGAGTCACATACAAACCTACGTGGTCACAACAGGATTTACAAGTATTCTGAGGAAAGGATCTTTTAGGAGATCAAGCCACGAGTCCACCTGCTTGTCTGCGTGATACGTGCTGCCCTGAGCCGTCCTAAGTACTCCTTCTCTGCAGTCGTTTCTGTCCCATTTGCTATCTGGCTACTGGGCATGTTTTTATGGCGCAAAAATCTATTCAGATTGGTTTTGCAGGCAGTTCTTTCCCAGTGCCTCTTCTTCGGCTTCTCGCTGCTGTGCTACTTGCTGTTCCCCCGATTTCGTCGTTTCCGTGTTTTTGCTTTATGACCGTGTTTCTCCGTATACGCCTAGCCGAGATGGGTTTCCTCTTCTTCCCAGTCTTCAGCTCTCTTTTAAAGTCGCGGTATTCCTCTTTATTGTCTCGCGCTGCGCCGAGCTCTTTTCTGCTATGTCTATTCTACTACTAAGTGACACTCTCGCTTCGTTTTAAAGTCGCGATATTCCTCTGCTTCTGTCTCGCTTTGCGCGAAGCTTTCCTCTGCTGTGTCTTTCCCTAATCTTCTACTACCACACGACACTCTCACTTCGTTTTCTCTCTTCGTTTATTATACGTTCTTGTTCTCAACCTCCGGTCGTCCTTTCCGGGCTGGAAACAGCTGACTCCGTGCACGCGCGTTTGGAGGCACTGGATGTTTCTTGAAGAAAAAGCGTTGACGGGTCGGTGGCAGCTCTGGTAAGAGTCGTAAAGCCTTCACCTGATGGCATTTTACAGTCAGTGCTTTTCACAAGGCTGGTTAAGGGGAACTCAACAGTTGTCGCCCGGCCTCTATTCGCACTCTGTTCTTGCACTCTGTCACCGGTCGACGAGTGTCCTTCGGCTGAAGAGGCAATGGACCTCTTCCCTGACCGAGAAGTCTTCCGTAGCAGCTGGTGCGACGCTGAGAGTTTCAGAGATGAAACACCCGCACTACACAGATGGAGCCCTTCTTGCTGATGCGAGACAGAGGGAGACGACGAGGCGGACGAGCCGCTGCTGAAACTGGGCAAGTTGCTCTCGCCGAGACGACTCCCGCTACCACTTCTACCATTGCTGCAGCCGCTGACACTTCGGCCACTGTCGCTGCTGGCAACTACGGAGATCGGGCGAGAGGGGAGCGCCAGTCCTGCGCAAAGCACAGAGCGTCGTGACCACGCCAGCAAGTCTAAAACGGTGGTTTTATCAGGTGAGGTCAACTGCAGTGCGATAAGCTTTAGACAAAGAACGGGACGGACTGGAGGTCACTGGATATCACATGCACGTGAAGCACTGAACAGGCGCCAGCTGTGCTACAGACGCGGATGTGGATCACTGTTGCCAGCAGGAGAAGCACAAAAGAAAATGACCAGAAACATAAGTAGAGGATTTGCAATCATGATAGTTACCGCAGAGAAATATACCCAAGCATCTACCTCTATTCCTACAGTCTTCATCAGGTGCCGTAATGCCAGCACTTTGAACATTTATATAGTATTTTAAATATGTGTTCGTTAGCGCGTCTGCATCTGCCAGAAGAGCTTAGGAGCACCTGTACACAACAATAGTCATACTTGTCCACTCTTCGAATGCAGTGTCACGAGGCAGCAGCCGCTACGATCAACTTACGACCCCACCATTGCGAACAGCATATTTTTGTGTAGTATGCGGAAAACCTCCCGCAACTCCACAATTATGCGTTCACAAAATGAACATGCACGTTTGTTCCTGTGGGCAACATCTCTCCCGCAGGCACTGCTTCCGTCCAGCATACTACGTGAAAACGTCTGCTACGGACTGCGTGCACTTCCTATCAAGGAACTGGAGTAAGTCCATCGACAGAAGTGAAAGTGTATCACTGCAGCACTGGTTTGACGCAATCTACGTCTACATAGATCGGGTAGAACATTTTGGTTGAGCTGTTTCAATACAAGAGGGAATGGACAAGTCGCAGGCGTCACCCACTTGAAAGGATGGGACAAACAAGACGATTTTGAAGTGTGTGGAACTCGTGTACAGCTAGACGTGTGTCCTTCATGTTCAAACACAGAGACTTGTACTTCTGTGTTTGGAAAGATGCCAGCAACACCCCTACACGGATGCTCTGTCGTGGGAGAACAAACCCTGTAATGCCGTACTCGCTTCAAACGGGTGGGAAGGACTCGTTCTTTTTTCTCCGTGCAGTCAGACTGTACACAAGAAAGCACCCCCTTAATGTAGAGGTACAGTAGATTAGTTTCCGGAAGCAGCGAGAACACGCATTCCAGCTGCCCCGCTCCCAATAAGAGAATTAGTTCGCAAGCATTTTTGCAAGACGCAAAAGAGTACAGAAACCGATTTAGTATGTATCTCCACGCACACGGAAGCCGACGCGTGTTCGTCCACCTAGAGAATACAAGGCCGAAGAATTACACGAGTGTATGCGTGCATATGCTCGTACGCGTATACAGCCAGACCTCAATGATTACAGACTTGCACATACGGACAATCGCGCATGCAAATCACTTACCCTGAGAGGCGAGCGCTTCTTCGACTGCATGCGCAGCAGCAGGAAGGCTTGCGCAGCCGTCGCGCAAGACGATCCTGCAGCGCATGAACGAAGCATGCAGGCCAGTCTGCATGAGCAATGGTTCAGAAGGCCTCGTCTGACATGTTGCAACTCCAGTGTCCTCGACACCCCTTGTTTTGTTGCCCCTACCTCCGGATACCTCCGCAGCAACATTTGAGTCCCATACCTTTCGCGGTGTGTAATTATATTCAAGAGAGCTGCGGAAGGTCTACCAAGTAATCGGAAGTCACTCATGTGCCTTTGCCTGCTCTATTGCATGCTGTTAGGGATAGATTACCCAAGCGGGGGCACGTACATACGTGTCCACAACAAGAGCATAGTGATAAATGAACAAATCTTAGCACCTGCTTGACTGCTGTCTGGACAGCCCAATACAAAGGGGGCATTACGGCGTACGCACTCCTGCACTCTTCCGTAAAGTTTATACTCGCGCCACGAGATCTACTGCGGACGCCATTCTGTTTGGGACTTACGCAAGCGAATGAAGCAGCGCCTGCATGTGACCTTTGAGTCCTTCCAGATGAGGTTCCATTTCAATATTAGACTGTCTTGTAGGGTCGTAGAAGAAAGGACATTCTTCTGCTTCTCCCTCGCATACGCCTTGTACACCATTTTGAGATCCACGCTCCGGCAAAAGCTTCTTGGCCCGCGCGACCTGGCACAGCTTACGATGTTGTCTCTCAGCCCGCCGCAGTTTCTCTAGTTGTTCCGTTAATTCCTGCTTTGAACTACGCAGGGTGCCGCGGAATTTCTGAAAAGAAAACCACACACATGTCTCTAGGGTAGTTGGTGTCATTCAGGATTTGTTTACACATGCAGTTCCTCAAGAATATATATGCGTCTACATATTTTCTTTAGGGAACAAGTAAGCCATTGTGTCTAGTTGCGCGCGCCATCTACAGTCTACGCCGACACAGCAGTGCACTGCTTTAGGCCATCCTGCAAATTTGTTAGAGAGCACGTGCCCCATCTTTGGACGCAGACCAAATGTCTTAGTTCACTCTTGATAAAGACAAGTACCAGTGCACATTGACCACAGTATCCGGAGCGTATGTGTATTTTGACGTCGGTCATAAGATGCAACAGAGAGACTGCTCGTGTTGAGTAAATCCGGCAACCGTCGAAGTGCTTTTTCAGCTGGTTTTCTACACGTGCGGCTCGAGCTATTGAAAAGATCCGCCTGTGGCTATCTCCCCGCTAGGTACTTTACCCATTCGCTCCTTGGGGGTGCTTGGAGCTAATCGGATACCGGTCCCTAATCAAGTCGAAGAACCTTATTTGCAGTGTTCACCTCCTGCTCCAGAACTGGCTGTACGATGCCGCTCCACAGCACCTATGAATGTACTGCGACACCACGCTTATTCAATGCCATGGCGTGCGTCTTGACCCTCCTGCATTTTCCGTTCCAGTGCTTCTCGTGAACCATCTGCTGCTGCACCGTATGGCGTAGCAACTGCACGCGACAGTGGCGACTGGTGCGCGCACGCACCTCCACTACGGTTGAGACCGGTAGGCGTCTGCTGCTCAGTGTGCACCGCAGTGGCGCCGTCGCGGCTGAAAGCAGCTGCGACTGCTCGCGTCTGACATAAATATTCATCCCTACAGCGTAGAGCTTGTCACTGGTGAACAGCGTACACAAGTATTTCTACGCTGTCCAGCTACACGTGTGCTTCCGTATGATCTTGGGCCTAGCCTGTAAAGGCGAATGTGCACTCAGGCTCTCATGTTACATGTCTGAAAACGCGTTTTGACGGCACAATATCGATGATGTCTGAGACGTGCTGCATTTCGCGTCAGCCTTGAACATCAGGTCGCGCCAATATTCCTGCTGCTGCAGCCCTGTAAAGAAGGCGCTGTGACTGTGTACCTGCTGCGTGCCTAGAAAATGAAGCAGGCAAATTAGACCACGCTTATTCGGCCGCTCCTCTCTTGTCTACTGCAATGGTTAGCACTTGACTCGCCCTCCCACGTTTTGTGAGTTGCTGCCATCGGCTTCTGCTCGGTGCCCGTCCCCGTATTGCACGTACTTTGGTCGGCTGTCGTTTCCGCACAGACTGATTTTAGTAGCGCCACGAAGTGCTATTTCCCCATTGTGTTTGGCATGACTAGTTACCTCCAATTTTCCCGATAGGATGCTGAAGTGCTGCAGAGTTTCGTTAATTCGTCGCTCTTCTGCCTGCTTTTCCTTTTTCAATCCTTTTGCGAGCTGTTGCTGCTCATAGATTCTATCGTGCAGCTCGATCAGCTGGGCCTCAAAGTCTTTCCTGCTTTCTCTCTCGTGCTGCACGGAGTGTCGCTCGGCATTAAGGCTTCTTTTGAAGTTTCGATTGCGCTGCCTGAGCTGCTGTAGGGTTAGTTCCAGCGAGCGACTCTCCTGCTCCGCATCTCGAATTTTCTGATCGAGCTCGTCTCCCACCCTTTGTAGGTCTTGCTTTTCCTACGCGCACGTGGGACGTAACAAGCGCAGGAGCGTGACGAAGGAGAGATTCACGGAAAAGAGGCGCTTGACCGTGGGCATCAGACAGCAGGTGGAGGGACTGCAGAAACCATGTTATACGAAGGGAGATACAAAGCACACCCAAAGGAGCTGTCGTGAACTATATAAAGTTAAGAGCGTATGACGAACACACGCTGAATACAGAGAGAAGCTGTCATGTGACGATTGCCCGCACATGAAGCAGAATTAGTCCGCGGTCTTGAAAGCGGAACAAGGCAAATAATATCGAGACATGAGGCAGCCGAGCGTTAAGGCATGCGGAGAAGAAAACAGGAAAGATTATGGAAGGTGCCTTACACATATGGCAAGACCCATACTGTTGGTGAATAGCTCTTATCCACCTCGCCAACAAGCGAACTGTCTTCGGTCACAGCAAGTACCCTGTACATATATATATATATATATATATACATATACATACATATATACAAACATACATATTCACATCGGGTATGTGTGTACAAATGCGTGCAGATACCACACAACTCACTCGCATGCATTTGTCGGCTTAAAGCGTGTGGAGTTCTCTTTCCCTGTATCTGTCTTTCTCTCCTCTACATGCTATTTCATTACTGAATGTCTGGATACGCATGTGCTCCACGTGTCTTGGTTGACGCACAGGAGGGGACACGAAGCGAGAAGAAGGGAAATTCTAAGATTATTGCGATTCACGTATGGAGTCTGGGGTCTAGAACTTTATGACGTGCATTCTCACTTGAATGGCTTTTATTATGTAGTATGCCTGGGAACGCTCGACGCCTTCTCCGTCATCGGCTTTTATCTTCTGAAGTAAAAGCGGTCACAACGCCGGCGCCCATGGACACGTGGTCAATGGAAATAATTTGCTACCTGCTCCGCCGTTGGGGGGAGTTGTGTAGAGAAAAATACCTTACACCACCGGCTGCATATGCAAGGACACTGCCGCTGTCGTCCAGCGACGTGAATACCTTGCTATACGTTTTGAGCTGCAGCCACGTCTATATGTACGTACGTGTCCCCAGTACACGTACTTCTCCACGGTATCTGTGGCTATATCGCAGGGAGAAACTCTCCACTATTTTCTTTTGTCTGAATCCTGCCTCACGAAAATGGGGTAAACGGCTTTCGGATGTGCTCAACTACACGTCGTATATTGTGCAATACTTCATACAGTGTTAGCAACAGTTAGAGTAGAAGCGAAACATCTCAGTCTCGTTGCATTTTAGACGGGATGAAATTTGTGGAATAAACTGGAACATGTGCCGCCTCCTTCCGTGCTGCCCCTGTCTGCTTAATTGATGAGCCGGACATACTCTGGCCTCTGCTGCGGGTTACAAAGAAGAACTCTGGTGCGTGCAAAACAGCAGCACAGCCGCACGACGTATTGAAGCAAACCTGAACGAGTACTGCATATTTACTCTCCAAATTCAAAATCTTCGTCTTTCTGCTGGCCAGCTCCAACGAAAGTTTGTGTCGCTCTTCGTAGGCAACTCTCTGAGAAACGAAAGCAGATTTTATAGCAGCAGAATGGACTGAGTAAAGGGGAAGTGCGGAACACCGGTTGCAATTGTTGGGAGTGCCCAAAAATGCCGCAGCTCGTGTTACTGAGTCACTAGTCTCAAAGGAGCGACTGCCTCGGCAGGTAAACGTGATGCGAAGCGCTAAAACGTGTCGTAGTATATTCCCCAACCAGCACTGTATGCTACACCTTGTGCAGCAGCTCCTCCTCGGCATTTCATATACCTGCCCGTAGCATCCTACGGGTAGACGCGTCACCATCTACGTGTGGGCACTCACTCATCGAAAACTACAAACCTACTCTCACATACGTTGCTTGTTCTGGCAGATATATATGTATGCATATATATATATATATACACCCATACACACCCATACACACACATACACACACACACACACACAACCAAAAAGAGTGTGCTTGACGGACTCCACGCGTGCACCTTTTTGACTGTAGTGTACGTGTGTGCTCCGCCCAGCAGCGCGTGTTCCATCGCGAGTGCGATGGTGATTTATGCTTCTCTTTAAAGTAAATCCCCTACTGCGCAGGGTGCCGACAGAATGGTTCACAGGACGAGGACAAAGATTTGTCACGAATACACTCTTAGCAACAGACGACGCAACAGTGGATTTGATTTTCCTATCAATTGACACGTAAATCTCCCTCACATCTAGCTTAGCCTGCTATTCACCCACCTACATCAAGAATGTTAAGGCCTAAACTGAGTACGTCTTTTTGTGTAACGTCTCCAGTACACCACAGTTTTCGAAACACTTGTGGCCGTGTGTGCTTGGGAGGAAACGGATGTGAAGGCATGCCCTTAAGCATACAGCAGCGGTTCGGACGAGTTCGAGGCGGTTTTCTGCTTCGAGAATTTCTTCTTCAATATGCGACTGGATTTGCTGCTTGTCAGCTTCCGCAGCGCACGCTGCTGCGTTGCTGGCCCGGAGTTGATCGTGCAGTTTCTTCACCTGTGTTCATCAGCAGCACACAGTTTTAGCGTTCTCTTGCAATTCCTCAAGACCCTTTCAGAGAAAAACTTTCTCTTTTCTGTCCCGTCCTTTGCATCTAGCTCCATTCACATGTTTTTTCACCATTACGTCGTCAGCACCTAGCTGCACGCAAACTGGAGACACGTGCGTGTGGCGCAGCCAGCTGTGGGCAGGCGGGCTTATCGGGTGGCCGCCAAACGAAGGAACGGTCTGCTCAAGCCACACTGCTGCGCACTACAACAGCCTCTGGCGGTTAACCTATATCTCCTTACTCCACAACTCCGGTTCAGTCTCAACACTAGTTTCTGAATATTTCGTAAACCTGACACTGTGCTACAGGTGCGGCGTACTGTTACACGAGGCTCACTTGTTTTTTTGCTACCGACACTCGTCTGTCACGGAGCGTGTTGACACGTGCAATAAGGCAGCCCCATAGTATGAATTCACTTGGAGGTAAACAATCTTGGGCCACCGTCGACCCTGCATACTAACCTTAGGAACGTCAGTCCTTCCACTGGTTCGTCCACTGTGTCAGCACTGCTCGATAGCAAAGGGACTCAATACCCACGCATCCACTACTACTACTGCTCCTACTACTGGTACAACTACCCGTGCATCATTCAGTGTTATTGGTAACAATACAACTTTAACCCGAGTCACACAGCACTGGTGACGAACCGCACTCTATCTGCACAATGGGAAAGATAAATTAAACTGGTCCTTTTTTCTTGCCGTGTAAAATATGGACCACTTTCCGTGTCATCCCTTCTCATATCTACAGTGGTACCAGGTAGGTTGCACATATAAATACGTGCGCGCCTTTCTGGGGACATCACACACACGCTGAGAATTTCAGCTGGGCAGTCTCTACGGCTAGTGTGGTCCCGTTGCGCAGCATTCGCGCGCACCGCTCCAGTAAGTACTGTTCAGTGAGGTGGTTATTACAGCCTGCTCTGTCTTCTGCTTCAGGCCGTTCTGCCTTGCAGTGGCACGAACAGATGCGGAATAGCAGGACGGAGAAGACTGAATCGTTACTGCGTCGTGCGAGGACACAAGCCACACTGAATGTCCGTGTTTTGACAGAGGGACAGACGCATGCAGTGCCTTATGCATGTCTCGGACCTGAAGGAATTTTCAAACTCTCTGCCATGTGACAAACGTCTCCAACAATTGGTATGAGTTGCCGCTCACTTCTAGTTGGAGCGTGTCGTGCTCAACATACACGGACTCTTTCTCCTTCTGCCTATCCGTGGCATCCCGCCGCAGTGAGTCGCATTCCAGCCGAAGGTCTCCGAGGATATCCGTTAAACTGCAAGCTTCTTTGTGCCGGGCTTGTTGTTCACGCTGTGCTTTCCTGCGGGTTGCAATGCCGACACTCCACAGGGACTAAGTTTATTCTTAGGAGTTACTACTGCAGGCACCCAAGCATGAAACATAATGCAGTCTCCAGCACTTTTGTTCTAGTCGGACACTTGGTATGCAGCCAGCAGAGGTGCATGTTAGCGCCGAAGCTGCAGCTCAGCTCTTTGGTGCGTGGAAGCACACAGACATAGACTTACACATTTATCCACACGAAGCAGCTGATGGTGCAGGTACGTACCTGCATCCAAGACCTTAAACTACACAGATCCTCATACTGAAAAGCAAACCCGTACGTTCCCATACGTATTCTTGTGCACCCTCGCTGGAGCACGAGGCTCCCTGTATGGCACACTGATGAGGTTGGTGCTTTCTTAGCGGACGTGTAGCCTTGCGTGGACGGAAAAAAACCTCGTCGAGAAGCGAGCACTAATGAGACGGCTAGGCATCAATCTGGCAGACGCACTACGAGAAATACATCCTACAGTGTCCCGGCGCGCCGCACTACTGTTCAGTCACACAAGCGTGTACAACTACGCACACTAACACACACAGACACGTTTCTCTATTGAAACACGTATGCTTGTGTAGAAACGGCAGCAGCTTCAGAATTCTTAACGAACTGTTCGTAGAGTTGACCACCAAACCGAGGCACAAAACTTCTGCAGAGCACGGAAACTGCTACGCCGAGACGCTCATCTAAGAGCAGCAACCCACGCTACGCCTTACTCTCGTACAAAGAAGTCAAGTCCTTCTCTATCAGAAGACGTCAGTTTTGGGTAGAGGAAGAGAGACATCCGATACATAGAGGTGGCTGTGTCCACTGTTTCTGTGCTGCCAGATTTGAAAAAGAGACCGCAGTCCTCTGTGACGACAAACAAGAGCCATATACTCTCTCACTACACACTCCTACGCAAAGCAGACTCGTGTACTTCAGGCGCTGATCCACCCGTGCGTGCGATGAGAGACGTTTGTCCTGCACCGTTTGTTTGGTTGAAAACAGCATGTTCGCCGACGCGCGCACACGAGTGGATATCCGACGTCCTCCCACAGCTCGAAATGAATGGTCTGTTATGTTCTACACTGGAAGACTGAATTAGCCTCCGTGCACTTTTACAGTTGATTGAAAACTCACCTGAGTTCACTATCCAGTCGTCGCAGCTGTGTCGTTAGCATTTGCACCTGTTGCTTTTGCTGTTCAAGGAGCTACAAAAGAATCGACACAGACATCCCGCTGCAAGCTAGTTTGCACACTCGCAAAAAGAGAAGACGCTAGTACAGCGGAAAATCAGGGCGGGAACACAGAATCCCAGCCGGAAAAGGGGCCCTCAACTCACGCACCAGTACACAATTACTGGTGCGCTGCAACCAAATGTGTACCGTGTATGTGTTTGACAGTAGTCCGCATACGCTGATAACAGCCGACGCCAAAGCAACACCCTCCTGGAACCAGAGTGAGTTCAGCGACGTGTAGTCGGAAGGAATTTCGGAGAGGCAGATTGTTTTAGCTATTCTGCAATTTTGTGGGGAGGGCGGTCAGATTTTTAATGAGCTTGTTGCATCGCACTTATGTGCGACGTGCTGGGCTAAACTCTTAAACCGCGTACACATTTCTTGTGTTGTCAGAAGTCTGTTACCCTTTGACAGATACATCATGAGGTATACGTTTAACACTCACGTTCCAAAATGTGAACTCCTACCTTTCTGCCACCGTTGTAGCATATTTCGTGAAGAAGCAACGTCGTGTAACACAACTTTCGACGTGGTGCTCACAACTGTGCAAGGCGCCACCGTAAGCGTTATACCAAACGAACCGTAACCGTTCCACAAACATGCGTCACGCTACGCAGTGCTAGAGTTTGCTTGATCATCCTTCGCGGGGCTGGACGCTTCGACGTAGACAGCATGCGAGAGGTACACGGCAGCTAGCAAATTATGCGTGCTCTCACCTGGGTGAGTTTTTCGATTTTCGCTGTTAGTTGTTTCTTCTCTGCAGTTCCTCTGTAGCCCGCCACTCGTGCGACTTTCCGCTGCATGACTTGCGATTGGAATTCCACGGCGTATAGCAGTTCCTGCTGGCGCTGCCTGTCTTGGTCTAGTTTGTGCAACTGTGTCTGCCACAGTGAATAGAAAACCCTGCTACGATAAAAACCGCATGCAATTTTGGTCGTCTCCTTCACGTGCGCTGGTTTACTCAAGTAGTGTCTTTCGTGGGGCCGCTGCGCAGATACGCAGAGATGAATGTCTTCGGATGTACACTTTAGATCACATGCACGTGTGTAAACGAATATAGAGTTATACGCGTTAACGCTGGGTGAAGAATATCCCCAGGCTAGTTGCACCCATATAGTAGCATGCAGAATGACACGGGATACCTGAAGTTTACAAACTTACTCGGAGTTAACTCTATGGCAACCAGAACAGCAGAGGGTGCAACTCTGTGGCCGCGAAGACGGTACCGGAAAGATCTACGTATTCAAGGAACCCCTTGTAAGCGCTCGCATTACTATCAGCAACATCAAAACTGTGCGTCAGGCTCTGTGAAAAGAAGTCTGTGTGGAGACATACTCTACGTTCGCGTAGGCGCTGCGCACACGGGCACTTACGTGCAGCCGCCGCAATGCACGCTGTCACAAAAGTTAGTATTCCGTGGCGATGCACACTCTCCGCGAAACATGTGTGTGGCGGCGTGTCGACGCGTGACACTCAGCTAGCAACGACAAAGAACCATTGTCCGCGTCTGTCCGAGGCCCTGGTGGCAATTTCCCTGTAACAGCGGTGTAAAAGTTAACTGTGCTAATGCGTGCCGCGCGCTCCAGGAAAAGACACGAACGCTTAACCAGGATATGGAAAATGGGCGCCCTTTCTAAACAACACTTAAGTTGCTATTTAGTGTTCTTCACCTGCACAACGCCGGGCGCAGAAAAGTTCCCTGAATTACGCGTACGCCAACTCGGCACAAAGATAGATCTCTCATGAACCAAAGAATAACCGTTCCTTCCTTGCGAGGTGGTGCAGTTGCTACTCTGACGCATAATCTGATTAGAATAGAACTGCCTGGGTCGTCCAAGACTGTGCGGCTAGCCAGGCACACACGACCTCGCTTTGGCTTTTTCCAGGGTGTGCAGGCAGGAGCATTGCAGCCATCTTCTGCTCTAGCTACAAATCCTGCAGCTTGAAGTGGTGTGCACCCCGATTTATTCTTACTCGTGCGTGTATCTATGTGTGCGACTGCCTGTGGAGCAACGCAGAGCCGCTAACAAGCTGTGTACTCTCTGCGCCGTTTTGCTGAGGCTCACGCTGACCAGCAGATTGCGCAGGGCAGCCCTGGAGCTGTTAAGCTCCGCTTGTGTGGCCTGGTTATCAGCCTGCTGTGCGACGTGCTGTTGCACTTCTTCAAAAAGCATTTGCCTGCTGCGCTTCAGCTTCTTCTCCATGGCTTTACAATCCTCCTCAAGTTGCCCACAAAAGGCCTCCACCCTCTTAAAAGCCTCGTCTTCGCTGCTGGCCCTGTGTAACTCATTTTCGATCCGTTTCTGAGACAACGTGAACCGGCGTTTTATACTGGCGAGCTGCTGCTTCCGTCGTTCCAGCTGCTCCTGCAGGTGTTCAATCTCCTTCCGCGTCTTTGCTGTTGCAGTCGTGGTTGCCGAAAGTTGGGTGCGAAGCTCTTCGCCCTGAACGTGCAGAGAGTAACGGAGGACACCGAACTCACGGCATGGACAAGAGGAGCCGCTGGGGCCCGCACAACAACGGAAACAGGTGACCTCGTAGAAAAAAGTCAGAAAACAGTCGTCCTCTTCGTATACATAGGAAGAGTACGAAGAGGGATGTCCCCTCTAGTCAGCGTGGGTGTTGGTGCCTAGGAGCAAGTATGCAGGAAATATACACATGCTTATGTCCGCCCGTTTGTGTTGTGGTAGGCGAACTCACCTGTGTGAATCGCGTAAAGCCATTTACCGAAACGACACACGTTGGTACTTGCGCTCACCGTGTATCTGCTAGCGATGTTGGACATATTTGTGCGCACGAAAGAAATTGTACTATTACACGAGGAACACAGCTCGACAGACAAGATTCGGGGTTGACGATGAGGGTGCATATTATAAAAAGAAAAGGCGGTTTCGGCACAACTCGGTGACACACTTATGAGAAACGCTATGTGTAGGTGTGGCTGCGGGAAATATGCGAGAGAAGGCGTACGCTTGCGTTAACAAGATTGAGACGGCTCTTGATGCTGGCCAGCACCCCTCGCAGCTTCACCGCTGCTTTTTCCAGCTGCTGTAGTTCCCTATGGAGCTCTTCGTTCGCAGCAATCTGCTCGCTTTTGAACTTCTGCATCGAGTCTGCACAACGTCAGTGCCACAAGCTGACGGAACAACTGGCAGGAGGCTGCACGCGGGTGTGGTTGTGGGTCCGATACATTGTAAGCAGCAGAAATCTGAGCTGTGTAGGTACTACCAATGCACCATGAAATATGTCGCAATGCTTCATACTTTGCGTGTGTGTATGGTGGGTATGCAAATTATAAAGACGCACAACTGCAAAGGCACTTGAATGCAGCGACAGCTACAGCCGAGATTAGTCATGCCTTCATTGATTACACTAGCCGGTGAAAGCACGCTAAGCGCAGTCGGGAAACGCTATGTTGCCGTTGCTGGTAGTATGCAGAAAGGTAGCCACTGGTTCAAGTGCGCTCTGTGTGCAACTGTAATCACAATCTCCAGGTCACGGCGGGCAAATACTGCTGCCAGTGTACTGTGTCTTTATAAGCTATTGCAGCGTACTCTCCAGGCGTATCCATATCTTGCTAGAGCGTCAGCACTGACGGACGTGGCAAAACAAACCCGTTCGTAATTTAAGTACATGTCAACTCGCCACTACAATTACACAGCTATATCTTCGTACAAGCGTTGAGCCCATCTTGGTAGACCTGTTTGCCCTCGTTTGCGTTTAGGTCCCTACTCATGATCTGTTTCCGAGTGTGGTGATCCTTAAGGCGCAGAGCTCTGTGGATTCTTTTCGCCACGTAACCAAGACGCATGTGCTAATTGCTCGCTGGCCCCCGCACTGCAGAAAAACCTTACAGAAGATCTTCAAGGGTGCAATGACGACTCAGTTAACTCCGAAAATGTAGGAAGACTCACCAAAATGGACACGTCTTTGCTCAATTTCCTCCTGCGCCACGCTATAGCGGGCAGCTGCGTGCTGGATAGCCTCGTCTCGCTGCTGCATGCTTTCAAGTGCTGCTTCCCTGAGGCACAGGAGCACGCAGTCAGTGCATCTGCCTGCACCATCGCATCTTCTCAAGAAACCACAGCTCACCAGAGATGTGCGACGTCCCCAATTTCACAGCCTCTGAGACCTGTACCTATAGAATTTTACGTCTAAAGTGCGACGGGTCGACTCACATCACCCGACGTGGTCGTCGCTGCATGGACACCGGGATTTAGCTGCTCCACCTGCCTGCAAAGTTCTTCATCTATATCATCACGTGTGTTTTCACGATCACAGAGACACACAAGTCTCCACAGACGATCACACGCATGTACGAGCACGTCTAAATATATATATCTACATGTACCCCCCTGCTGGTAGCCCCGCGCTCCATCCCCATTAACCACACGCTGAAGGTGGACGCAGTTCGTCTTCACTCTATCCTTCTCACTGAAGTGTCCCCGCCAAACGTGTGACGCGTGAGCCTTTCACCAAAAGAAAAATGTTTTTAGTACACGTTGTGTATGATGGAGAAGATAATTTCCACTTTCCACAAGATTTCCCTTTTGTGGCAGATACAGTGCAGCTTCTTTGGAAAACGAGGTCAAAAATAGCCCCTTTCTTGCAGTTCCCTGGTGTTACGCGGTGGGCTGTTAGAAGATTCGCAAACGCAGTATGCAGTTGTACTCTTGTCCATTCCCTGCATTATGCATGGCATACGAAGATCCGTCCGTTGACAAAATTGAGAAAGCTTGTCGAACGAAGAAACGGAATGCAAAGTACTGGTAGCACGCCTGTTAGCGACGATGGCGCTTTGTGATCAAAGAGGCGTGAGCGCGCTTCGAACTAAGGAGCATGACGCTTTTTCGCAGAAATCAAAGCCGTTAGCTGAGCAGCTGCCACATGGTCTACGGCCTCTGAAGGAACGCACGTGAGACGTGGAAGCACTGCTGCAAGGAACGGATGAAACCAGCGAGTAAGCAGATTCACATTTATGAAGAAGTACGAACGTTTCCATGAGAATAAACGGCATGTATACTGCAAACATAGTGTTTGAGTTCGTGAGGCTCACGGTATGCCACTTTGAAGGACAGAAGAAACTTCACAGTTCAAATACCACGCTTACTCGTGCTTGGCGGCTAAAAACCGTCCCTATACATGAATACTGTCTCCATGTTATATTCTGAATGATTCAAGATAGTTCCAGCGTAGGGCCGCTTTGCGGCTTGTACTACGGAGACTGCGCGATCGCATATACAACGAATTCGCGTTCTTAATAAAGGCGGGTTTTTTAGTGGAACAGGAAACAATGTACGGTATGCTTACGACAAAGCGGTGGACCTATTCACAGTTCAGCTAGTGATTACGCAGCTACGATACCGAACGAGCAGTCTGACGGGACATTCGAGACGAAACCTATTTGTTCAGTTTGGCCTGCATCAGCGGTATCCACCGCAGTAGTCCCACAAAAAATTGACAAGCGAACGTAGAGACGGTGGATTCTGAAGCATGCTAATCCATCGCTTTTCGCGTCAGTCCACCTAACGAGCCCTTCTTCAAGTCTTAACATATATACATATATGCCATCTTGAAAACTCAAGGAGCTGTTCTTGTAGAAGTGTTGTTGAAATTCAGAGGGAATTTTATTTTTGCTGGTTGTTTCCTTTGTCCGCCCGTTGCTTCTCCGTGTGCATCATTCCTACGCGTACGTAACCGTTCAGAGCAATTAAACAATGTAATGTCTCTCCCGTGTATGTATGTGTATGGACCGAGGTGAACCCAGTACTGAAATCTGTGACCTGGTAACGCCAAAGATGTATGCCCCGCAGAAGCATTCAGCTGCAAGCGTTCTTCACAAGTGGCGAGGTAATTATACATTACAGCAGTTCAAAATTCACCCGTACCACTGCTCAATAAGACGAAGACGTTCCTGCTGTAGTCCATTGAACTGAAGCGCAGCCGACTCCAGCTCCACGTGAAGTCCACGTGCATGCGTGGTCTGTTGGTGGAGCTTCTCCCTCAGCCTATGCGTGTCTGAGCAGAGTTTTTCCACATTGTGTGTCAACGTCTTCACCTCTCGCTCATCTGCGCGCTGCAGCCTCTCCACTTGTAGCCGATCTTGCTGAAAAAGAAGAGTTACACACCTCTTGGGTTTGCAGGGGAGCCCTTGGACATCTGTACTCTAATTGGTAGGTGGACGTGTAGCTGTGTACGTAAATAGCATCAATGTGTACGTTTATTCTTCTGGCTGCGTCTAGATATGCGTCCACGCCGTGGCAGTAATGAATTGATTGTTGTCTTCACGAACAGATATGCCGTGGCTTACGTAAAGACGCAGCTAAACTGAAGTAGCTTGTGCACGCTTACGTTTACGCATGTCTTCGAGACGATAGGACTGTAGGGTGGTACGCAACACATGTGAACGAGAATAGACAAGGCGGCAGCGGTACACATATGTGTGAGTTGCTCACTTGGCATTATAATGATACCAAAGCAGCTACGCCACGAACTTACCCCTGTTACCTTCCCTTTCAACGAAAGGAAAGAGCCACTCCATCTCGACACACCTCCATCGCATTAACTATTTCGTTCAGATATAGAAACCACAAGACGAGCGAAGCACAAACAGCAACTACTGTGGACACATCAACATAGGAGAGCAAACCTTTCTACAATCATTGTGTCGTAGAAGCAGGTCATCTTGCACACGATAACAACTCTCCACTTATGCAGCAAAAGTTTCCAATCTCTGTCTTGGGAGCACTTGATCCGTACATGGTCGCATCGTATTCGATTCCGTACAAAGACGCTGAGGCTTGCAGGCACTTTTCTACTGAGCTGCTCTCACGCAGAAGCCATTCGGGCCCACTGGGACGTGTGCTAGTGTGGCACCCAGTTCTCTCTAACAAAAGTGCGAATCGTTAACTTCTGAGAGCTTGAATACGTGTTGGCGTCCATGCGCTCTCCTTCGTGGATGCT
>KL647309.1:689819-810340 GCA_000727475.1 Sarcocystis neurona
GCATTGCCTGGATTCAGTACGCAGGTGTGCGACAAAGAATTTCATCTGTGTTCCTTACACGGCTACACTGCGCCCGCCTCGAATAGTCATCCCTCGAAGTAGGAACCGATAACGAGGGAGCGCATCCCCTTCAAATGGAGCATAAGCTAGGCGGAGTCTTGTTGACCTTCGCGAGAATTCTTTGCGGTTTTGTGAGGAAGGCTTCCGAGCACAGCGGGGAGCCAAACACTATGGCGGATGACGACGATGAACATGCGCAAATAGTGAGAAATAATGCTGTACGCATGACACCTGCCAGTAACTCGATTTACCAGCGTGCTAAAGGATGGGATAAACAGTGCTGAAAACGGTAAAAGGCCATCTAGATGTTGGTCCTCTGCTGCACCGGGCACCATGTGCAGGACTCGAGGGGAGCTGGGTAATTCAATTTACACGTCGGTATGAGAGATTTGTCAGAGAAAGTAACTGTTGCTTAGATCCGTAGGGACTGCTCTTGCTGAAAGAAGAGGTGTAGTGGTCTTCAGCAAGATTTCTCTCGTATTTGAGGCGACCAAACCACCGTGCGGGCGGCGGCAGCAGCCTCGTTCTCTCTCCACCGCCAAGGGTGTGCTAGACGAATAAGATTGAGACACACTTGCAGTGCGAAAAAGCGTCTGTTGCTAGTCATTACATCTACATTTTGGTTCCACTACTATATCGGTGCCGTCGTGTGATCGGTAAATTCTGCCACAACCTTGTCCGCCGGCAGAGGCGACCACGTAAAACAGCAGGCATCCCAGGTGTACCATAAATCAGGCCTAGTTACATGTTGAAAATGCAGCAGCAGACCAGGGAAGAGACCCGGACGGTAGGAAGCTTTCCACAGCCGCACGATCAGGCCACGGTGTAGCGCACGGCGCAGGAGGACGGAAAAAGCCAGTCTGCAGTGACGAAGGAGAGCTTTTCGGACATGGAAAATGTTCTTTGAATGGCGCACGCGCACTTACACCGCATAATGATGACGCCATTGCTGGCTTTTTTCCTTTTTCAGACTTATAAACCTATATGCACATCAGACAAATGTGACTAATAATGGTTACATTTGCTCTTGTGCACATCCTTGCGCCTCCCTTTATATGCAGCTGACAAAAAAGTGTGAGGTCAAGTTTCCCCAATCTACACCACCTTGGAGGAGGCTGACTTCTGTAGACGTGCACATTGAAAAGCGAGCAATGAGTTAATGTGGATAAAGTTCGTCGGCGTCACTCCACCGCCAATTTGCTTGCACGAGCCGAAGGTGCTCTTTCTCCTTCGGTAGACTGTCAATTACTTCGCAAACGTCACAACATTCGAGTGCTCCTATGGATTCCCTGTACAAAGTTGACCTGGCCACGAATGCAGATGAAAACATACATGATCACGTAAGCTTACGCGCTCACGTTGACGCATATGGATAGACTTATGCGTGTGCGGGCGTGTACTGGCGCACTTGAGGATGAGGCCCGCTAGAAATTCGGAATAGTCCTGTGTAGATATTTGTACCGGTGCACCATCGGCCATGATTTACGAAAGATAAAATTCCACCATTCAATCGAGCTCTACCTGCGTGCGAGAGGGGAAGCTCTTTTGAGGGGGTTCGCACGGACAACGACGAGAATGCCGACGGCTGAGGTGGCTCTGGGGCTTGGAACCAGCCATGCAGGCACTCGCACGGCTCAAGATCTTTTGTCACGGGAGTGAGCTCAACGCACCAGTAACACCCATTACAGATAGTAGTTGGAAGCAGTCACCCGACAACGGTTATACCACATGTGCATCAGCACGCCAGCAGCAGGAGCAGCCGTGTGCGTGACGTGCTTGTCCAGACTAGTTGTCAAGCCGTGCGAGTCCCTTGCAGATGTGTCACCGCGGCGTGGGGCAGCGGGCAGCTGCAGAACAGTTACACAGACGGGTAGCGGCGAACAGCCTGGATTACAGGGATCCATTTGAACGAAGCGGAAAGCGAGATACAATGACATTGTCGTCAAAGCCTCTAAGGGATAGCGCGTGTCAAGCAGAGAGGCCGCGCTCGTCCTCCGAACACACTGAGAGCAGCATAGGTCAACCCTTCAGACAAGCGAGAGTCGGACTGTAGACACGTGCTCACGTCAGACTCACGGCAGGAAAAATCTTGCTGAGAATTCCGGTCATACCCGTGAAGATTCTGCATATTTGAATTCTGTTGCACATATCTCTTACGGGGAGACGGTTACCCTTCTACGTGGAGACCTCCCCAGAGGTGCACATACACAATTCCATTGTGTGTGTACGTTTCTTGTGTCCCGCTCAACCTTGAAATCGCATGCAAGTATCCGTCAGTCTAGGTTACGTCACCCACGCTCCTTCAAAAGGTAAACGAAAAAATGCACGTGCACATCAGTTTGGGCTGCCGCCCGTCTCGCACGGTTGTCTGGCGTGTTCCGCACACCGCAGCGCCTTTGCAAGCGAAGTAACCTTTGCATTCCGTACTGCAGCTCGTGTTGAGTCGCAGGTCAATAATTGTACGTAGTTCACGTTGTCCAATAGAGTTGGACCTGGAGATGGTAGTGAAGTTCCTGCAGACTTTTACTCGTGTAGAGTACAGCGCTCGAGAGAATGCAACACAATAGGAAGAGTCCATCCCTGATTGTAGTACGGCTACCTTAAAAGCAGCATGACCCGCAAGTGCACCTCAAGTCCGTACAGAGGAGGCTCTTGCGGACGGGGCGTTTTTATTAGGTGGGGCGCACTACGTTAACCAGCAAATAGATCCTTCCTCCGACTCCTCTCCTCCTTGAAGGACGGACCAGACTGCGGCAGCGTGGACGGCAGTAGCACGAGAAGACGAGCACTAATACGAAAATAAGCGCATCAGAGTGGAATGTTTCCAATGGTGGCAAAGGCAGCGCTGCCAAATCACGTACGACACATCCCATTACGCCCGGATGACCTGAGTGACCGAGCACACAAGTTGTCCGTGGAAACTGTTCCTTTACTTGGCTCTCAATCCTTTGTTAGCCCGCCGCACGCCCATCTGAGGGCTTAAAGTCTACTGAAAGTGCTCTAGATTCGATGGCTGGACGCTCCTTCTCAATTTTGAGGATACACTCCGTTACTGAATGAATTTAGGACATTTGGACCAAGGAATAAGAAACTAGTAAATGCGATGACTACACCTGGGTAGGCTGCATACATGTTGGGCTTGTCTGTAGCTTCGTAACCCTCACGAACCGCGGCTTCTAGGAACACCTGCCTTGCTATTCCAAGATTTCTGGCTCTCTACTTTCACAGCAGCTTCTCTACCCACGCCAGGCTATCCTGGCATATCACAAGCTTGTTCTGCTATGGATCGCTCTCATCGGCTCACAGGTCCGGACGATCTGCTGTGTCAGACAGGAGATCAACTTTGTTCCATGAAGTCGTCCTCCCTTGTCATATAAGGAAATGTCAAAAGAACACGTGAGTGAACACATTCAGCTCACCAACAAGCGCTCCACCTGGTCGCGTCCTACGGCTGGGAACTCCGGCGGACTGTGGTCAAGCCAGGTAGACACGCATTGTCAGCGTAGCAAGTCGATGCATTATAGGGTTCTTCTTGTTGTAGTGTAGCAAGTCGATGCACTATAGGGCCCTTGTTGTTGTAGTGTTGCAAGTCGCTGCATTGGAGTGTCCTTGTTGTACTCTTCTGGAACCGGAGGTGGAGGATCTTCCTTGTCTGCTGGACTATGAACTAGGTTCCGTGTCCGCCTGCAGTGTACAGGAACTTCCGCAGTCGCTGATCCAGGCCTAAACAGCAACTGTGCGTCGTCGAGACGAACCAACGTCGTTAAGCGGTGCACTGTCAGAGAGAGTCGATCCGATCCTATAGCAGTTGCATGCGCCACAGAGATCCCTATTGGACAGTCCTCTTTATGGGGCCTACATGCTCCTCGTTCAAGCAGCAGCTCTGTTCCAGATGCAGGAATATCAGGAAGAATAGCAACTGTCAGTTCCATGACCCGCGCCTCTCCCGCCGGCTGTTCACTGGTAAATTCCCCTCTGAAAGCTCCGAGCGATCCAGGGCACAAGCTTCAGGCCTGTGTTTCTGTCTCTACCCAGGTGCAGGGCCGTAGACAAACGCGAAGACTTCACTTTTAAGAAGCGTGCTGTAATTGACTGTACGGTGCCAGTGTCGGCAGGAAGCGACCAAGCCAGGTGACAACTGGCAACGTCACCAGGTTTCAGGATCGACAACCAGCCGACGTCTGGCAAGCGACGCGTACAACACGGCCTCGTAGAGTGAACTGTGGCCGTGAACAAGCTGCACGCATGTCGACCTTGACGGCGCGGACCGGTATATTTTCTTTCTGGACTTCACGGCTGGTCAACACTTTTCCGGCAAACGCGTAATAGAAATGCTACGTCTGCAAAGGGACCAGAAATGTGTAGTCAATGCATGCATCCATGTGGAGAACACTTGAAATGCAATGAACGTGTCAGCGACAGCGACGGATCTCGAGATGTAGGTGCAGCAGCAAGGCGGAATTACCATCGTGTGAATCCGTTACCCTGTCTGCTGTGGCGACGGATATATTTTCGGAGAGAGAGGAATTACTGTATGCTGCGAGAGCTACTGGAGCCACTGCGCTCAGGACCATTCGTGTTGACCTGCAGTGCGCACCACATGCAGAATGCGGCCTCCTCCGTGGGAGCAATTGCTCATCCACAAGAATAACAGCAGACAGCAACGGATGACGCGCTACTAAGACGACAAGCTGAGACGACAACAAATGGTATATATTGTCCTCACCCAGCTGCAACAGCTCTGGCGCCCGTGTGTGCTTCAGTCTCGCCATGTACAGGAGGTCGCACCTCAAGACGGGGGAAGAAAAAGTGCCCAGGCCAGAGCCTATATACGTCCAGAAGCTTTGCACCTCTGCAGAGTGCTCTATTCGACCCAGGAGTTCGTGCATGTTTAGTACACTCCCTAGCAGCGAAATACAGCAAACGACCGGCCAAGCGCCTGCGGATACTAGTGCTTGGTCGCCCTCTTTGTGTATGCGTAGTGGAAGTAGATGCCTTCTCTGCAACAGTGTAAGAGTTCGAGCATTGGCACTGGTACCGACTAGCGTGAACAACCGCATTCTTATCGTGAGTTTCTTTTCCACTGGCAGTCTGGTAGGCTGTTTGTTCTCACGACGAGCATAACGACCTGTCGAAGTGTGCACATCCAGTCTCTCAAGATGGAGTTTGCGACAAATCGTGAATTACACACGCCTTTTATATGTATACTGCACCCCGTTGTGCTCTTTGCGCGAATTCGTCTCTGCTTCGGGGAAACCATCCCAAGTTTCCCTGCGAGCGCCTGCCTCGGAAAGAGTTTTACATGATTCTTAGGGAAGTCTTAGCTGGAACAAAGTCGAGTAGGTCCTGCGATTGAACAGGCGAAATGGACGAAATGGACGGTAGGACTGGACAGCAGATCAGCTGGTCAGAGTCCACAACAGATACCTGTCACCCAACAAAGGTGCAGTGTTTTCTCAACAGACTCTCATGAGAGGACGACAGCCGAAAGGAAAAAGCTGGAACTACGATACCTGCACGTCACACCAGCTGAGTGAACCCCCGCTGCATACCAGATGCAGTACCCCCTTTACGTCGTAGACGGCTTTCTAAACCGACAGGCGTGTCCGTAGGCTGACGTGATTATGGGGGCTTGTCAGGAGGGAGGCTTGATTTCGTAGGAGGGCCGTGTAGTTTTATTTCACAGCAGGATTGTTGTTTCTCTTCGTGGAGATCGACTTTTCAGTTATTTCCTCGAAAGTAAGCCACCCAGGTCGATAGCAGCGGTGTATCCGTCTAGTCCTGCACACCGCCTCCCCGCCCGTCGTTATTGACTCTAAATTTTATTCCTGCTGTGAACAATCCGTGGCCGCTCGTATTCGGATATTTCTTCAGTGGCACACGTGAGGTTCCATCCCATCCGTGATGGCACAACAGCAGCGACGCCAACTGCACGATTTCGAGATCGGTCGCCCCAGTGTCCAAGGAAAATTCAGGTAGTACCAGTCGGAGCGAGTAGACTCGGAAAAGACGTCCCACATAACCGCCAGGTGAACTAAGGATGCTTCTGACATAAAGGGACGCGTCTCGTCCGCCCGAAACAAATTCGCGCCTGGGGCATCCATCGTTCACTGCATCCTGCCGCGAACTAGGACTGAGACGCGACTAATACACGGTAGAGCCGAGCCAATCTCTTGCGTAATTCAGTCCGATGCGCATCTCACGAGTGGGTGCAAAATGGATTCGCGTCTGTTGGTAGATTTCAGCGAAGATGTGGGAAAATCTGCATGACGTGCCACAGGCCGATTTTGCAGCAGGTGGCAAGTGTTTCTGCATGCGTCCGTGCACGTCGGAACAACGAGCTTGTGGTTGCGCATAAGAAGTACAATCAACCCAAAATTTTTCAGGTCCTTCCGGAATTGCTTGCGAGGGAAATTTCGCTCGCGTTGTCTAAGCCGACAGCCTCGAGGGACTGTCACGGTCGGCGTGCGTCGTCCTCGGTTGCTCCTACGGGTGCGGCAGTGGCAATGTACTCGCGCTGTTGGTCCACAAGTTCTCGCGTGAGCGTGTGCCGAATCACAGCGGAATTGCCACCAAGCACGGCCAACGGTTGTTGTGTTATACCTTTGTGTTTTTCGTGGTGGAGCTCTGCCGAAACCGTTAGAAGACACAGCAGTGGGATTATCCGGTCTGCGGTTCTGCCGTTTTTCTTTTTGAAGAACGGCGTCGCCTTTGGCTTCGACTCTTCCCAAAGTATCGCATCCAGAACGTCATAATACATGCTGCTACTACGACTACAGCGAACACCTCGCCCACGACCTGGTAGCTTCCCGGGCGTTGAACTGTATGCTGTGATGTCTGCAGTTGGAAAGGAGCAGTGTTCACACGCGTAGGATTTGTGTCCATGTTGAGATTGATTAGCAAGAGGCAACTGTGGAAAGGCCCTTCTGCCTGTGTACCCGTCTCACACCGAGGCTTTCCAATTAGAAACACATTAGCGAAGTAGTTTACGTATTGCGGAAGTTGTTCAGCCAGCGTCCGGCACCCAAGATCACAAACACTTCCGTCTCATAATGTGTGTTGTCTTTAACAAAATGGACCACCCGCACAGATCCACAGTACGCATGGTTGTCGACGAAGGTATTTTCGTCTCAATAAAACCACTAGATCTCGGCTTCATATAGCACAGAGGAGAGACACAAGCGGTATAGGCTTAATACACTGGATGTTGGAGGCTGCAGTCTCCCTTGTAATGAGGCGACCCTGTCGGCATGTTCAGAGGTCCCTTCCGTGGAGCATAGCTCCCAGATGTGTTTTCACGGCGCGGTTCCCGGCGCGTGAATGACGGCGCTCAAACGTCAGGGTCACCTCGGGACTTCAGCATCTTCGGCACCATACGGGTAAGGATTTTGTCAACCATTTGTAGACGAGCTGAATGGTTTATCTTTCGTACACCGTAAAGAATATTCTTCCTCAGTCGGCGGCGCGTCAGGCACGTCCAGCTGAGGAACCGTCTATAGGGAGGAGAACTGTTTTTTCAAACGCTCTGCATAGTAGGGAAGAAAACTGCATGTTTGCGCACCCATCTATGTGTTGCACAGGCGTGCAAATAGGTACTAATTATTCCCCGGTACGCTGGACCTGCCATTTTCGAGAAATGTTTGTGTTTGTGCGAGTTACACACGCTCGTGCATATACACATATATATCTATTCTGCACACTCACTCACACACTGACGGCGTACCTGCGGTAGCACTGAGGTGTGCCAGTTACTTGGTACAGAACACGCTGACAAATTACACTTGTGTCGTTATATGTGTCTCTGTTTGTGTCTTCGTGCGGTCTGCAACTGCTGATAATGTGTCTGCGACGACAGACGGGGCAGAAGATAGCATCGCGAAACCAAATGCGCGTGTGCCGTCGTCCCATCATGTCAACGAACACTATGTTGACTTGTGGTCCTCTGCAGCAGAGGTAGGGGGATGAAATGATGTGATTCTGAAGAGGTGCTCATATTGGAGGCTACGCAGACTTCCTGAAGTTTGTGCGGGGAGCAACTCTAAGTACGCAAGTTCACCAATACACGACGACGAATGCGCACGGTATATTCGTTATATCTTAGAGTGAGGAGGAATGCCCCTCACAGCGACCGTCGCAGCTGTGGTTTTCTAGGTCCCCAAGTCTGACATAGTGGCAACGAATCGCGTGTTTGAGATCTCGCTGCTGCGGTACAAACGGGTGCGTAGGCGTGGGTGGTCAGGCAGTGTTTTCCGCCTCTCCTTTTACGCAACTTCTTTTGTAAGGCCCTTCGTAAAAGATGATGCGCCACTGCACAGCAGATGGCACTGAATTATTCTTCACAGCCCTGCCCCGTCCTGCTCAACCTGCTGGTTTTTCGGGTAGATAAGGACTGCTGTTGCTTGGCTGAGGAACGCGAAACCCACGACAGCTTTTGGCGGCTGCTGACACTGCTGATACTCAGTGGAGAACGTCGAAGTTAAAACCGCTCCTCGATGACGGGTGAACTGCTTCTATCATTTCCATTCTGTGAGTCGGTGTTGCTGCTGAGGCCGCTTTGTGTGGTTTGGTCTAACGCAGCTGCTGGGACCGATCCGCGAGGGGTCACTGTGGCAGATGCTGCTCACGTTGCTAGTGTTGTGTCGTCAACTGCCGACGTGCCTGCTGAATGTACGTACCTGGCTTCACTGGTAACTAGTGTTCCGGGAGCTGCGAGTATACGAGGTGCCTCTGCCGGTGCAGCAGCCTGCATTCTGGCGACGCCGGCGTAGACACTTGGGGTTCGACACAGCAGTACTACTACAGCATTTGGATCTTGATTGTGCTTAATGAAATTTTCGTGCTACTGGTGTCCGGTGCTCCCCCTGAATCAGATTCCATCGTAGGTTTCTCTACGGGCTCTTCATCCACGGGAAGTCCACCGAAGCTTTGGACAGATTTACGCACGAGCAGAGTTCAGCACCTAACCGACTTTATACTGACCGGAAAAAGTATTCACTCACGAGTAGAGCTCAGCAATCAACCAACTGTATACTGCCCGAACAAAAGTACTACAGACTTGAAGCAGTTACCACAGACTCTTCAAGACCCCCTACTTCCACAGATCGCTTCCGTTTGTCACGTGCGCCAATGTTCAACTGCAGGAAAACCTGTAGAACTTCTTTATTCGCTCGCTCAACTAGGCGGCGGACAAAGACAAGCTGAAATCTTCTGAATCGCATGGGGGCAGGTGTCAGTGAGGGGGTCAACATGGCACCAAAGCGCCGTAGAGTACGCCTACAGTGCATCAGACGGGCACAAACCGCAACGATCCGCAGCCGTAGAGCGGAGGATGGAATGCCAATCAGATAGCGTTTTGTTGGTTATCGCATGAGGATGTCTCTTGTTATGCCCTCGATCGTGCCGTGCTACTACAGCAAAAGCTCTGCGGGTAGAGCGCCGCTTCTAAGGACGGCCAGGTCGAGAGATGAGCGCCGTCTGTGCGTAATGACGCAACCAGCAAAACGGTGAGGCCAGGCGGTGCGCCAGTTTCCTGCAGGTGGTGATGCCGGCAGTCCGGGCCAGAGCACAGCATAGGTAGGGGATTGTAACGCCACCTCTCGCATCCTGATGAGTCATTGTCGCAGACACACGACCATGCCTCATACAAGACGCAGCACGAAGAATCAGCCGACAAGAGTCAACCGACTTCTAAACGTTTCTTGAAAGCTACCGCCTCCACAGCCCTGCGAGCTATCAAACGGTTGCTGCACACGTAGCGGGGGATCACCAGAAGTCTACCATTCGGAACTCGTGCGCTGCGCTGTCGTGAACCTTCCGAACTTTTGTTGTCTTTGTGAGTCGTTCAACAAAATAGCGATAAAAAAGGCAATATTTCACTGGGTGTCCCCTTCAGCAGAATGGCGAAACATGGTCACCGCCGTAGACGCGAGTATGGCCTTTAGAGCAAAGTGGTGTCCTTAGACAGCCTGCGGCTCTTCCAGTGTCGCGTGAAGGACTGGACATGCTGTCGGCTGGTTTGAACTTCCCCTCATTACTCCTGCGTTGCAGCGAAAGAAGGGGTCGACTGTTCAACAACTCACCAGGTGTCTTCGGTTGTAGTCCATCAGTTCCGCACCTTACGACACAGAGAAGAACATCCACTCAGCGCACTGCACAAGCGAATTCGCGCGCCCGTGATGTCGGACACTCATGTCAAACACGTAGCTACGAACACCTTTGTTTGACAGGACCGCAGCCGTCGTGTAGAAGAAAACGTTATTGTGCATCTTGAATTTACTCAATACCGTCAATAGACTGCCTGAAAAGTCTGCTTCATAGACAGCTCTCCAGCTGCTCCTTAACTGTGTTCTGCGACTCTTTCAGCTGACCTCTTCAGGATGATCTGCAAAAAAAAAGAACAGATGGTTGTATGACGCTCAGACATGTGACTGCTGTCGAAGGGCCGCACAAGAACGTACAAAGAATTATTGCAGAGTTCAAAAGGGCCTCATAACAGGTCCCTCCCAAGAAAGATCTGAGCTTTAAATGCCCTCCTAAAAGATGCACATGAGTCCGACGGGAAAAGAAGAGCGTCATCGCCACCAGCTTTTCACGTGCGCGAATACGACTGTCGCGTAGCTACCGTTGCGAAGGGGAATGAGGTAGTCTACATGTGTTTGAGTCCGCGTAAGGCCTCTCTACCACACGCTGAGGCGACTGTTGCGTACAGGGCCCCAAAGATGTATAATTACATATACTTGGAACGCGCATTAACCAGTAGGTTTTGGCGTGCATACACGCGTCGCCACACGTGTTTAAGGACAAATATGTCCGACCCGTACGTCGCGCCGAACATGTTACGACCACGTAGAGGGATATCTGAAAGGTCAGCGGATAATGCAACTGCGTGAACGACAATCTGCAGGTTCAGTCACCACCAGCAAGAGTTCCGGAGACGTGCTGCTGAGCGTAGTGTGGAAACGCATTGAAGACTTGTACTCAGATTTCACCGTATAATGCTCTCAGGTGTGCCCGCGCGCTGCACGGTTCCGGCTGTTGCACATACATACGTTAAAAATAAGAGTAGCTCTGTATGATATACATTTTATTGTGCACATGCGTGCGAAGTACGAATACTGCGCTGTATGCGTGTTTACGCTGACGTGGTTTCACTTGACGAAGGTCCGCGTGTCCTGGATACCTTGAGCAACGTGTTTCTTTACATCCAGCCGAAATGTCCATCAATGCATGATTGAAAATGTCTCTACTCAATGCACTCCATCTCTATACAAAAATCTTGACAGTATGCACTCGTGCTGTTCTTTGCAAACGTAAGTAACTACGCGATTGCAACTACACTAGTAGACGCACCGAACGATGGCGGACGTGTACGGATACATATGTACATACATGTACGTGTATCCCTAGACGTGCATGTAGTGCATACTTTCATATTCTCGTGTCCCCCGCAGTTTTCCTGAGTGTATCTTTCTTTGCTGCTAGAGTTGCGTAAACTCAACAGCTTCAACGTATGCACAAGAACACATGTGTTCCGTGTTTCCCGTGTATGTGTTGTGCACGTAGACTACATTGTACTAGCAAGGCGTCACAGACATACTGTATCTGCACTTGTGTGTATCTGTGTGTCTGTATCTTACATAATTTGGTCCTCCCCGTAAAATGTGGATTTCAGCACCATTCCACAGACATCTTCCGGTGCGCCCGGAGGACTGACACGTGCGTACTGACCTTCAGGCAAATGTGTGACCGGGACGCTTGTCTGGTAAGAAGATAGCAGCTGTCAGTGAAAAGTGGACGCACGTAGTTGTGGAACTGATGACGAGGGAGCAGCCACCTGTGAAACAGGAAATTTCTCTTTTCTATGGATACAACTGTGGGTGTGTGCTTGCACGTTTGTCCGTCAAATATTGGAGTGAAACTATCCATTTGCGCCTGACTGTCGCCAACCCTCCAGAATCCGTGTGCGCAGGTGACGACAAGGATACAGCATTTCTGGTCGCCCGCCAGTCCTGCTCATGTAAGTCTGTGAGCTCACTTCTTTCGTAACAAGGGAGACGCCTGCGCTCGCGAGGAGCGATGAGAACGCTTGTGGTACTGCACCCCGCACCACGTGTATACCGTCCTCGGTCCACAGCTGCGCGTATTCATTGCACTTACATGAACGTAAACAGCATCAGTACAAATGTCGGGTGCGCCACAGCGAGCAACAGTTGCTGGAGTGCGCCACCTGACCCTCGCCAGTGTGGTAGAGCCTGGATTGTCTTTTGCCTGCGTCCTCCACTGCTTCTGTGCGACAGCTGTACTGTATACATATGTGTGTATATGCCACTGTGCTATGTATGTAATTACATAGGAACACAGATGTAAGTTCTTGTAAGAACGTGCATGTGGCCGTGTATATATATATATATATTTGTGTGTGTGTGTGTGTGTGTGTGCGCGTGTGTTGCACGCGCGGCTCATCTTCAGTCACACAGGGATAGCTTAGTTGTTGTGACAGACGTGCACTTGTGCTTTCCGTGACCTGGAAGAAGTTTTCCGCGCAAGTGCTGCCCATCGGATCTAATATGCTGCGCGTATTTTTCCGCAACTCGTGTCTGAGATGCGCACGTGTGTGCATACACACGACTTTCGTCGCTGGAACACTCAGACGCAAGAAAGTGCATGATGCCAGTGGAACACAAATCGCATGACGCAAAGACTTGGATGCATCTTTTACGAAGGATCTTTTGGTTGAGAGGGCGCCTCAGCACTACCAGACTGCAGGTCTCCATTTTGCTCACGCCGCCTTTCTCCTTCGTGGACGCCTCATCTTTGGGAGCACTACAAGGCTCAATTCTCTGTAGGACTCCCTTTGACTTTTTTCACGTACAAACCCCTACACTCTGGAAATACATGGAGAGATCAATTTGGCCAGTTCATCTTACTGACTGGTTCAACTTTGTTTCTGAAGTTTCTCCCGTGGTTGGAGGGCATTTAAACCCACAGCTGCCTGGGTAGGATTCCACAAGGAAGGATTTGTTCGTTATATGTTGTCTGCTGTGCCAGTCCAGCAGCGAAAATTCCCGGCTGTTCCCACTTGAATTGAGGGTTAGGTTCTACAAATGTCATACTCTAGTGAGCAAGTATTTAGCAGGGGTATGTCTGAATTGAAGAACGCAGATGCAGGGGGGGGGCCCGCCGCATCTGTCCTGACTGGAAATGAAGAGGCACGTCCAAAAGCGGCAGTCTCACTCGACACTTAGCGTCATGCATCTGGTGCCGTGAAAGTTTGCAGGAGGCCCAGTTTGAAATGGGAAAGAAGCTTTCAGAACTTGGCTCGCACTCGCGTGAGAATACAGGGCAAACGGAGTCAAAAGACTTCATCTAAAGTTTCGTTCGCAAATCCCTTCGGTACGCCTCTGTTGCCTGCCTGCAGCCTTGGCACTTGTTGTGATCTTGCTGCCGGCGCGCTGCCCTTTGACCTTGCACCCGCACACTTTTCTGTCTGTGGTGCTCTAAAAGGCGTTACATCGTGTTCTACAGAGGCACTGCCTCCTTCACATGGTGGAGTCGAACCGGGGTGCAGTCCGACGCTGTGCGCAAGCACTGTAGGAGTTCCTTTCACTGCTACAAAAGGGTCGGGAGTTGTCAGCGCCAATATTTCCTCTTCCAGCACCGCAGCTGCACTCATGTCCGTCGGCACCAGCACAGTTAACAAATTTCCTGGAAATAGACATGCGTATGCGAAATTTGATCGAAAGGCAAACGGAAAGACGTAGAGCAATTTCTGCTGTTTTGTGACGAAAGAAGAGCCGAGAATGCCCGCAGTTCCCGAAAAAGTTCTCGGCAAAGAAGTAGAAGGACTACTTTCCCTGAAAGACCTGTGGGGATCTCGGTCAGCTTCGAGAACAGGTCTACTGTTCGAACAACTAACGAGGAGCTGCGTGTCAGAAATCTCAACCACTGGAAATGGAGAGACCGCATGCAAATATGTAGCACTCTTTTGTTGCCCCCACTGGCTAGAGTTGGGTACTGGAGGAGACGCTGCTCGCGCTTTGTCAGTCTTGGTGAACGGCGGCCACGCTGTACGTGCTTGGTCGGAACCTTCTGTAAATTTTGCTATGGACGGGGGGGATACGGCCCCTGAATCTCTAGGAAACGTTGTTATTGGAGGAGTTTCAACATCGTTAGGGAAAGGTGCCATGTACGTAGTTGCCCTAGCACTCTCACCCGATGTTGCCGCGGGGGAATGTGCGTCAGAGATCTTTAAATGCGTCAGCTCAAGGGGTGGTGTAGTTCTTGGGCCTCTTTGTCCGTGTAGGCCCGCATCTGCAGCGCAGAAAGGGGACTCATTGTTCCCAACGGGCTTCGAAAAGGCAGTGCACTCATTTTGATTTTGAATGATGCTGCCCATATCGAGCTGCAAGACAAAAATCGTCCCCTGTAGCGATGACTTGCTAAGGACTACTTCTTTCTGCTGACGCTTTTCCGGTGAGAGCAGAAATGCACGTCTCATCGGAAGCAGAGGCTGCTGTACTTCTGTGTTCTCCTGAATGGATGCATCCTGTGTGTTTTTCTGCAGCCCCTGTTGCGAAAGAACGTCAGGTCCGCCAACCTTGTGAGACATGTTACTATCTTCACACACTATCCTGTCGAAGTCGAAAGCGTTGATGGCCCCTCTCCTCCCTAGATCCGCGGTGTCTTCGAAAGTGCCAGCTTCTTCTGCGCTGACAGTCGCAAGCCACGTGCTTAGGAACGGCCAACAATCTGTGACACCTTCTTCACTCTGCCTGCTGCCCCAGTCAGGTCTACTTGAAGAACCAGAAAATTCAACCAATTCAGACTTCGAAGGACCCGCCGACCGTTCGTCTGGCGTGGATGTCTTGGTAGGCGAATTTCCTGGGCATGCCTCGCCGTGACGCACTGGTGGTGCTGGCATTTCCCCGCGCAGTCTGTCACGGAGGAAAGAAACGAAGTTATGCAGTCTGAATGGACGTAGATACCAACACTCGAAAGTTGGGAGTGGTAAAAGCTCTGCGGAGGAATCGACTGCTTGCGAGGTGCGCGAGGGAAGGGATGCAGAGTGGTCAGCGGAGTTCCCCGATGCATTACTTGAAGGTGAGTTATTGATCTGTTTGATATCTGGGGTCTTCACCGCTTTAATTCGTTGCGGAGGAGGACGAGACTGTCGGCCTACAAACGGAAGAGACAACTCGGCATCGGAATATTTCCAGAGACCATGGGGTCTGCATCGTGTAACTGATGGACTTCCACGCGTAGGAGATTGCGACTGTGTGGCTGAGCTGAAGGAGTGCTGACAACCAGCAGGGATTCCCACCATTGGAAATATTTCCCGGTGCTTGCAAGCAGGGATAATGCACTCACTTTTGAGATGGCCTCAACTTGCTGTCCACTGCCAAGCTAAGGGCCCGAAAGCGAAAATCACGTAATGTTGTGCGACCGGCACTAACGGACTTCTGCATCCGATTAAGACGCCCTGTCCAATTTTTTTTTCTACTATTCTTGCTATGAACACCGCTGATGATTTTCTGCAATGGAGTTGCAGCCGCGTCTACTGTTGTTGAACATGTTGTGGGCGGCAGATGGAGTACTTCTGCAGCTGCGTAACGCAGGCGAGCCTACGTCTTCGTAAAGGCTGCCCACTGTTGTCAAGTTGCAGGATATCTTCAACAAAAACCAACCGAGTAACGTGGCTTAGAGGCACCGAACCGCTCTTTCTAAGTCAAAGGTTTACCACGGCAGCTTACCTTTGTATTTTAGGCGTGGGAAGGAGAATGCTTCTTGCAGCTTGAGCCTATATTTATGGCTCACGGCGGCCATCGCGAAGTGCGCCAGCAGCTGTTTCAATTGAGGCTGCTTCAGACAGTCACGGAGGGTTCCTGTAGAAAGCCACACGTAACAGCTGCGCAGAACGTACTTGGTGTACGCCGCGTCCCGTGGCAATGGAGTTTCTGTCAGCAATGCAGGTTGTGGAAAAGCTGCGGCGTAGCTGGACCTAGTGTCAACACGAGGCGTGGTTATGAAAACGGACAGTGCAATGCACTACCGGCAGGCGCAAGAAGAAATTTGCTTCCCTCTGGTTCTCAAAAAGCGCAGATCACGAGTGTGAATTGTTCGTGCCGTATTACTGCGTCTTCAGTTCAAAATGGCGTACAACGAGGGCGAAGAAAAAAGTTTCAACAATCGCTGTACTTGAGAAGATAGGTGCACAGGTCTTCAGCTTCGTGTTGCTGAAGTGTTGGAGACATCTGCGCACATGTGAAAGCAAGTCAACAATTGATCTCTGTGATCAGACAGTGTCCTAAGTGCAACGCTTGCAAGGTGTTGAAGTGCTTCCAGAGGGCCCTGCCGCGTAATAGAAAGGAGTCAGTCCAAACAAGGAAGTCGCTCACCCGTGTTAAAGACCACGTCAACGGCCAAAGCGGGGAAGCCCGCCTTATCGTCGCACTCCGTTTCTGCAGTAGACCCGTTTGGAAACAGGGACACACCATGGGGGACCCCCCACCCATGCAGGCAGTAGACGAGAGTATGTGGATTCCTTCAACGTGACACCTTGAAAGAGAACCTTTGTCAAGAACTCTGCACTAAGATTTTGGCACGGCGTGCATCGTCGCCGTTGAGAACAACGCTGCCCAGCATACAGCAGTAGTTAGTACACAATTCCTCATATGATGTGTGCAGCACACCTAGATGTGTACGTGTGTATGTACATATATGTATATATATTTGTGTATATTGTAGATGTCCAGGTGTTTGTCACTGCCCGACACGGAAGTCGAGAACTGCTGCTGTACGTGGATATGGTACAGAAATATTTGGAGAACATTCGGCATGGGACAGTCTGCAGGACACTGTCCCGCTCTGTCCGCAGGGGCTTCTGTCCCGAAAGGCTGTTCACGTGAAAGTTGAATTTTCCTTCGCGAGTAATGGTTGTTAGCACAATAACATACGCTTTTACATCTTACACGTTCCACCCACACACCCTTGGAGAAGTTGCACTCAGGTACTGTACCTCAATCAGTTAAATTGATCATAAATATAGTTGTGCTCATTTGATATGGGTTTACATTGCTAGGACGTATGCCCAAGCGTTCGACAAAAGTGTGCACCGTCCTATGAATGAAGGCGTGGACCTATGTTTTCACCTTTGCACAGCTCCAGAGAGCCAAGAAGCGTGAATATATATTAACGTATCCTCCTGGGCAACATCAATAGGGATCCCACATATCTTACTTTCGCCCACACTAAGGGGAATTCTGAGTCCTTCCCTGCTTGTCTCCTGATCTTCTTCTTCCAACAGAATGTTTTTATAGTGCCAGCGATCTATGCGATCATGCGTGCACAGGTTTATAAATATTTTTTCCTCGCTCTCCAGTTTGCACTTCAGCACGCACTCCGGCGCAGGGAGTATTGTGATGCCGCCCTCGGCGTCCGGTTCTGATGTTTGAGAAAACGGGAATGTTTCACTTTCCAGAAGTGGGACCCGTTGATCCAGATTTTCGTTTGCATCCTGCTCCTGGCAAACCATATTTCTCAGTTTCTTTTTTTCCCAGTAAGTGCCGTCTTCCGACACTTTTACCACCGGAGTATGCGGAGGCGTGCTGTGGGGTGCTGCTTCTGCTTCAGCCGCACGTTTAATGTGAGGCTCAATGCAATGTTCCGCAGCTCCCAGTGGACTGGAACGCAGTTGCGTCTGCAGGTCTTTAGGAACGGCACGACATCGTGGGTGTCCGCTCTTTTCTCTATGAGAAAGTGGGGGACTATTTGAAGGACAAGACAAGCCGGGGCAGGCTGACGGACTGGAAGGAGATGTGAGCGCCGGAGCACAGGATGGACACGAGGACGCGTCAAGGCGATGAGGAGTATTTTTGTATGCTCGAACTGAGGCGGAATTTATACACCGGAATTCGGCAAAAGAAGGATCCGAAGCTTCTGCTGCAGCAGAAAGACGCAGGGCCGCCTCTCCCCACAGTGCCATCTCTGCTGCGGAACCAAGTCCTTAACGGTGGCACTTGGTCCCACCGGTGGCTATTTCGCGTGCTGTTTTTGAATCTTTCCCTTTGTAGAAGGCAAAGATTACGAAACCAGAGCGGCGTCATGTGCCGTGCTTAAAGCCTCCGTATCCTCACACACAAACAGGAAGATTCTTCGAGGAAGCGCTTTCAGTGTTAGTCAACGGTCGTCATCGACCCAGGTGCTTGGATACTGATGCGTGCTCTTCTGGATTCTCAACCAAGTGCGTTCAACGCCAGGGTAGTGCGTAGCGGGCGACTCTCCTATGACCTTAGTAAGTGTCCTTTAATGAACACGTAAGCGAATTTGCTACTTTTTGAGAGAGGCGGGTAACTGCCGCAAAAAAGCGCTTTTCTGAAATGTCGGAAGCTGCCCTTGTCCCTCCACTAGTCCTCCCACATCATTTTTTACACTTCTTGTATGATTCGTACACGTGGAAGAAAGTGCCCTTTGCTGCGAAACACTGTCGTACACAGAAGTTTACGCGCTGCACGTAGAAGACATCAAAAATCTACATCCAGCGCTAGCGTGAATACGCTCGACTTTGGTGCATCCGCCCTCACCACGTAGGGACGTGTCTAGTAAGATTTGCCCGGCATTCTGTTCGATGCAAACTGGCACTAGTCCTGACGCAAGACAGCGCGACTAATCTTGGCGAAACATATCTTTTCTGTAGAAGTAATCAAACTCATGTCGTGGGGAGTTGCCTCAGTATTAGGGAGGCCACTCATGCACATATTCCAATCCCGGTCCTGCACTGATAATGAAAGGCGTCAGACAGAACGGGTGCAAAAACATAATTAGGCTCGGGACGACGTTCCTGACCGCTTTTCGGGAGAAGGCTACAATATGCACACGCCAGGATGAAACCGAAGTGGTCAGTGCGTCAAAGCAGCTGCGATATCCTCGATCTCCCAGGTCGGATATACCATAAGCATCGCAGTTCAGCAACCAACGATCATACACTGGCAGAAGTGTTTTCAGTTAAAAGTCGTCAGACACGTAGCTTCGCATTCCTACACTCTGCAACTTTGTCCGTCAGCTGGTAAAAACGGTAACTGTCACCTTGAACAGTGCGCGAGAAAAAGGAGACTTTCGCGGGACTAACTCTTTACTTTAATTGCAAGGCTGCCGGCGCCGAGCTAACGACTACACATAAGGGGAGACCGCAGTTGCTGGATGTATACACACGTGGTCCGTGAGAATGGGTGCACTAGTGACACAGGTCTGCATTGCACAGGCGTGCCAGACAAGACTGCCGCCCCTTCACCCGGTGGGGCCTCGGCTTGAAGCACGATTTCAGCGATCTACCGTAGCTGCTAAAATACGGATGAAGATCGTTGTCCACATACAAGAAACTGGGAAAACACTTTCTCTCGATGTGAGACAGCTGCTCTTCCCATACTGGGACGTCGGGAGTCGCCCAGCTAAATTTAATACGTCGAGTGTAATATTTGCCTTGATGCTGCGCGCGGTGGCGTGCGATTAGTGCCCGGCAGATGCACAGTGGTGGGGATGACAGAATGTGCAGCTCAGCTGCGAATATCGTGCAGCGAAATGAGGACTCTGTTCAGCTGCAGTTTGTAAAAATGGCGTGCCTTGTGTTACGTGCAGCATTTTTAGTTCTTTTGAGATGACGCGCATACGCTTGTGTCAGGATGCCTACGCTGAACGCTGAACTCGCTGCTGTTTGCATGCCGTATATTACAGAGGCCACTGTGTCTACTAGCAATACTTCGTGTGAGTGCTCGTTGAAACAATTTACCGTGCTAAGTAGTCATCAACCGTTGGCCGTGCGCAGCCTCTTGTAGACTGCTGCACGGCTTCACAGCTTTCTAGCGTTTGTAGGGAGATGTGCATGCACACGTGAGCAGCTGCGAAATGTAGGGGGCCACAGTGTTGATACGTACACGTGTTCGTGGGGACCAGCTAGAGGGAGAGCTCTGAAGTGCGACCTGTAGGCGCACCAACGTCGTCCTCGCGGGCGCCTACACTAGCCGTCAAGAACGCGCAAACCTGACAGGTAGAGAGTCCGATCTCAACCTAGTACCCACCGTAGATACGACAAGCTGCGGAGCACTACTCGCCGCTAGCGCGTGCACGTCATTTTATACACGTACATTCACGTCAGTGCATATACGTGTCTACGTACACAGGTCCACTATGAGGATTCACGGGCTGTTAATCGATGGTTGGCAGCATATCAGGCGTAAACGTCTGTACGTAGCAGTGTCACGTTTCATCGTAGGCGTCCAAAGTAAGTGCCCGGCTGAATGCACAGAGCGTCGTGTATGACGTACAGCGGCGTAGACGCAGCTTCGACGGTTGGCAGCATATCACGCGTAAAAGTCTGTACCTAGCAGTGCCATGTTTCATCATAGGCGGCCAAAGTAAGTGCCCGGCTGTATACACACAGCGTCGTGCATGATGTGCAGCTGCGTAGACGCAGCCTTATAGCTTCGCGGGCAACTGTAAGGAAGGTACTCACTGGATTTCCATGCGTCGTATTCGGGAGGCGTGTGGAGACTGCTCTACGACTTTACATTCTAGCGAGCAACACGAGAGTTACCACCAAGGAAGCATAATGACGGGTACTCAACGCACTGATGTGATGGCTAGTTGTACAGCCCCCCCCTTTATGACCTTAGTGGAGAGCTAGCTTAGCCAAAGCGGACTCTCCGAGTGTATGTCTTCTTAGATGCTCACCGATTTCTCATGCGTTGTACGGGGGAGGCGTGTAGAGACCGCTCTACGACTTTACTTTCTAGCGAGCAACGCGAAAGTCACCACCAAGAAAGCATAATGACGGGTACTTACAGCGCACTGATGTACGTGATGGTTAGTTGTACAGCCCCCCCCTTGTGACCTTACTGGAGAGCTAGCATAACCAAAACACACTCGCCGAGTGTACGTCTTTCCAACATGACAAGCAGCATGTCTAAGACAAAGTTCCTCAACTGCAGCTGGCTGTCATTCGTGGAAACTCGGACCTGCTCTGCGCCGCGAAGAGACTTCTACGAACCGTGTGGCATACCGCTTCCTCCCAGAAAGTGAACTGGAGAAAGATTTCAGTGAAGGCCTGACGGTTCCGGCTGAACACGCGCAAGCTGGGAGGGGAGGCCTGCGGGTCGCATCTGTATGTTTTACAGATGGATAACTCTTTCAGCACATATACTCCTTCCCGTCTACATCCCATGCGTGTCACACGCTTAAATGTGCAGTGACGTGGCTAAATTTGAGATGGTCCGGCGAAAATGTGTCAAATCCAGGGCAACGTCTCGTCGTACCCTTATATTTTTCAGCACGAACGGTAACCACGATGGCGCCGGAATTTCGTTTCGATCGTATCACCCGCTAGGCTCTTCACGCCTCTGATCTTGGATTAGCTCGTCTGCGCTGGAAGCAATCCAAAGGCAGAACGTGTGTACGTATAAGCACATAGACGGCGACCTTTTATCTCCAGCTTCCTGCGAATACCATGATGGGCTTGGGACTCAATAGCAGCACCGTGGCGTGAGCGTCCTCTACATGCACAGATGTGTTTGTGGTTATATACTTGATTAGATCTAGACAACTCGTCAAGCGAATTCCTGCAACTTGGAAAGAGCGGTCACGGCAGGAGTCGATTTCTGGTTCGCCAACTTGGCCAACGTGAAGCGTGACACCACGAACCTGCGTGCAGTTGAAGTGCTCAGGTTGGTGGGAAAAACCCTCGGCAGACGGGTGTTGAGGGAAAAAACTACGGTTCCGAAGCGGAAGTACTCGTTGTACGACAACAGTCACTGCGGCGGGGGTGGATGAGTAACTGCAGGAACCACTATCTTGTTCGAGACGCGCCTCACGATGATTCAGGGATTAAACACAAAATGACAATCGCAGGCTACACGCGTCCTGTGCGAAGGCATTTGCGCTTCTTGTCCTCATTCAGCAGAATCGCAGATATGGAATAGTTAGCAAACACGGGGCATACGACGTACGTGCACGCGTACACCTCCAGGGCGGAGACAGCTGACACACACAAGCTGTACACTGCTGTTACATTGCAGAGTTTGCCACTTAAAGCTCCAGGACTTGTGCCACACGTTCTACGCCGCACCAGATAAAAGTGTTGTTGATGGGTTCGAATTGCTTGCAGATGAGTTTCACCGCTTCCTGCGCTGCGACGCCACCCACCAACGCTGCGCAGCTGTGTAGCTCTGCACCACCAAAAGCCACGAACTGTCTAATAATGTGATTACTCACTTCCAAACCGTCGCATTTGAGTTCGCTAAGCAGCTTAGATATCTCCTCTTGTAACGCGTACTCGTCGCGTCTCGACCGGTCTAACGTATCTCTTCGTAAATCGGATTCTGCGTCGTCTCCCATGTCTTCCTTTTTGCCGGCTTCGCTGTCGCCCTCGAGAAGTGGTGAACAAACAACGTCAGCTGCAGTGATGACGCTTTTCTCTTGCCTGGTCTCGTAAGATCTATACCTGGGATCTGCTGGGCACCTGCTGTCATCGGCGACAGCGCCTGGCGTTGCAATTAAGCCGGCACCGCAGCGGACAGGAGCATCACCAGACTTAGCCCCGGACGCGGAAGTGATCTCCGCCGCAGTCAGGGGCGTCCGTACGATGTCAGTGCCCGGAAAATAACCCCTTCTTTTTGCAAATCGATGGGCTCCCCACAAACAAATGTACCACGGCAGTAGAGAAATGCCTTCATCGGTACACCCGTTAGCACACGCTTGCACCGCTGCTGCTGCGTCTTCGTACGTGGCGCGACGGATAGAGGATGGTTCGTACTCTTCCAGTAGCGTGCGATATCTGCTCACACAGAAAGCACGTGTGGTAAGATACAGGGTAAGTCCGCACCTGTAAAGGTAGCCTACACAGGAGATTATACCCGCACATCCACGCGTACGCGTATGCGCCGACGCAAACATATATCAGATACGAGCATGCCTTACACGTGTGTGGGCCGCATATACACTTATGTATGATATACGTAAATACGTGTAAGTCACATAAGGAATGTGGACTGTCTACTAAATAGGGAAAGCACGGAACCGCGTACGTGCTTTACCTTCACATTGTTCTGTGTAAGCTGGGCAGGATGCGTAAACCTGCGGAACACGCTGTGGGCAACAAGACGCACATATTCTTTTCCAGTAAGACGGACTTCTACGGTTCAGTGAACACTGGTGCGCTGAGTCTCCCAAGCGGTCTCTCTGGTTCAAGCAAAAGAAGCCAAAGCAGCACAACAGTCGTCATACCAGTCTGCTGACAGCGGTGTTAAAAAGCAGCGGCGCGCTCTCTACGGGATGCATACAACGCAGACGCGAGAGCAGGTGCCAGGTGACTCTATCATGCAATTCAAAGTATTCAAGGCACCTCCCGCATTTACATTTTTCCGATTTTGTGCCTTTTTAACGAAAGAAGGTGTCGGGCTTCTATGCTTGACTCTGATACCTACGGATTGCACCCAAGAGGATTTACGGATACTACTCTTGCACGCAGCACGAAAAAAAGTGTAACCTCTAGCTTCCCTGCATGCAGTTTTACAACAAATACTGAAGCTGCGTTGAACTTAATTACGAAACAGGTCTGTGCGTTCATCGCCGACCCCTCATGTCCCATGCCAGGGGCTTATTCACGTGCAACCTGGATGCAGTACAATACACGACTCCTCCACGAACTAAACAGACGAGCTATCTACAGTGATGACCGTGCTGCCAGGGTGATAATTTAGAGCAACTTCATATAGAATTGTCCTGCCGAAGCAACAGTTTGGAACTACTTCATATAAAGCATTGCAGAGACTCATAAATAAATTTCCCGCAGTTAGGGGACAGAATCACAAGCTACAATCCGGTTGCGTGCAGCAGAGAAAAAAGTGGCCTACAGTCACCCAGCGGCGCACACCAGTGTGGTCACTGTACACCTCGTCTTTATGTCGCTTGATACTGGAGCGTACAAACCTCCTTTGCGCTCCGCAAGAGGGGCGTTTAGCTCCGTTGCACGCAACAGATAAAGCTTATGTGAGTAGCACACGGAGTAGCAGTTTCAGACGAGCTTCTGGCAGAGACGAAGTGAGCAGGACACACTTTCTCCCGCATACGGATAGTAGTCTAGAAGAGACTGCCACACCTCTCAAAAATGTACGCATCAAAGACAACGCTTTCCTTCGACTGCTCTGCACGCAACAGCGCCAAGTCCGACACAGACTAGCGCCGCGAGCAGCACCAACAGGCGTGCCTTGCGAGTCGGCCACGGTCACAAGCAGGATCTGCTTCCTGAATAGCCTCCCTGCCTTCGCAAAACACATTTCTGATGTTACTTTCGCGTTCAACAGCCTCGAGCAATTTTAAATCGGAATCTGCCCACAGACAGCAGCTTAAACGATATTACAGGTTGCTAAATACGTGCAGCAGCTTGGCGCACTCCTTATTTCTCCCCCTGTACGCACTATTTTAGATCCCTTTATACGCTCCCCTTATTGATTTAGATTCCGTGACAGCAGCCATCATAACTTTCTTGCATCTACTCTTGCAGTCAGCAGCAGGAGCACACAGCATGTCGTTCGTCTACGACAAACGTGTCTCCCTCTCTCTGCCTGCGACGACCTCCCCCTTGCCGCGCAGGTGCAGCAGCACACAGCAGTGTCGTATATTACGTTACCTGATCACCTTCAACTCCTGCGCATTCCTTGCAAACATTTCAATCTCTTCTGGAGCCGGTCCACAGCAACTGCAGGCCCTTCCTCCGCCATCGCACACGCGCAAATTAGCAGCGGACGTCGCTGCACCGAGAAATGACGCATCTTCTCGACTTCCGTCCGAGGCTCGATCTGCCGCCTCCTGCTCTTCCTGAGGCTGCGTACAAGCACTCTGCATCTGCTTGCAGGTCAAGCCCTCGACGAAAGGATGATCGGCAGTCGACCCCACAACAGCAGACGGCTCACGCGTGTCTTTCGGCTCTTTTGGAGGTCCGGCCGCTGCATCTTCTTCTACGAAAAAACACGGCCACAACACCCCCTCCATCTGTGTATGTGACGTCCGTGACGTCTCGTTATCTGCAAAGGGGCGCGAAATGCAGAAAAAGAACGAGAAAAGGAGAAGAAGATAAGGACGGAAAGATCTGGACCAGGACGGACGGAGAAGGGGACAAAAAGAGAAGAATATATACAAATGAAAAGAAGGACCCCGCTCTCTCGCATCCGACAAAGGGACAGAGATATCTCTTCTCTGTGCGCGCTGCCGCCCTGAAGCCGGCGGCAGCGACCACTGTAACGCCTTGTATCCTTATAGAGAAAGAGTGTTTTTGTTTCCCTCACCCCTTGAAAACCGAGTGGCTATCCCACTGCTTACTCTCATAGCCTGCTCGTAGCTCTGGCATACGTTCCGTGCGCAGTTTCCGATCTGCTGTGTGTCCGTCTGATAATGTTTGTTCTCCCTGATTCTCCTTTCTCTCGTCTTCTGTTTAGGCGCGTACCAGTTTCAAGGATGTTGCGTTTGTCTTCTGCTGTTCCCCGTCCTACGTCTAGGAATTTCACTAGCAGCATCCCTTCCTCGCCTGTTCTTCGTATTCACCGACGAACCGGTCTACACGCAGTCCTCCTCGTGAAATATTCACTACATCCACTGCATGCCTCTGGGGGTTGATCCGCTGCCCCTACCCAGCGAAACGCGCCATCAGATATACACGATGCCCGGTCATTGTTTTTCCTCGGTACTTGTTAATTCTATCCCCCGCCGTTCGCCTACGCATAGAGAGTAAGCGCCTATTCTATCATATCCCGGACGCCAATCTTCTACTCGTGAATCTCGCCACCCGTCCATATCTCCCTTCTCCGATTTAAGTGGGCGTGTAGTCCATCTTTTTCCGATCAGTCAAACTACGCCGAAAGATCTATTTCCTTGGTCGGCAGGACTCCTCCTCCGTTTCTTTGTTCTCGGTTTGCCTTTCCTCGTGCATTCCGCATGTGAAGCATATACGAACAAAACCGTATGTGTGTGTGTGCGCGCCCGCTTGGTCAGTATGTCAGCGGTAGTGGTTCCAACTTGAATTCCTCTTTCTGCGACCGCTACAAAGACCTCACGTGCACCTAATCGCGTAACGTGCGTAAACGGCTTCCCCCACTGCCTTTGTTCCTCCTCTACAGTTTCATCCGCGAAAGAAATCTCTCCCTCCTGCGCGCCCTCAGCTCCGCGCCGTCGCTTTCTGCTGCTGCTGAATGCGTTGCCTGCTTTACTTCCCCGCTTCCTGCGGTCCTCACATCCACTCCATGGATGCGCCCGTACGCCTATGTACACACGTACACCCGTAAGCCACTGGCGTATGGGCTTCCACGCACGTGCAGAACAAAGATACTGGCAGATATTCATTTGAATACATCTGTTCTGTCTCCTGCCCTCTTCTTCATTCTTGTTTCAAATCGCTCGCACGTGGTCTCTCGCGTTGAAAAGGGCCCGCGCAGAGCAACTGCTTGGGACGGTTCTCGCCTTTTTTACATCTGCACATAGACACACTGCCTGCCTGCGTATCATCGTTTTCAGCAGTCTTCTTTTCGACTGCACGTCTGTTCTGGCTTCCTCTGCTGCAGTTGATTTAATGTATGTATATACGTGTGCACAGGTATATATGTATAGATACGTACACACACATATGCACATACATAAATATACATGTACATGTCCACCCATGTGTACATAATACACGTATATACATGTATGTACCCAGCACGCGTACTTTCTGCCCTCGGCGCTGTGTGAGTGACCTTCGCGTGCAAAGTATTCATATGTCACACACATATACCTGCACTTACCCCAGTCGCTTCCTGTGCACTTTCCGCCTCACTGGTCCACCTCCTGTGGGTCTGCTTTAGTGCGGAATGCTGGAAAACGAATGTGTACATGCCAAGTGCGCGCGAACTCTCTGACGGCTGTGCTGCTAAGAAACATGAAATGTCTGTGAACCTGTCCTTCTGCCATCAGTTTCACTCTTTGTTTCTGCATTCGCACGAACTGCGCAGATGTCTCTCTTTCTCTCCGCTAATCTTCCTATACTTTTTCGATCGCCCTCTACGCTGTCTACGTGTCTAACAAGACTACGACCGCTGTACACACATATATGGCTGGACAGCTGTGTGCACTCCCTATTTCTTAGAATATGTATTCGCACACACGTAAACATATAGATATACAAACCTTGTTTCTCCTTGAGTGTTTGTAACTGTATGTACAGGGGGTATCGGTGGGATTTCCACTGCTCACATGGACTGTTGCTTCCGCGACAAAACACTTTACCAGCAACGGCGGAAGAAGAGAGACGCCCACCTGGGACTCCGAATATATATATATATATATATACCCACACACAATTATGTGGAAATGTCCACACAGATATACAGGTGCCTCTCCCTCTCTCCCTCCATAGATGTATACACACGGCTACATGCTGAGGCAAGGACGCTATACATATCTATGTACACATACATATATATATGTATACGTACGGGTATACGCTAAGGCAAGCACGCTAGTAGGCCTACATGTGTACTCGAAGGTGAATACTTATGTACACGTACACCTGTAGATATTTGCAGGTTCCCGCAGGACTCCTGCAAACAAAAGATGCAACAAAATCAGATACAAAGGTGTATGTATTCCCGCGCGACTGTGTGTACCGGTGCATACAAACGCAAAACACAGACAACGATAGAAGCGCATGCAGCAGTGCGTTCATTCACACGTATACACGCACGTGGGTGCACCTCCTCTTTCGCATCGTGCGAGCTTCTCTCTTTCGCGCGGTACATGTTATTGTTTGGGCGTGCCGCTTTTGCGCAGCTGCTGCGTCGATGCGTCGGCAACATTCCTTCTGTCCTGCAGCTGTAGTCTGTCTCCTTCTCGTGCCGCACTGCTGTTGCCAACTGCTGGTGCCACTCCACTGCGGGCGCGCAAAAGCTGCAGTTCTGTCCTTGCCGCTGCCTGTCTGCGTGCTTCCGCTGCTGTCCTGCCGGCAAAGCGGTGCAGTCGCTGTTGCTGTCGCGGTCCGTCTGCGTCTCTGTGCCCCTCCTCGCTAACTGCTGCGCAGCTCTGCTGCCGCCGCGGCCTGCACCGGCGCAGGGGCTGCTGCGGCTGCCTGTTCTGCCACCAGAGCAGCATCAAAACGGTGCCTGCTGCTGCGCCCCGGTACAACAGTGCAAGGACTCACCCGGGTCGAGACATGCAGCACAAGCAGGAGCTTGTGCGTGCTTAGTCTGAATAGCCACGCTGGCCTTGATCGCGTTGCAGTCCCCTTCCGCGCGCTTCGCGTAGAGCTGCTGCAGCCGCAGAAAGCTGCTACTGTCGCACGTCATATCCGGTATTACTCCTTTCAGCGGCAGCTTCTTGCATGCCCGCTGAAAAGCGCTCACAGCTCTTGCCAGCTTCCAGAACCTGCCGTTCCTCTTGCTGCAGCAGCAGCTTCTGCTACTGCTGCAGGCGTGTCCTCTGCTGCAGCCGCTGTCGCGAGCTGCCGCTGACGCTTCCTCCAGGACCTGCGGATGCAGCAAAGCCAGGCGGCACACCTCCGTGACAAAGACGCATATAGTCGGAAGACAGGAACACGCCACCGTCGACGCTTCCTGCCTCTCTGCAAAGTGCACGCGGGGTCGAGAGAGGCGGGGGCTGTGTACCTACGTATTTATTGTGTGCGCCCGCATGCACACGTCTGGATAAAGAAGCCAAAATCGACACACGCGTTTCTCGTGTTCAGAGGACCAACTAAACTCTTGTGCAACAAAACGTAACAATACCAGTGCAGACGTTCGCAGAGAGTATGCGACGTATTTAGGTAAATCGCAACGTGTTCATGTCTTTATCCCAGGGCGGGGCTACTCGCCCACATCACGTTGGACACATACGTACCTATAAAGTTATATCAGTGAGCGTGCCCTACACAGCATGTATGATAATACACATGTACGTGTGATACGAATACATATATATATATATATATGTGTACACGCTTTTCTTTGACACAGCATGTATGATATTGGACACGTACGTATTACATAGATATATGTATGTATATACACTTTCTTGGGGAATACACAGCATGCATAATAATACACATGTACGTATAATATATATATATATATATAAATATGTATACACCTTTTTGTCTGAAATGGTCTACAAGATGTACGAATGCAGACATATATATATATATATATATGTTTGGGAGATATCCGTTGCACGTCAATACCCTTGTACACGTAGTTGCATACATACATCAAGACCCGATCGGCTGCAAGTATAGGAGCCGGATCTGGCTGACTAGTACTGCGGTGGCGTGATTTGCAGGACAGACACCGCAGGGAGACGGGCAGGTGTAAACACAGGTGCCATGCCTATCCTAATCCAGCCTACGCATTCCGCATTAAGACTACTCTAACCCACGCCAGATCGATACTCAAAAGACGAATCATAACGATACACACATGTACACAGGTACAGATGCTGTTGAGTGTACAGGGAAAAAAAAGAGAGCACGGGCACAGACGCACAGACACAAGTATGCACACACATACGTGCGTATACCGGTCTTCCAATGAAGAGTGACTTAGGCACTGCACCGTACATGTAGAGAGATATACATGTACACAACCTGTGTGCAGGTCGAGACTCGGATACCTGCAAGACTTCTTCAGGTGGAGAGTGAGGCTTCAGCACGCGGTAGACGTTCGTTGTTGCCTCGTCGAAATTCACTTCCTCGGGGTGTCTACGCATGCTTTCTAAAATCTGGAGAATGCCTTGTTTTGCACCTGTCTCGTCAAAATCTTTTTCGTTCAGCGCCTCCGCCCTCTCCTCCGTTGCTGCAGAGGTCCCGTCTGCGGCTTGTCTCCTCCTCCGGCGCGTTTGCTGTTCCCTCCAGCGTTCTGCTGCCTGCGCCTCACACACAAATGTATATACAACTCTGTGACCCCGACATAGAGAGAAGTCGGTACGTTTCTGTGTAATGGACTGCACTTCGACTGACGAAGTCCTCCTTCTCAGGTGCGGCACGTTCCTCCCTCATATTTGGACAACAACGCTGCGACTTTCTGAAAGTCTCACAGCAGCAGGCACAGCAGCGGCCAATGCGTCCGCTGCTGCAGCGACTACTGAAGACACACGTACACACAACACTAATGTTTATGGACACACCTACACGCAGGTACTCGTATGCCTACATGCATGCGCAGAGGAGCGCCTGACTACAAGTCGATATACAAGACCCACATATACAAATATACGTTATGATATTACACATGTACATATATATGTATCACTATACACATATATATATATATATATGTATAGATGTTATATACATGTATAGATGTAGATGTGTAGACACGGACGTATACGTGTATATAGTTAACCACACAGGTGTATACACACGAATGTGTAGAGAAATGCGCACTGTCTCAAATGCACGTCCGGGCCAATGAGGCCCTACCGATGGAACGATGTAGACGTAGGTATTTCAACAGGTTCACAAAAATCGAGCACCGGAAGAGGGAGACGAGACATACACGCATACACCAAAAGTCATATACGTAGGCAATCAGAAGTGAGACGCAGATGGCCCCTCTGTAGCAAATGACACAGGCGAACAGCCATGCTACGATCCTGTGTACAGGCGTACAGACTCCCGTACGTGTGGAGTTATACGCACAAATATAAGAAGGGCGAATACACACACAGCAGCACAGAGGACCCCATATCTTCATGCAGAGAGGCACTCCACACACACCGCTTCGTGCGTGAGAAGTGCCCTTTCTCTCTAGCAGTCCCGTCTCTCTGTCGCGTCCATCAGTGTTGCTTGCCAAGACGTGACGGAATAAAGACGAGATGCGTTTCGCCCCTTTTCTCAGCGCCTCACGTCCGAGTACTTGTTCACACACACGTGTATGTATGTATGTATGTATGTATGTATGTACGTTTATAACTTATGTCGGTCAAGGACAAAGAAACAGCAAAATACGTCGTGGGGGATCCCGGACCAGTGTTGCTGACCGAGCATGAGTGAAGTACACCGGAAGGAAAAAGCAGACAGATGTACGAACGCATGCGCACTCTTGCCAAGACCCGGAGAGAGAAGAAACAGACACGAATTCGTATTGTTCCGTTTGCGCACGCTCCGGCGCATCAAGAAACCAAGACACACGAGACTATACATGCATATACATATACGCACGTGGACTTCGCGGCTTGGGATGCACCCTCGATCCCGTGGAAGCTGTGCTTCTCTGTCTCGCGCACGGTCCTTTTCACAAAGACACAAGAGCAGCAGCCCCCACAAAACCCGCCAGTTCTCTTCTTACACTTAGCAGCAGTAGCGGAGCAGCACCAGCAGTAGCACAACGCGAGCGTGTGTCCCCCTTCCAATATTAAGCAGCAGCAGCAGCTCCGCCCCCGAGCGGTTGCGGTTGCTCCATGTTTGTGCACGAGAAATCAGCTGCAACAGCAGCAGCATACGGATTCTTCCTGCGCCAACGGAGATGAGCAGCAGCAGCAGCAGTAGTCGACACAGCGCTTACGAGAGGGGGTCGGACGCGCTACGGTTTCGGCTGTGGGCAGCCGTTCCTCAAGCAGAAGCACCAGCAACAGCTCGAGGACGAGAAGCGCGGAGACCAAGTCGGGTGGTGACACAGCAGCAGGGGCACACGGGCAGCAAGAGCAACACCAAAGACAGCAACATCGGCAGCGCCGGACGAAGGGGGAGACGCAGGGGAAGACCACCAGGAGTGACGCCTACTTGTATGAGAAGAACGACGTAAGGAACCTGTGCATGGGCCACATCATCTAAATTGTCGATATCAATACTCTTTGCAAATTCTAGAAGCTCAGGAAAGGGATCGAAGAGTCGCAGATCAACGCTCGCGTCTCCTGCTGCTGCTTTTCTCTCGACGACGCAGTACTCCCCTGCGCAGACCCGTACCACCCCCAGCAGTCCCACACTCGTTACGGCCACCAGAGGCACAACGGACACTCCGGAGCAACAGGAAGAGAAAAAAAGAGAGGAAGACGAAACGAAGGTAGACGGTGAAGGAATCGAAAAGGGAGAACTTGGGGAAAAAGAGGAGGACGAAGAAGGCAACGGGCAAGGAGGAAAAGACGGAGACGGAGAAAATGCGCCAGAAGGGAGACCGGCAGCGCAAACGCTGGCGCCGGCGAAAAAAGGCATATAGCAACAGGAGCAGCAGGCGGAGCGCACGTCGGAGGTGCAGCAAGGAGTGTAAAAAAGTGGAGCAACAGCATCTGCACGAGGACCTCTGATTCTGAAGAGAGCGTTGTTCTCTGTTGGGTTCGGAGTTATGTGGACTCCGACCGTCTCCCGCACGTGCAGCCGGGAACGATGCGGAGAGCTCTACGGGGCGCCCGTCGGTTGTTCCAGCAGCAGCAGGTCCACGGCACCTGCTGTCCCCCTTTTCCATCTGAACAAGCAGCGGTCTTCTGCTCTCGCAGGCACTCCCCTCCCTGCTGCTCCGGCTGCGCGAAGGCTCGGCCGCCATCCCATGCAGAGAAGGACGACTTGCTGGTGCTGCTGCTGCTGGAGCTGCTGCTTCGTCGAAACTCCGAGGAAAGGCGCCAAAGAGGGAAGCAGCGGGCCCTGTGTGCAAAGAAAGGTCGGATGCAACAGCACTACACACAGCATCAGCCTTTCTGCCGGTGCTACTTCCGCGACTCTCGTTGCTGACGTTGCGGCGCGCGTCGTCGCGGCTGCTGCTGTTGCCGCTGCTGAGACTGTTGCTGCCTCCAGCACGTTCCCCAGACGCTGCAACACTGCGTTCGAGGCCGCACAGTTTACCGAGCAGCAACAGCGTGTGGAGGGGTTGCTGCGTAGCAACGACGAGAGAGAAGGCAGCAGGGAACGGGACGCATGCGCCTGCTTGCAGCTTCAGTTCCGTCAGTCGGCCGTCCCTGCCGTACGCATCCGGAGCTGCAGCAGCAGCGTCCCCCGCACAAGTTGCAGTACCACCGCCTGGAGCAGCGGACCCCGCAACGGACGCAGGGGCTGGAGTGTGAGGAAGTGGGTCGACACCAGCAGGACAGGGAGGACGCAACGACGAAGAAGAAATAAATGTGAGTGAAGATGCCTTGCCGGTGTTTTCACCCGGGCAGGGCAGCAGCATCTCTCCGCCAAGGTCTGTTTTCACATCTTCCGCCTCAAAAGAAACTGCTGCAGGCCCCGAAACCGCAGCGATCGTCGGTGTCTGCCGCAGAGCGGCACTGGAGGCGCCCGCGTGCAAAGGACGACACACAGGCAATGCACCTGATGCAGTTGTTCCTGCTGCTGCGTCCGCTCCCGCTACAGCTTCTGCTGGTGCAGCAACTCGGGCTGCTTCTGTCGTGGCAGTTGATATTTCTGTTGCTGTTGTGGCGGCACCTGTTGTTGACGCTGTTGAAAAGGGCGAAGAAGAGTGTGCCGCTGCATGAACCTGCGAGCAAGAAAGGCGCGCGTCTGCAACAGCGGGAGAACTGCGGCCGTGGCACCAGTACGTGTGGCTTGCCCCTGGGACGTGTTGAGCAGCAGCAGATGTATGCAGAGCGACGGCGGGATTTGCTCCAGAGCAGGAAAGAGCGCTCGGGCAACAGTCGCACGCTGCAGCAGCAGACGACGCGTCCAGCTGCTGCTGCTGAGCGGTCCCCTCGTTCTCTCCCTTCCGCGTAGTTTCTGCGGCGGCGGAAACAGCAGCAACGCGACTGAGCGTCAGATGCTGCTGCTGCCGCAGCTCGACGTGATCCGCGTGTCTTCTGCGGCATTCAGCGGCAGCAGCAGCAGCTTGAATACAGAACTCCACGTATGTTTCAGCAGCAGCGCAGATGTACGCACCCTGGGCCTCTGGATTTAGCGAGAGGGCTTCTCTGGCGACCGAGGCGGCACGAGAGGAGCCGATATCGCCCGCAGCAAGCCAGCTGCTGCAGAGATCGGAGGCGCACACAGCAGCATCGTCAACTATAAGAAACCGTCGAACACCGAGCAGCACCAGATTACGCAGCACTTCTGCTGCAACAGCAGACGACCCAAGCAGCAGCACAGATGCTTGCTGCAGCGCTCGCTGCCCGTGTTCTCCCCATATACGAATCTGCCGGTCGTAACGTGCATTGCTGGTACTGTCACTGCAGCTGTGGCTCGCTGCTGTTGCTTCTGCAGTAACGCCATCCCCTTTGCTGCCGCTAGTGCATGTCTCTCTCTCTCTGATCGACGCACCAACCTTCATCCTACTGCTGCTGCTACTGTTGCTGGTGTGACTCTCCATCTCATCTCCGGAAGCGCCAGTCCTCCAGCTGCTGTTAGTGCTGCCCTCCGCTCCGGCCGCACTGCCAGTGCTGCCACCGGCACTCCGTCTGCAGGTGCTACTGCCGCTGTCGTAGACACCACGCGCAGCAGCGTTTCTCTTGATGTTGCTGCTGGTGCGAGTACGTTGGTTTTCCCTCCTTTCTGCCTCAGTGTCAAGCGTCAGGCGGGTGCTGCTGCTGTTGACTTGTGCTTTCGCCTCTGCAGAGGTAATACGCCAGCTGCTGCATGCAGCAGCCCACTTCCCGCAGAGACATCTGCAGAACAGATTGCAGGCGCAGCAGCAGGAAGGGCTGAAGCAGTAGCACGGGGGAGTGCGCCAACAGCAGCAGGACTGCAGAGAGGGAGAGGAGCAGCAGCAACTGCAGCAAGAGAGACAAACCACAGACGTTCTACAGTCTGCGTGGGGGACGGGGTTGCAGGCGAAGCTGCTGGCTCCCTCCTGCGTCGCTCGGATGGCTGCAGCCTCTGTCTGCGGCTTCGCCATCGCATTTCTCTGGCGCAGCTGCTGCTGCTGCAAGAGAGCAGCTGCAACCGACCAAGGACGAGACCCAGAAGAGGGGAAAGAAGCTATTGAGGGGGCAAGACCTGCAGCGGTGCACAGTCCACCGCCGCAGCAGCAGCGCAAGAAACATCTGCTACCACAGCAGCAGCACGAGATGCTGTCGCCGTAGTAAACGCGAGTGTGGCTGTAGCAGCAGCAGAAATAGCTGAAGAAGAGCAGCAGGGGGAAAGAGAGGGATGCAGCAGCCAGGCGCCAACGGCACGAACAACAGTAGCAGGAGGCGTGACGCTGCAGCGAAGACAATGCCTGCCAGCAGCAGCGCCAGCAAGCGGAGGTAGCAGCCCACGGACAGGAACAGCAGAAGCCGGACAACAACAACGGACCACCAGCTGAAGTGCAGCAGCCGCAGCACTAACAGAACGCGACACGTTGCCGCTCCGTGGATACTGCAGCAGGAATGCTGTACCATTTGGCGAAGCAGCAACTATTCTTCGCAGTTCCTAACCGAACTGATACTTCACGTAAATGCGCGGCAGATCCAACCCCCGCTGCTGCTCCCGCTCTTCGACTGCTGCTGCTCTCCGATTGCTGCTTCTGTTTCCCAGTTGCTACTGTGCTGCTGCTGCTGCTGGTAGTCGACTGCTGCTGCCTCGCCGCTGCTACTGCCGCTAATCCCTGACATCTGCTGATGGTGCTAATACACGGCAAGTGGTGCTGCTGCGGTAGTTCGAGAGATGTGGCTGCAGCTCCGCTGCGGGTGTCCTCCACCTGTAGCTGCTGCGCGTCTGCTGCTGCTGTTCTTACTCTCTACCAGCTGCCACCTCTCGTTGCTGGCACGGCTGCTATTCCTGAGCTCCTGAGGCTGCTGCCCCACCACGGACGCGGCAGCGGCGGCAAAACGGCGTTCCACCAGGTCACGCACCCGCAAAGAAACGCAGAGGCAAAACAGCAGCTGTTTTCAGCTGCAGATTTACGGTCTACGCGTAGATCTACCCGAGGTCAAGCATCACCCTCTCCTGTCACTCACACATAAAGAGAAAGAGGAAAGGAGAGAAATAGGAAGTCGAAGAAAGAGAGGTGCACGCGCAATTATACACATGTACCGTGTCTCTATATGCCCTGAACACGTATTCAGGTAGACGTCCAAGGAGCCACAAGAACATAAATACAGCTCTCTCTGTCCTGTCTCCCGCCCTCTCTTTTTCCCAGTTGAGAGATAAATGGCTACGTCTGCATGCCGACGTACTACACACATTTCTGCATGTATGCACGTGGGACAATGCCTACGAGCAGATATATAACGAGAAACAAAAACGAAGAGAGACGGTGGCGTATACGCCTGTACAGCTCTCTCTCTATATAGTCCACATTCGGAAACATATATATAAAGAGAGAAGCGCACTTAAAAACAAACAAAGAGAACGGTCCTCGGGCCTCTGACGGTTGCTTCTGTATTTGGGCACGTTCTCAAATTCACTGGCAGTCGAAGACAGACAGGAAGTCAAGAGACAGAGACAGGAGGGAGGAAAATGGAGTCTCTACGTAGGCGGACAAATAGATGGATAAAATAAGGGCCACCTACACACACATGTGTATAGAGAGAGAAGAAAAGACGTGCATATCTACATATGTCACAAGTAAAAGAAAGATGTACATATATGTGCAAATCTATCTGCATAGTATGTGTCTCTACATATTGAGAGAGACAGATACACGGAGAGAATAAGAACCACATATATACATATATGTATACAGAATAAAAGACACGTACACATATCTATATGAATCAAAAGACAAAGCAAGATGTACATATATATATATATATGGGAGAAAAAGGAGATTGAGACACTATTTTGTATGGACAGGACGCGATGACATACATATACACAGAGAGGAAGAGCGAGACACAGAGAGCGAGAGTGTGTAGATAGTGAGGTTCATTTGTATTTATCGGGACAGAGACGGAGAGATGCGTACATACACGCATACACACATGAAGAGAAAGATGCACGCACACACACACACACAGACGGAGACGCATGTATACGTATTCCATGAGAAAGACACAGAGACGAATTTATGTGTGTTGGTGTTTATCCGTCATGAGAGAGAGAGACGGCAACGCATTTGTGTGTGGACAGACAGAGAAGCAAACCTAGGAAGAGGGCACGACATTCCCACGTAGTGAACGGGGAGGGGAAAAAAGTGAAGAATAGAGGAGGATACACAAAGGATGGCACAGTTTTGGTGGCAGTGTGTGTGATAGAAAAAGAAGAGAGAAAAGGAAGAAGTGCGCGAGACACCGGGGGAAGAGAGCGGGAAGAGTAGCTTTACGAGGCAAAGAAGCGAAACAGCTGCAAGAAAAATGAGGAGACCGTCGGGGAATCGCGGGACGACACCACCGCTACAGCTGCTGTTGCTGTTGGTAGGAATAGAGCCAGTAGCATATCTGCAGGAGTACAGCAGCACGCCAAGCGCGGGGAAGACGCGTCGTCCTTCTGTACGACTCAGTCAAAAAACGCAGGAGGAACAGCCGAAAGCGTTGTTGTAGCAGTTTCCTCGAAGAATAGACGGTTGTACACACACGCCGTCATAGCGTTCTTAGTTAGGAGCGCCAGCTCTAGCAGTAGCAACACACATACATACGTCCTGGTAGTAGTGGCAGTAGTAATACGGTTCAAGTAAAAATGTCCCGTAGGACTTTGTACAAGTAGCAGGGAAATAGTTTTTCAACGGAGGAGTCGTCGGTAGTACACCAGCGGCAGTGGCAGGTCTTGTTATATAGTCTCGGGGGGAGGGAGAGATACACGAGTGACGCACGCAGCAGGAAGGAGAGTCGCAGCAGCAGGGGACAAGCCGCAGGGATGACAGAGTAGCCGTCGTAGGAGAAGTGCGTAGTAGTCCACGCGTCGTAGCGTAAGAGGAAGAGTCAGGAACACGCGGTCCACTGTACAAGTAGCAGAAGAAATCGTAGTCGTACCCTAGTAAGGATAGTGATCTTCAAAAAGTGTCACTAGTGGATTTCTCTGGGTGCGTTGGGAGTCGGAGCGACAGTAGGAGGAGTAGCACTTGCGACGTGAAGGAATGTTAGAGAAGTTGGTGCCAAAAACGGGAGTGGTTCTCGTGGTTGGTGAGTTCTCGTGAGGTCGAAGAAAAATTCAGCAAGAGCAGCGGCGAGGAGACTCGCGACACAGTTCTCTTCCCTCGTAGACTTCAAAGTTACGCGAGCGGAGGAAACATTTTAGCGGCACCGGCCCGAGCGAAAGCGCTGCCCGCGCAGCAGCGAGTTTTAATTCATTCACGAGGGAAACGGAGCATCCCAAGAGCAACAGATACCCACATATTCTTTCTGTCTGTATATTTTTTCGGGAACTCTGTGTCGCAAGAGGCGCTTGTCCGTACGTGGGCCTCTCCGTTGGCCCTTGCACACCCCGCGGGGGGAACGTATCAACAAGCAGCGCATTCGCTTCGGCGCGAAGAAGACAAGAGGACACCGAGGTTACATACCCGGACGAGTGTGTCGGCGGGCACGTCTACGCAAATAGACACATATCTTGGGTAACTCGATCGTATGCCACACCGTTGTCCCCAGGAGATACTCTTATGTATACATCACACATACACACATACATACGAGGTGGGTGTCTACAAAACCGAGCAGGAAAGGTTCCTTCAGACACATGTCCAAATGAAGATCCGGACGTTGGGGTAAGACCGTCCACGAGCAGGAAGGATGAAATGGAGAAGCCTTTCAAAGCGCCGCTGCTCTCACCTTTTCGGCAAAAGCCTTGTTGCCTCCGCACTTCTGCTGCTGCTGCCGGTGTTTTCGTCCGCTGTGGTCCAGCTGGTGCAGCTGTTGCTCCTGCACCTCCTCCTACGCGGTTTGACACCGTTGTCTGTTGGGCCCTTTAGTCCACACACAGACAGCAGCTGCTACCCACCAGCACTGTCGTGCTGCGGCTGTCATCGGGCCTCGTGCGGCGCTGTGTGCTGCTGCTTCCTCGAGTCTTCTTGAGGCCGTTACAAAATCCTGCGGCTTCTGTTGTGGCTGCCGCTAGTGTCCTTGGTGTTCTTGCTGGTCTTGCTGCAGTGGCCAGTTCGGTGCCGCGTGTCCTTGCTCTCCTCGCTGAACTTGCTGCAGCATCGAGTTTGCTGCCGCTCTGCGTGCAACCACGTGCGGGCTGGACCTCCGCTGCGGCTGCTTGCCCCACCACGTCTCCGTGCGACTACACAGGGAACTTTTCACTCCTCGTGTGGCAGTGTCATCTTCAATTCTACCTCAGCAACAGCATCACGGCAAGCAGCCGCAGCAGCAGGATCAGCGCGTGAACAACTACTGCGGTGGCGAGAGCTGGTGGAGCGGCAAGACACATGCGGCAGCCACAACAGCATGTCGCGCACAGAGGAAGTGCATGCACGTGGAGGAGCCGCACCCTGCCAGTCCCTGGACCAACAGCAATTCTCTTGTCACCACTCCACTCCAACAGCAGCAGCGGTAGCACCCGTCCACCTCCACCAGACGCCACAGCACCAGCAGCGTATAGCAGTGGCCGAAAGCCACCCACGACCCGCCACTGGGCGCCGAGCGGCTGCTGCTCTAGAAGGACACACGCGGTTGCAGCAGCAGCACAGACGGCGGCGGACTACCCGTGCCCCGTTACTACTACCAGCAGGACAGAAGCGCGAGCACCTCATATATATTGGACACCTACAAGTAGTAGCCTACTCGTACGCCTCCAAGCACTAGCTACTAGCGATAGAAGCACCAGCAACGTGTATGTATGGGACCGTGCTACAGTGGCGTTACTAGTAGCGATAGAGGCAACAGCAACATACATATATTGGGCCGCTGCAGAAGAGTGAGGGTGAAGCAGGGAGTAGCAGGGAGGACCCGTTGGTGTGCCGCTCTCCGTGTATCAGTTGTTACTGCGACGGCGACTTTTCGCGGCCGTAGCAGACACGACTTTCTCTTTCTGCCTTCTTTTCCTGTGCATTTAAACTTCTGCAGTGCGCATTTAGGATTTTGCCTGTCCCCCTTTGGCGAATAAAAGTGGCTGCCAATAGTGACGGCAGCCGAGCGTCTCGCCATGCGCTCTGAGGTACGACCGTCGTGTTCGGTCTCACGGGGTACAACGTTCATGGAGAGGAACGCCACCCCAAGAAACAGTCTGACAGAACTGCGACTGTGGGCAAGAATGTTTTCTTCGCTTAAAAATTGGACCTGCACCATCTCTGGAGACGCACATATGCCCGGCACGTTGTCCCCGGGCCCACGCATTTCGTCGCAAGGTGCTCGTGTGTAAAACATCTTCCCTCTTTTTACAGGTGATGCTCGCTCTCGGTTAGAAACCACTTGAGTACACTTTACGTAGACTAATTATTACAGGCCTATTTTCCGGGTTTATACGAAAGACCGTGAATGTCCAACCAGCACGTGGAACAAGTCAATAATATGGAGATCGACTCATTCCCACGTATTGACGGCATATACATGTGCACACATACGCAGCGTATACGTGTCCTGGGCGTGCCAGGCCTCTTCACGTGAAGTGACGTCGTCAAAGACAGAGCCTTCGCATATATTTTGTTTCCTGCTTGTGTGCATGTCTCTGCACTGCTTGACCGCTGCCGCAGTAATGGGCCGCGCAGGACGGACGGAAACAGTCCGTCGAAACGACATATTCGTCCACCTTGTTGAATTCTGCCCCGGAGACGCAAACTAAATCACTCTCCTTTTCTGTTTTCTCCTCCCAAAGAACACTCTGCAGCCATCTTCAGCTTCGCTTCCGACACTCGACGGTGAATGCACACCGGTGTGGGGGGTGTAGTACGGACCGACCGACGGCTGCGGCTCTTTGAGCGTAAATTGATTCCTTCTACTTTCTTCCGCTATGATGGAGAGTCTTGGTCTCGTCGCGCGAGTTTGTTGTACCCTCCGGGAAGCGTTTGCTGTCGTAAATGTATAATTTCACCGTCTCATGCGGTAACAGACAGAGCGTTCCTTCCGTGTGGTGAAATGTCCGTGAATCGAGGAGCTGAGCCTGTACCCGAATTTCGCGGAACTTATTCCCCCTCAGCGTTCTCAAGCAACGTTCTTGCGAAATAAAGGACAAGGTTTTTTCTGTGTGAGTGCAGCCGAAATCCCTCTCTTCGGCAGATAGCGTACATGTGTGTCTTCTCGCAGGTCAGTCTCTGAGGAGGAAGACCCCCTCCCCAATTTTCGTAATGAACCATCTTTATTCTTTAATTATTTTCCGCGCTGTTCATGCAGAATGCAACCGCATCTGCGTACTTTGAGTCGTGCCCTTCCTCAGGAGTCTTTCCTCACATACTACTAGCTGCGCCGCAGAACGCCAAATTTGAATCTGTTTTGTTCTCCCTTCTGGACCCTTTGAGAGCTGCGTCCCACCCTGTCATCCACGGCGTAAAGACGCGTCTGTCTCTTGCTTTGCCGTCCGTTATTTGCTTGGCGATTTGCTTCCTCGCTTCCTCAAGGAAGACTTCTTCGCTAGCGTCTCGTTTCAGAGGGCACACACGTGTATCTGTGTGTGGTATCCTCTGCTCTTTTTCACCTTTTCTTCCCGTCTCCTGAGTCCTTCTCCCCGGTGCTCTTCTGCTCCTTCCGCCTCTCTTGCCGTGCGTCCGGGGTTTATCCTCCGCTTCTGTGCTTCCCAGCGCGCGCTTTGCTCCTCGCAATAAAAATGACAGCTCAGCAGCCGTCGTCGCTTCCAAACCCGCAGGCGTCTGCTGCTGTAGAGGCGTGGCCGCGGCAGCCAGCAGCGGGAGCAGCGGGGGGACCCGGAGTGGCAGCAGGAGCAGCAGCACCGGCAGCAGCGGCAGCACTGCCTTCCTCGGGTCCCGGAGGGAGCCGTGGGAGAGCAGGAAAGGAAACTTGTACGGACGGTCTGTTCTTGAGACGCATACAGCCGTTCGCCGTGGGGGGGATCGCTGGGTGTATTGCAACTACGTGTGTCCAGCCGGTAGACATGGTGAAGGTGAGGATTCAAGTAGCAGGAGAGGCAGGCGGCTCCACGAGTCCTCTGCGAGTTCTCCGATCAATCGTCCGCGACGAGGGATTCTTCGCGTTGTACAAGGGACTCGACGCAGGTCTTATTCGACAGGTACGGAGAAGCAACTGCACCACAGCAGGCGAGAGTTGGCAGGACGCCGCGTAGGGGTAATACCGGCCGCAGAAAGGACTGTGTGGTGCGCAAGCCAACAGAGAAGAGAGCGGCGCCGTAAAGCAAGACAGAAGAGGAGAAGAAAAGAGGAGCAAGGTAGACTTTCAAAGCGCACACAGCGAGACTTTGCAGATGGGGCAGACAGCGGAAAGAAGGGAAGTTCTGGACAGCGGCAGCTGTCACGCAAGGAGGCGAAACGGCGGAAAGGAGGGATAGAAAGAGAGGAAGGTGGGGGAAAGGAAAGGAAGAATGCGAGCCAGGAGGATGTCAAGAAGTCGTACATACACATATGAACGTCTGTGTGTGTGTGTTAGTCATATATGTGGCTACTCTCCTGCCGACGCCCCTTGTGCATGCGCTCTAGCACACGCGACGCTGCTGGACTGTTCACGAGCGTAGTAGAGGCTACCGAAGAATCTTTAAAGACGACAAGGGAAAGTAGTACTCCAGCAGTTACAGCCGGCGACAGACTTACGCTCACAAACTTGTGTGGGTGTATAATAGAAAAGCTGTTCCCGTCTGATCTCCAGCTTGCACAGCCATCTGTGCCACCGCACATATATATATATATATGTACATGTGTCCACATATATTCCACGTTCATGTGTATGGACGAGTAGGATGCGTCTCTTTGTGTGAGCGTACACAGGTGGGGATGCTGTCAATTACCTACCTACTATAAATACGGACTGACGTATACACTCTCTCTATATAGGCATGGAAGTAACACACTTGTACACATCTACGTCTGCTGACTAGGGGGCGTCCTCGATCTGTGATGCAGCTGACATACAGCACGGCAAGGCTGGGTCTGTTCCGGGTGATCAGCGACGAAATGCGGCGAAGATCGGCGCCGAAGAATTATACGAGCGACGCCGCTGCTCCACCGACGCTGCCGCTGTGGAAGAAGGCAGTTGCTGGCCTTGCAGCAGGGGCGCTTGGCAGCTTCATCGGGAACCCAGCTGATCTCTCTCTCGTCCGTTTGCAGGTGAACACGCTGCTGCTGCACATCCTACTACTGCTGCTACAAGTGCTGCTACTGCTGCTGTAAGTGCTGCCACTGCTGCGGCACGTGCTGCTAATGCTGCTACACGTGCTCCTACAGGTGCTACTACTGCTGCTGCGGGTGCTGCTACTGGTGCTGCAGGTGGTCCTACTGCTGCTACGTGTGCTGCTACTACTGCTGCAGGTGGTGCTGCTGCGGATGCTGCTGCATGTGGTGCTGCTGCTTCTCGTGCGTTCCCTGTTGCGGTGTCCAAACTGGAGCGGAGACTGGCGTGTAGGAGGGGATCCAGATGTCTACGACACACGTAGATTCATATATATGCAGATGTGTATATATATATATATGTGTAGTTGTGTGTGTATACGTGTATACGTAGATATACATTTCAGATGTATGTACGTGTGTGTGTGTGTGCCCAGATCTCGTTGTAGATAGACCTATTTGTATACGAAAATGTACATAGACGATGGCCAAGGTTACTGACAGCCGAGCAGCAGCAACGAAAGGTTTATGGGTGATGCACAGGGAGAGAGAGAGGAACAGGTAGCACTGGCTACAGGTACTCCCCGGAAACAGGCAAGTAAACTTGCGTAAGCATCGACGGGCAGCAGTGCTACGTTAGGCAACATACAGAAGTAGTACCTGGCTTCCTGTGTGTGGCAACACACGTGTACTCGTGTCGCATGCACTTCGACGTGTGCGCGTATTCCTCTGTAGATAATCTGAGCGTATTTCATCTCTTTCGGCGCAGAGGGAGACAGAGAAAGGAAACTCTTGGTGAAACTTGCATTTGCTAGTGACGTGGTGGCCAGAAAATCCTACTTTTTGCCACGACCCGACTTCGAAATTACGCAGCCAGGCATCGGTGCCGCTTCTGGCAGCCTGCAAGGCTGAAGACGGGGCAAAAGAGACATGCATCTACACCGCGTCTACGCCGACGCACCTACGGAGAGAAGTGTTTCTATATCCCTGTGCGCGCTCCACGTGTGTGTACCGCGTGTGTGCGACTCTCCGTCCTTCTTGCGCTGAGTCCATACAGACGAAATTCTCTCCAGTGTCACTTTTTGGTGAATGTTTCTCTCTCGGTAGACACGCACTGACACAGACACAGTCACTAACATGACGACTCTCTTCCCAGTTCCACACCCCTACCACCGCTGGACTGCGTTGCGTCGCCGGTCGATATCGCGGCCTCTGCAAAGTTGCTGCCGCGTGCAGCTGCAGAGTCGCTGCAGTGTGTAGCTGCAGAGCGAAAGAGCACCGGTGATACAGACAGTGAAAAGCGGAAGAGCAGGAAGAAGTTGGGCACGCGGACTGGTGCGGCGCTCGTGGGGTTGTGACAAGGCGCTGCGCGCAGCACGAATGCGTCAGCAGCTGTAGAGAGTCAACAGATAGAGAGAAAGAAGAGATACGCACACGTGCCTTTGTACTGCACAAGCGTACAGCAACGGCATAGAGGGACCATTCTTCGTTTTTTTCCTACGGCCACACCGAGGAGTGCTTCGCAGAGAGCCGTTGCATGGTTTTCTTTGTAAGGGGAAGAAAAGGACGCATACCTCATAGAAACAGACACGCATGCAAAACGTGGGTGAATATGTATACCCTGGACGTAAGAGAATGCTCGGTGGGTCGTTACTGTGTGCACATCCGCAGCTGATTTTCTCTTTGTTTCGTCGGAATAGCTCCCATCCTCATCTGCGACCGGAATGTCCTGGAATTGTCCTTCAGTCGGAGGACAAAGCATTTTACTCGCATGTGTATACGCATGGATAGAACTCGTGCACAGCAGCAGGTGCTGCCGGAAAGGTGAACAGACGCATCAAGGAATAGTTACAGAATTCTTTTTTCTTCGTCAGCATCGTCCCTGCTATTCTGATGCGCAGACCTGCGTAGAGAACACTTCTGCACACAGACATCCTAAACTCTGCGTACACAAAAAAGCCACCACGACGAGCAGCGTTAGCACGCTGACGTTCTTCGTGTTCGAAAGACGTGGGCAACATGCGGGGAGATACAAGCGTACAACATCGTATGTGGAATCTGCAGGTCGTATGGCGGCCAACTCGACGAGCTGCCTAACACGGCGTGGCTGCTCTTTACTCCAGAAGATATGCGGGTTGGTCCGAAGATAGACGCACTTTCACCCGCGATTTCTTGCGCCGGTTGCACTTCTTTTTGCCATGTAGAACTCGGTACTTGTGTGCGGCCTTGCTTGCTGCTGTAAGAGCTCCTGCAAAGCGTGAACATGTGTGGGAAAATCGCCTACACAGGTACACACGTAGGCTTCCACATGTGTGTACCTCTGTGGAGTGGCTGGAGTTGCTGCTGTAGCTTGTTACTCCTGCTCCTTTTTCTGCTGCTGCAGGCTGATGCAACCCTTCCACCGGAGCAGCGACGGCACTACACTGGTGTGCTGAACGCTCTATCTCGTATTGTCAAAGAAGAAGGGCTTATGGGCCTGTGGCGAGGCAGCACGCCTACAGTGCTAAGGGCTATGGCCTTGAACATGGGTGAGAGACCCGCAAAAATAGGATGACGGCGTCTAGCTTCGCCGAGTATTATACTACGACTATCTGCACAGAGAGGCCACACATCCCCTCAGACTAATGTATCTGTGTGTGTAGACAACAACTCCACACACCGATATATATATGTGAATATGTAGGCGTCAAGATTCGTCAGGAGTTCCTGCCTGTGTAGCGCAGATCACTGTGGAGTGGGCGGGCGCCGGATGGCTGGCCATTCTTGTTAGCCGTTGTCAGCACTGGCCGAGCTGTAAATTTCGAGATGCGGGAGCTTTACCTCTGCGAATGCAGTGGATATCATCAAGGATCCGAACTTTCTTCTCTTTGTGTGGAAACGCGAGAGCTGCACGTCTACAGACAGCAGAGAATCGTGTTCACGAGCACCTTCCGGAACTAATTAGCAGCTGGGATTTCACGTGTTTTTGCGTGGCCGGAAACTGCTGGGTCGCCGTCGTCCTCGTAAAAGAGTGCGGAAGAGCCACGTGCCTGTGCCTGTTTCACTCTCTGCATCCGTCTGTCTCTCTCCTTGTGTACACTTATATACATATATATCCTGGCGTGGCGTTTGGGGGCTTTGCCGTGGGGAAAGTTTTTAGTATCAATGTAGCAGAGCCGAAAATGCTTGCGGGGAAAGCGGGCCGCTTGCTGCTGTGAAAGGAATCGGGATTTGTCATGTGGGACCCCCCTGCCTCTGCTGAGCTGCTTGCAGCCTCGTTGTTTGTCAATGGATCAACTGCGTTTCAGTATTTTTGTGTCTCTAGTGGTTCCGCCTATCCCACTAGCCCGAAAGTTCAATTTTTCAGCTTCTCGGGAGGCTGTGTCAGTTTTTACTTTCCCGTCAGTTGTCTTCTCCGCCCGCCGTCAGCAGCCGTTCCACACCTGTGCTCTAATGACCGGTACACGTAGAACTACAGAGTAAGAGAGGGGTACTTGCCGATTTCCTTGTACAGCGGAAAGCTGGGCTCTTCCCTGGGAAGTATTCAATTTCAGGATCACACCGTATCACGTGTGCTAAGTTGTGCGATTGATAATTTCATATCAACATCGTTTGCCTACGCGTGCATGTGTACCAATGTCCGTTATCTGCAGAACAGCACAGTTGACGTCTGCTTGTTGGGTAACTCTGGAACACCGACGTTTGCGTTTCCCGTGTGTGGATATCAGACATATACGGAAGCCCGCTTTGACCGCTAGAGTTCTTGTGTGTCGGTGACACCCACACTGTTTGACGAAGCCCTGAGCTGCGCTTTCGCCAGCGTGTTCGTAGCACTGGTAGTCTGCAGCGACGTCGACTTCTGTGGCGTACGTTTCTGTATGTAACAAAAATGTCGTGCAGGTATGCTGGCTTCGAACGATCAAGCAAAGGAGTTCCTGGAGCCGCATCTCGGCACGGGCTGGGCGACGACACTCGGCGCCAGCGCAATTTCGGGATTCTTCGCGGTCACTTTCTCTCTGCCATTCGACTTCATCAAGACACGGTGAGAGGAAGTGTCCACTAATGAAGCGTGGTGTCGCACCGGTACGTACATTAACCAGACTTCATCTAGCCTCGACAGCTGTCTCTTGCGTTAAGAAACAGCTAAGTCGTGGTATCAACTAGATTCTTGCTTGTCGTCGTGACGCTGCGTTCACGCTCACGCAATTGTCTCCACAGTACACGTTTTCCTCAGGGGGTGGACTTCGTTGGATCCAGGCGAGCTACAAAAAACGCCGGTCTGCTTCTTTTCCGAATTTGTCTGTAGTGTGTGTGTGGATACCGGCCGATATGTTGCGTTCATCTCTGAAGTTGTTCCTGCTGAGAAAGGCGTTGCGCTGACGTATCTGAATGGGTTTTATTCATGCATGCAATGCAACAGTCTATGTTGGTACAAACGCAGTGGTCGCGTATGTCTATATATAAATTGACGGGCTGCTTAAGCACAGCAGCCCTGCGTTGCTGCTCTCCCTGGCCTTACGTCGTAGCGTAGCAGCACTACTGATCCGTGATGTGTGCAGAAGGGTGATAGGATAGCGCATACCACAAGCTTACCTACTCGGCCCGCCGTTTCGTTTAAATGTGAACTGTGGTGCGCTGCGTTGTAGGATGCAAAAAATGCGGCCGGATCCATTGACTCGCCAGCTGCCGTACAAGAACTTTGTAGACGCGGTTGTGAAGATTACGCGAAAAGAAGGTATCATGGCCCTTTACACGGGATATCCCACTTACTATGTTCGCATTGCTCCTCATGCAATGATCACCTTGATATCCATGGAGTATTTGAATCGGTACTGGAGCAAATACCTAGTGTAACGACTCCCTCTTGACGTGTTACGCTGTAAGCGTGCTCCTGTTGAAGTTTGATGGCGGATATGCGGGTATTATCAACATGTGCAGCAAATACGTGTACGCTCATATATATATATATATGTTCGCCCTGGAGCGTTGATTAACTTTTGAGGCAGACGGAGGCTGCACGCTGTGTGAGTTCCCGGTCATCCTTCGGATAAGTTCCAGCCTGTTGTACGTACACCGTGGAAGTACTTGACCAACGGAGGCAGCAAACTACTATAATCCTGCATTCTCTTTTCTGTCGGAAGACGGTGCGAGACCCGATAGCCGTGCGGGATCTTTCGACTAAAACGTGGAGAGACTTGTCATATGGTGGAACGACAACTGAGGATGATGAATAAACTGATGGGCATGTTTGGCACCGACGCGACGACGGTAACCTCTGCTGCAATCGTGCACGATACCCGCCTCTATTCGAAGCGTGCGCAATTCACCGACATCGTCAAATATGCGTGTATAGGTGTATATATATATATGGATAATCATTCGTCATAATTCAAAAAAGCACGCACTGTGGGAGTCTTGCGGACAGCAGGGTCCAGGCGCCGTACTAGCCACTGGTGTCACGAGCCGCGTGGCAGAGAACACGGCTGAGAGGATCCACATTCTTTCTAAAGACTTCGTCGGAAATATGTCGCGACCTCAAATTACAAAGACTTGCCTTGAATAGTTTCTCGTGCCACGTCGAATGACGTTGTCCCTGTAGATACGATGCACGAAAGTTACTTGTCTGCAAAGGCCTACACGCCGTACCAATGTAACATTCTGCTATAAAGTTATGTGCCGAACGTGAACGTCACCGCTCTGCAGGTTCTTTTCTCCGCATACATGTTTTGCAGCACAGTATCGCCTAAAGCAGGTTTGATGAAATGCGATGGACGGACGATGCACACCTGAAGACGGTAACAGGGCACACAAACACCCCTTTAATATGCGTCTGCGCTCACGAGGTGTAACATACTGGCAACACGAATTCTCTGTACCCACCCACAATACACACGTGTGTATATATATCTATATGTGTATAAGTATATGCACATACACAAGTGCAGATGTTTGGATGCGTAAGTATTATTTCTCATCTGTACCAAATCACGTGTGTAGGCACCTACGCACTGATACGCAGTGTGTATATATACGTACAGATTGCAAATCGTTGGCTCTGTCAGGATCTATTCGCTTCTGTACAGAGCACGCTGCTGTATAAACACATTCTCAATTGTATCCTACGCATGTCCATGTGAAAGCTTTCTCGCATGTGTGTGCATATGTGCCCACATGGACTGGAACATCCATACACGCCTATGCACACCCACACCTGCATACCTACACCTACACACAAACCTACATCAACACACATACCAGACACAGGTACTCGCGGGCATTCGCACGTCAACCGCCGCCGAAGCAGCCGCACGGTGCATGGCTGCGCTGCACATGCGCGTACATGTAGGACCAAACTCTGCTGCACCTTTCGCAGCGGCCCACTGCACCAAGGACTCCTCTAAACTACTAGTTGTGGCACTCAAAGCCTACAAATCCCTAAATACACTAAAACGTCGCGTCTGCGCGATCAGGGGGAAATGGCAGTTTGCTGCACGTTACGCAGAAACTCCCAGGACGACGCCTTCTAAATCACTGAAGTGAGAAAAATTCGGGACCGCGTGGAGCCTGCGTATTCTCAAGTACTCCACATGTCCGACTCCTCATCGACACCGATCATCGTCTCCCTCTCTTCCTCAACTGCTTCACGTGGACCTTGCTCTCCAAAATCAACTTGCGCCGGTGCCTGAGGAGCAGCGGCCTTTCCAGCCCTGAAGAAACGCCACACAACTTTCAGAGCGAAGCGATCACGTGATCAGTGCACGGAGACGGCGGGACCACAGTGCTACAATCAGAATTATCGTATACCACGCGCTAAGCTCGTAGCCCATGCAAGAATCATTAGCTTTCTCAAGCGCGGAAAGAAGCGCTCACCTCAATACCACCTCGACACCGCAAACAAATGCTTATGACTGCACACTGCTACCCCGCAACCGCATCTCCTCTTCTGCACGAAGTGGCGCGTGGCGGCCAGCGGATGGTGACTGGAAAACGCTGATGAGTCACGTGGAGTCTCACTACACATCTGTGTCCCCAAATTACTGTCCTGTAGCAGAAAGGCCCAACCGTGTCAGACGTAAACTGTCACTCTATTTATAGATGTAACAAGTGCCGTGCACACGCCAGAGGCCAGCTGCTGCTTTGCTGTCTTTCGTGTAGGCTTACATGCCATAGTAAGCGCCGCCAGCGACGGCTCCAAGGAGCATCGCACCGCCAACAATGCCACCGGCGATTGTCGCAGCAGGCGCACCGTGCTCTTCCTCCTTCTTCGGGTGCTCTTCTTCGCCTGGAATCTTTCCTGCTTCTCCTGCGACGCCACCGCCACCAGCCTCCTCTCCTGCTCCTCCTCCTGCTCCTCCTCCTGCTCCTCCTCCTCCTGTAGGATTATCGTCGAAATGTGCGTGCAAAGACAAAAGCATTGGACATAATACTCAACAAGTATGCGCCAACGCGCCTGCGACGGTTAAAATAATGTATCAGTTCGCGACAATCAGACAATTTGGCAAACTTCGGCGGCTGCCTCCGCGGTGACTTATCGAGCTAAGTTGTACTTGCCGAAAACGCCGCGTGGCAGGGGCTAAAGTGAAGCACAAGAAAGAAACAACAGGTATACTTTGTCACGTCCATTCTCGGCGGTCTTAGCCGGCAAGTGATGCCCGCTAGATGAAAAGAGAGCTCTGCATAATCCCAGCATGAAGCTGCTAGCAAAGTCTAGTAGCTGCAAAACGTTGCAGATTTTAACCTGGCTTACCAACGCCGCCACTCTCGACGCAGCTAGCAGGAGTGCAGCTCTCCGATTCGTAGGTAGGAAGCGGACATTTTTCGGTCGGGTAGTTAAACTTAACAGCCGTGTGTCGATCTCGAAATCCACTGCCGCATGTTCCTTGGCATTCGCTCCACTCAGTAAACGGGTACGTGCAAGGCCCTGCAACACGCACAGCACAGCTCTCGTTCATCCTCGCCGGTGAAACTCAGTGTGTTTGCACAATTGAGATCGACTAATTCTTTGACCTACGCGATCGCAGGTGTATCACAGTAAGCCCAAAGCCGGGACACAGTACAAGACAATATGTATGGAAGGAGCTGTGACCAGGGGATTTTGGCGAAAGGTGGTGAATTGTAAAAAGGACCTTGCTTTAGCATTCTACTCCGTTGGATTACAAGGGTTCGTACCGCAGGGAAAGTGGTTGCAATCTTTAGTTTCTTCCAGTTCAGCGTGTAGTCTTCCGGCTTCTATCTGCTCTTCAATTGTTAACCCGCCGTTTGCTGCTTTCACAGGACTTGGCGTTCTGTACCGTTTCGTGACACCTTTTCCGCAGCTCACTGAACAAGGCCCCCATGCAAGCCAGTCTCCAAGTACCTCATCCACGGGGCACGGTTGCGGGTTACAGTCTCTCTTCTGTTCTCGCCCATCAGGGTGCTGCTGTAAACAAGTTTTGCCTCCGTATTGCTGGTTCTGGAGCCAAGGGTCTCGCTGTCGCACAGAAATGCCTCCTCCGCACGTTCTAGAGCACTCACTCCACTCCCCAAAATCTCCACAGTCAGCATCTACTGGGCACGGTGTGGTATCGCAGGTTTCCTCTTCATGTTGTTCTTCTTCCGTCGCTACCTGTGCCCCTTCTTGAACCACCCGTCGGCGGGTTCGTCGGCGATTGCCGGAGCCGCATGTGACATCGCAGTCAGACCACGCACTCCATTCTCCCAGGGTTTCGGTTACACAAGGGGGGAGTTCGACTTGCCTAGTCTCTTCATACGGTATGGGCGGTGAGTGTTGTTCACAGTATAATCCCGCACCTTTCGGTGGAGGATGGTTATATTCCATACGCTGTCGTAGTTGGGTGGCGATGCCGCAAGTCGCCGATGGCTGCGACCACGGTCCCCAGTATCCGCAACCCGCGTCCTCTGGACATTCGCCCGAGTTGCAGGACTCGACGAGTTCCAGCCCCCCCATCTCCTCACACGTTCTTCCCATGAGCGCGGGGCACTCATTACAAGGCGGATCACCTGGTAGAGGATCAGACAGCTGTTGCCGAGTTTTTTTGCGTACGCCTTCCCCGCAAGAGACGGAGCAAGTGGACCAGTCGCTCCAAGCGGAACACAGAGCATCTTTTGGAAGTTTCTTACACACCTCATCCATGACTGCAAGAACTTTGGAAGCCAAACCTGACCAGCTGCTGCTTAAGAATTGGGGACAATCGTCACGTGTGCAGCCGCACACGTATTGACACTCCGTTGCATCTGCGTTGCCGACACCAACTACAAAAATTTGAATGCCAGCCTCGCGTGCCTGTCGTGCACTAACTAAAGTCTTCGACCTCTCTGTGGAACTCCCGTCGGTCAGAAGCACAATTACCTTGGGTACCCGCTGCCTGGCTCCCGTACCAGATACAAGATACGAGCGTGCTTTATCCAGCGCAGAGTGCGTCATAGTGGATGAACCGGAGGCGTAAGACATGTTCAACACGGCGCGTATCGCTTTTGCCTGGTTGGTAGCCGCTTCACTGCTGAACTTCCACAAGCTACGGACCTTGTGTCCATAAGCAACAGCTGCAACGTGAACTTCAGCCTCAGAAATGGGGAGCAGTTTGAGGAAATCGGCAAGAAATGATCGAACATTTCTGAAGTTCATGGATCCAATTGACCCGGACTCGTCTACGACCAAAACCATGTCTAGTACCTTTGTACATTGATCCATTTGCTCAGGTGCGCCCGCCGGTTCTCCGGACACCGAAGACGGCTCAAGTGTACGTTTGAATCTCGAAAATCCTGCCTCTGAGAACAAACGCATGTTGTAGAAAATGAACAATTAACTGAAATTGCTAGTGCCTGCGCAGAAAAAGACAGTTGTAGTGTATGAACGAAAAGCACGCTACAACAGGTCACAGAGAATTCATCAGTAACTATCACTCTGTGAGTTTTTCACTGTGTCACTTTTGTTGAGCCGGCAAGTTACCACGATGCGAACCTGCCAGACAGCCAAACAAGCATTTTCTCCTGTCAATTCCCTGTAGCGCAGGATGCTAGTATAACTTCAAGTCGCCGCACGCCAACACAACTAGGCGTCCGGCTCTTCCTGTAAATAGGTTTTCAATGATACTGCAGCCTGTGCGTGTCGGGCAGAAACGAACACTGAGATGTAGAGATCGACGGTAAATCATTGCTGCTCGAGAGACCGTTTTCGTCCAGCTTGCGCCGCTTCTACATATGGAGCGAATATGCCAAGCTGATGGTCCATAATGGATTAATCAGCTTTGCATCAGCAAACATGTCTCGAGCAGCTGCCTGCGCTTTCTAGCGAGGACGGTGTGACATTCGGTGTGGGATACACGAAGTAATTTTGCTTACTGGAGAAAATTTTTGGGAACGAGAAGGCAATGGAATTCTGTATCATCGTGTGCGTGACGCCAAGGAAAATAGAGACCCACAACAAGGGTGCTGCGCGGTGGAAGCGCCTCGCAGGAGCGGAAGGCGAATGCTCTGCATTACCGCGCCGTCTCAAGTTTATTGTCCCCCGGTAAGAAGCGGTTGACAAGCACGGGTTGCTCGTCCGGTCTTGTGGGAAAGCCATTTTCCGTCGGTGTGAGTCTCGCGGCAAAAATATCCCTAAAACGAAACACACTCTTCAATCTAAAGAGAGACTCGAGTGTTCCTCTGGATGACAGACTAGCTACCTAGAGCGAGTGATCGCCCTTGTGGTCGCGTGACCACTGAAGCTTTAGGGCTGAACAACGTCCAGCTCGATGCGCAATTAAGAAGCCTAGCAGTTACGTGTCCAACGCAAGACCTGTTTTCCCAGAGGTGTGAAACATCAGGATCTGTTCAGAGTTGAGATTCCCTAGAAACAGCCACACGTCTCACCCTGAGTCGCCACTGCAGTGTTTTCTGCTGATTACACGCTTGATCCTTCGGACGGACTGCAGACTTGCGCAGCTGCACGCACTTCGAGTGCGTTCGGCGCGCCTCAAGATCGATGTGCTGATAGGTCGCATAATAGGCGGTCGCAGACACAGCGAGCGTTTCTGCGACGTATCGTACGCATTGAGGTGCCTAGGCTGGGCAAATAAAAGGGTTGTCAGCCACCCTTTTGGTAGCTGCTCCCGCTGGTCCTTTAATAAAGTGGATACATTATTATAAAAGTGACACACTCTACAAAATCCCCGCGCTTCACGCTAAATTTGCCATCAGCGGTGGAGGGCACGTCTCAACAATGCAAGACATAATAACGTCTGGAACAACAATTACTTCCGTATTCGCAGGTGTCACTGTATCGACCACGCCACCCGCAGTTCACAGCATGGTCTTTCGACACTTGCAGGAAGAATGCTTCAGCGATCGTAGCGATCCACAAATACTGAGGAGCAACGTCCGGTTCACAGTCGGTCGCGGACGGGCGACAGTCAAAACGGTAACATGGGTGACAGAGACACTGGCAGGCTATGAATGCCAACGTACTGCCAGCTCGTGTAGGCACAATGGGTGCGATACAATTCTTTGACAGAAATGGAAACGACTCCGCATGACAGTTTCAGGCGTGTCACCAAAAGAAGTTCGTATGTAGATTGGAGTTAACTACAATTATAAGGTACAGGCACCCCGTGCCTGCGGAGCCTGACATCGCAAAAACCTCATCACATCCTGCAAAACTCCACTGATCCAGTTAAACAATTTTATTCAGTATGCACTGCCACGAAACCACGGAGCAGCCAGCGGAAAACTGTGTCAACAGCTGTGCTGAACGGTGTTTTTCCGATAGAGACTGCGACGGCATGACGCCGGTGAGCTTGCGTATTGAGAATGCTAAGGGTAATTCATTCATCGCATCTGCCAGGGCACTTGATTGGACTCCGAATAACAGTCCTCCCGCAGAGAAGCGCCTGACCACGTAGACAGCGTAAGATGTGCTCACCTTTACTGCGTCTTTTGAAAAAATGAGGAACATGGTAATGCGCCGCGGCAACTGAGAAGCCTCGGAGACATCCTACACGAAACCTTCAAATTGCCGATTTTTCGCAAGTGAGGAACGTCGGCTGCCCCATGTAGGCGACCCACTTCGCGCAGAAGTGTCTGCAATTTAAGTTTGAAACAGTAAACAACTTTCGCAGAGGCGTTCTCTACGGGTTATAGTTAGCGACGAATAGATTGGCTGACGCAACACTGAAGGACACAGTGCACCGCGGAATGTAACATGAGCTGCGTCAATCAGAACAACAGCGGCGTCTCTACACGGAGAGGGTGGACACAGACGTGCTGCTTTCTTGGCAGCACGTCTGTGTCAGCGTCTATCACAGAGGTGTCCCGCGGCACTGCTGGGCCACGTGGTGCGCGAGGAATACGTATATATATACGGGGTTTCTTGGATGAACGGTATATAGTGTACTTGGTAAGTTTGGCTGGCCGTCCTTGTGACGCTGTCTTCAATAATCTCTAACATAAGACGAATTTGTGCGCAACACCAGAAACTTGTACGGATCTCCTGCCAAGCACGAACTGTTTGCTTTATTCAGCCAGGTGCAGCCGCAGGTTGTCCAGCATCTAAATAAAAGGTCTCAACAGGGATGATGCAGGCGGGGACTGCATGAAGATGAAGACATGTTCGTATCACGCTAAAGGGGAAATTCCTACTTTCAAATAAAGTTCAACTGCAGGCAGCAGGGCAGTAAGCGATAACAACTGTCTCACACGTTCTGCACACGACCGTACTGGCAAAGCGCAGCAGCAGGGAACCTTAGTGTTTTGCTTACGACATCTTCTGGACATCATGATGGAATGTACTAGATTGTAGACTTCGGAGTCGCTGGTTGTGCAGTAGGGCTCGCTCACGAAATCGTATATGCACAGTTCAGCCTAGCAGGACGTGTCCTCCCACTCCTACGGCCTTCCACGGGGCGGCTCCGCCGCGGTCTGGAAGACGTTACGTCGGAACGGATTCATCGTGTCTCCAAGCAAGTCTTAGGTCCTTGTAAAGTCTGCGGGAGAGTGCGCAAGCTACCATCGCCCACCCCGTCATGTCTGTATCCGACCATTCACAGAGAACACGGAAGCGCAGAGTAAGGTGGTCGAATTACGTCCCGTGCTAGTTGGTGTTTTCATTGTTCCATCTCGTGTTTCTAGGTGGGCACCTAGTGGGGTTGCAGTTGTACCTCGAGTTACACTTACAAACAAGTCAGCTGCGATTTCCTTTGTACGCCGCCACCGAAGTCGTCATGTGCCCGGTTCCCTGTGTTGGTGAAGTGACCTGGAGTGCCATCTAGCAACGGTGCCCACTTAATGAATGCTTCGGAGCTGGCGTGCTTACACATGTAGCTGCCTGCTCCTTTTCCGCAACTTGTCGTGGTCACGTGCTCGACTAGTCGCCCATACTGGATGACAGCATCACGAAAGATACGACCTTCGCATCATGTAAAATTTGTGTGTCCCTTTAAGTGGCGCACCACACTGTAGTGCCGAAGTGCCGTATTCACCCCTAGAGCCTCTACTCGAGCTCAACATCGTTTCACGGCAGTTTTAAGTGTTGTAGACAGGCAGGTGGACAGCGCTGTGACAGGATAATCAGTTAACCAGTGAGTGCCGCCGCAGTTTGAGAAGCGCATTCACAACCGCCTCACACAACCTGTCGCACGCTGTGCGGCGTAACACCGAACGGTCTAAGTTTGCTTCTTGCACTTTATGGGGAATTTAAAACGGCAACACACTGCGCTTCCCCACCATTTTTATCGATTGTATTCTCTGAGGCACCCGCCATTATAGCTGCACCTCTGCTGTTCGCGATCGACCACCACAGCGACGCCCTGGGTAGGATTATCGGATCCTGCTTCACTTTGAAACATTTGGATTGAAATTCACGTTGCTCCCGAATTCCCTTCGGAGATTTTGCACAACTCGCCCGTGGATGTGTGACAAATAGCCCTCGCCCGTCTTCGTAAATTTTGGAAGCGCGTGGCGGACGACAGCATCTTCCCTCCGTTAGTGGGCCTGCGTATGAACCACGCACGCATGCTCCGCAGCGGCTTCTGGGTGCTCCGCCACACTAGGATCGATGCAAGTTTTGTGGTGGCACAGGTTGTAGTTGTCGCTACGTCTAAGCGACTTGGTTCGCACCACTTGCCAACGACAGGTGTATCGTCTTTTGTCAGCTCCTCCTCAGCAGTAGCGGTGCCGTGATTTCTACGTCTGAGTGGCTTCGTTCGCACCAATCGCCAGCGACAGGTGTATAATCTTTGCCGCACTCCTCGCCAGCAGTAGCGGGAACGTGTTCGCTTCCCCGGCTCCCGCTACTCAGTCTGCACATGTGAGGCGATACGTGCTGTGGCGACTTCATACTTCGACTGTACACAATGGGCCTCAATTACCGTACTCTCTCGATACCACCGTATATGTTGCCAATAGATGAAACATTTTCTGGTTGCTTTGAAGTGTCTATTCGGAAGTCCTCGGCGTACAGCGTAGGCATGTGTCGGCGTCGTATGCTGCAAAATTAGAACACTTTTCTGATAGTCAGCCGGTGTTTACAGGTTTGTTTTGGAAAACCAAGTATCTCCACTTGTAAGAAGACGCTTTTGCAACCCGGTGAGCTCCGCCTTTAAATGTTCTGAGACCACTCGTGGACGCAGCGGGGCGGTGTGAAGCTGCATTGCTGATGAGAGCGCTTAGGTCACAAGACGTTTACTCCCGCATATAGACGTTCAGGACCGTACGGTGACGCGGCGTGACCTGCTTGCATCGGCACCAGCGCCACTTCAAAAGAGGTAGCGCAAACTCAGCTGCCGCCCCGGAAGCAACAATAGTAGTGCAGACATGTCTTTCGGAGAAAAGATCAAGCAACGGCGGTTGAAGGGAGAAGCTGAGGAGGCTGTCTATGAGTGAGTCGCTTGTTTGGCGTCACCTGTGCGAATGACCTCACCCGTGAATACCCGACACCAAAGTTGAGCACAAGATATAGCTTCTAACCCAGAATGTCCGACCATTTTTAGCGGTGCCTTAAACACAGGTCGTGTCCTTTTCTCGTGCTTAAGCGGTTTCAAGTTCTTACCGTGCTTAAAACGGTATGCTAATATACATAAAGCCTTGCATGTGTAGTCAAGCATGAAACGATTGGGCGCGCGTCCCGCAGCTTCGATGGACGGTAGCGGCTAGACGTATGCTAGTGGTTGTCACTTGTCGTGAGATCGCCGATGTTCAACTGCTCCACTGTGAAAAAGCCCGTACTTAAGTACAGACAGTAGTACCATTGTTTTCATTTCGCAGGGAGCTCTAACAGCTCAATTGTCAGCTGCACTGACTGCGTTGCGCTATATCCCTGCTGTACAAATGGACTTCGTGCTAGAGATAGTGTAGTGATCTCGACAGTGGAGGAAGAAATCATAATGATAGTAGGCCTGGTAGCCTTATTGGCCGCAGAGCCGGAATTGACCAGCGACCATCTACACGAGATTTGGCCCTTCACTGCAAGCGGACAGGAAAAGTGGTCCAAACAGGGAGTGCTGCGCCTTACTTTTCTTGTCGGTGTGGCGTGTGCCTACATCATACCTGTGAGCAGCGAAATCGACGGTGCTTGCAATTCGCCTAATAAACACGTGTTTGCTATTTGAAGATCGTTGCGTTCCCTTTGGGAAGTTACGCGCTTTTTGCTGCAGTCGTCGCTCCCAATTGATGTGCGTGTAACGGGGTGCTCAGGGCCTTCGGAAAAAGAAAGCAGGAATTCAAAGAGGGGAAGAAAATTGTGTACCAAACGGCCGTTTGCGAAAGCCTTGCGCAAAAGATTCAGACAGCATGCGACCCCGCCCCTTTAGAGCGTAAGTGACATTCCAGTCGATGGAGCAGAGCTGATTTCCCTGTAGGTGACACCGGAGAGAATCCGTGTTGCTCGAGTCATTTGAGTACTTTTTCGGGGTCGCCGACATATGAGCCAGTGTAGGAAACTTCTTAGCAGCGTGCGGGTAGCCAAGCTGAGCCACATTGTACGTACGCAGCCCTTTGAGTGTTGTGCTGGTGAGCACACCAGTTTGCGAGTCGGAGTGCCGACATGTTCATGGCGAGAAAAGTGTTGCTCTATCAGCGGTGAAGCCTGGGGACGCGGCATCTGCGTACGGTCCTTGAACGCTGCACAAGCCGGGTCTGTGTCCTGTTCTTTCTCTAGCATGTCCGGTTGAGTTCCCCCCTGACGCTAACCTCACGCCGGAGCAGCAAGCGAAGGTGTCAGAAGCCCCTCCTTCGCCTCCTCCTCCGCCCCAGACTGCAACTCGGTATGAATGGGTACGTGTTCAGTCCAAAATTGTTAGACTGCTGCTTGTCTAGTTGCTCCGTCTGTGTTGGTTTGCTTTTTGAGACGGGGACGCTTGCATAGGCGGGGCGAGCCGCTTGATTCGCGTCTGCACGGGCCTGTCGATTATGTTAATGCGTCTGGTTACAGACTTCAAAAAGCATCAAATTTCGACACAACAGGAACAGCCCAGAAGTGGTGGAGCGCGCGAAGCAGCTCGTGAACGAGCTGCGTGTCAATCGACAGGTGGCTTTACGGATCGCTCTTCTGTACGAGTATGACGACCTGGAAAACGGTGAGCTACGCCAAAGATCCAGGCGCTTCTTCAGACTTGTTCTGTGGAGTGTTTAACTCTGTATTTGCTAGCTGCGATCCAGTGACACCTAGGTGCGGGTTGTGAGGGCCACCGTGCAACGTAAAAAAAGAATCTTCTGTCTAAACAATCCCACAGCCTCTGCGAGTACTGTTCACTACGTCAGCGTGATCCGTACGTGGTGAGTTGGCGCTCTTCTATAGGGAGGAGAATTCTCCAGATTTACCGGGGAGCCATGGAGAAGATGAAACAGTAAGTGTGAGCACTACTACGCTTTACTCCTGAGCAGTGCGCTCCATCATTCTTTTGCATTTGCTCCCCTCGCAAGACAAGCACAGCATTGCCGTGTTGCCCTTACCAATGGGTAGCACACTATGGGACAAAGTCTGGACAGAAGCGCCACTGCAGATGTGTAAAGACTGGTGTTCGTTTGCGCGTGACCGCAACTAGCACGCACTGAAACTAGTGTTGACGAGGCCTTCCGTATTGCATCTTTGAAAGCAAATGACCATTCTCAGGTGTACCGCCGGCGCAGCTCGCTCAGGGGGACGGCTTTGTGCGTGACGATCTGGGTTGATATGCTTCAATGTGTTTAGGGGCATTCGATGCTTGAAAGTTAATCAGAAATCGCTCAAGATTTCAAAGAAAATTATATCTCTTAATGCGCCAAAAGAATACCTGCGAATTAGGAGCGACCGGAAAGGTACGCCTTTGCAGAGCAGAATGTTGCTCATGAGGATAGTTTTGTGTGCTGGCGGAAGGACGCTCCCTGTTGTGGTCTCTGCATTATGTGCAGTTTTTAGCTTAGGAGAAGCGGACTTGGATTTTCATGTTATTGAAGACGTGTATCCGGGGACGTCCGAGTCTACAGAGTTTAATGCTCTCAATAAGCGCCTCAAAACAGGTAAGCTTTATACAAAGGAGATTAGTGCCAGTTTACCGGCTATGGTGCTGGAGTCCCCGAGACCGCTTCAAGACGCTGCTACGCTTTGACGTGTGCCCTTCAGCGTGGATGTGCAAATAGTCGTAGGTGGTTTCGATATGAAGCGTGGCGGCACCTTTGCTCGAAGAAGTGGGAGGGAATACTCCTTTCCTGTGGGAGCGATTCAGGGCGTCACGACCAGAGGTTTTTCTTTGTTGTGCAGTTGGTCAGCGGTTTCAGGAGGATCGGTGCTGCGTCATTAAGACTCTTTTCAGGACTTACAGCTTGATTTTTTCCAGAAGTCAAGACATGCAGGATCTCTGCGCCGTAGTAGACCTTTTCAAAGGAAACCACGGGCCAGCTGTGTGGCAACGCGATGCAGCTACTGCCGACGCGGTGTTTCGTGTGGAAGGCAATTTGGAGCCGATGTATAACCTTCGGTAACGTCCGTAATAGTGAGCCTCGAAATTCAAGGTGGCCAGCGTAACCAGCGTACGACAAGACGTTCGTTCCTCTGGAAAGAGAAATACTAATCTGTCTTGTCAGATATAAGCGCATTAATTCCGTGTGTACACTTTAAAATCTCTGCGTGGTCACTTGTAGACTGACTATATATAAGAAATACAGAAAGATAGAGATGTACGTACATACGTGTGCGGAAGGGCAGGTTGTGAGCTCTCTACGTTATCAGGTGTGCCCCTTCCCTTCACATCGTAAAGCAGTTGCCGCCCATTTTGGCGGTAGGCTGCCCTGGGCGGAGCAGAGTGGCACCCCATACATAGCGTGCGTGTGTGTTCGTTCCCGGGTTCATGTCGCTGCGCGTACGCCGCTTCGGCTCTGCCGCAAAACCCCTTTTGCGAAAGGAGAGTGTGACCGACCTACAGGTATTTATTTCACGTTGAACTTTTTGTATGCACGTAGTGGCTGCGCGACCGTGCGTACTGTAATCTCCAAGAGCACCACGCGCTGCAGAGCCTCCCGTGTTACTATTGAACAAGTGCGTTACGAATATCCGAGTTCGGCATTCTAATCAGGTGAGCCGCAGGTAGGACGGGGGATGTGCCCTCCCTCAATCACGAATGGTTTGTTCAAGCGAAACGTACGGTGTATACACCATTTTATGCACGTGTGATGTCAAATTTCACTCCAGCAGTGCCTGCAGTTTTCCAACACGAGCAGCTCACGGCGTCCCAGACAGGTGGACCAGCGTAGGGGAACACATTAACGTTGTGGGGTGCCACCGCTCAGCTCTCTGCAGCGCGCCCTACTAGTCAATACAGAAACAAACGACCAATTATTCAGCTCTTCGCCCGTGCCTTCTGCTCTGCCGCATGGAGCGGCGTGTTCCTGGATGGCTTCGGTGCTGGAGCTGCCGAAAACCATGGAAGTCCGTAGACCACTAGCGCAGCCGAGCATCCTGCATTAGCGTTCCTGTCTGTGTGCGGCAAAGTCGATGCTGCGCCTTGCTTCTCATCCTCTGCTAGCTGGGCGGTCCGCTGGATAGTCTTTTTCTTGACGTGGTTGTCTTCACTTCCGGGACGTGTCACGGGCAAATGCGAAGCACTCCCAGTTAGCGCTTTTTTCTTTTCAAAGTGCGACGCTTTGTGCTTCGACGTCTCTAATACCGATCTGCGAAGGCGGAAAAAAGATATTCGTAAAGTTTGCCAAGGGCATCAGTGCCCGTTGTGCAGACAAAAGTACTGGGCCGAAGTTGACACGCACCGCGCAACAGCAAACAATGTGTCACGACGCCACGCAGTGTTTCTGCATACATTGCCTGTGTCAAGCGCAGCTTAGCGTTTAGCAGCTCACTGAGCAGCTGCGCCGCGTCTCCCGCTTCTCTCGACGGATCGCCGCGGCTTCTGCGGAGCACTATGGCGCCGACACCTGCGTCCACGGAACGTATTTTAAGGATGGTTTCTCAGTTGCCGTCACGGCCTGTACATTTTTTCCGCACCGTGCAGGTTAGGAGGGATGCGTCGTCTCACGGGAGCACCGCTCTTTTTGCGTCACGTTGCAGGCTGACATCTACACTGGAGTGACTAAGGTGTTTCTTCTTCTGCGGATGAGTGGCAGATCACCTGGTGCTGAGACATGCGACAGAGCTGCTCATCTTTACCGTCCCTTGTCCCAGCACACGTGGTCGTCTTCGAGTGGCTCCTTCCTGCATTTGATGTCTCTACTCCTTTGCTGGACCGTGAAAGTGTACAAGCGTGTATCGTGTTGATAGGTACGTTTGGATGTCGTGTTGCTCCGCGACTTCCGGTGCCATCATTCCTGGGTGAAGAGCACTGACCGCTCATGCCGGGTAAACGTTGCAAGACCAGAGCTTCCCACGTCGCGTACCCGCTTCACTTATTCTACCGTGCAGGGTACCACGTGTCTGTGCTCGCCCATTCCAGCCGAAGGGATGCGTCTACTGTGTCATTCATGCGTGCAGGCCTTCTTCCTGTCAGGAGTTACGTGAAATTACCTTTAAAGGAGAGAAGTAGTGGTATACTATAACTGGCAGATGAACCCTGTTCCAGGGATGTGCGAGAGCAAATGTCTCGAAGTGGTAACCCAGTTCCTGTATGCTCCTGGAGATCCATGACACCCGCTATACACAAGTGGCGCAGGTCTAAAAATCCAAAACTTTTTCCAGGGACGCCTCTTTCTTGAAGCCTTTCGAAGTGCGACACCCACAGCACGTGCAAGGCCTGAGTGCACAGCAACTCCGTCACACCTTCCACAGACAGCTGAGGGGACCGCAGAGGTTGAGGATGTGAGCGCTCGGGCGCACCAGGAGTGTCTTGCTCAGCTGTAATGCTTCCCGTCATCGCAGACTTCTTTTTGCCACTTTTCTCAGAATCCCCGTCCGTCTTCTTGTGCTTGTCCTCTTTCTGAGAAGCATCCGCACTGAAGATTGTCTTCTCTGCGTGCGAGGTCGTTCCGAAAGATGAGCTGTTGTCGAAGGTAAGCACGGATTCCCTGTTGAATGTTATGTGCACTTCTGCAGCAGTTCGCCGGCACAAAGGTTGCTGCGGATCGTCGTAATGGGTGAGCAGTCTGTGAGCGAAGATATGCAGGCTGTAGTCCCTTGAAACTTGTGGCCCGAACAAACTTCGTACACAGCTCCAGGTTTCAAACGGCAAATGCTCGAACAAAGGGTCGAGTAGAAGTACGAGGTGTTGGAGTTGGAACTCCCTACACAATCGGTTTTCCATGAGTGAGCAAATTTTTTCCTGCAGCGCATATTGTTGCCACTTGTATGTCAGATTGTCGAACAGGTGAAGCAGAATGCTCTCCAGACAAGTACTCCTGTGCGAGCCGTCGACGCTTTCTGTCGAATCGGAAGACGCTCCGCCATTGTTTCCGTTCAAACCGGCATTCTGAAATGCTTCAAGGCATTTAACCATAATGTCTGACGAAACACATACCCTCTCGACGAAGTATTCAACAGAGTCTTGACCTTCCGAAGTATCTGTGACGGGGAGCGTGACCGCTGCTGCGAAGTATAAGAAGCCATCGTGGTACTGTATGGTGAGGACGCAGATCGACTTGGGGCAGATCTGCTGAAGGATGCTTGCCGGCGAAAGCTTCCAAAGCATGCTTTGTCCTCGAAAGAAAGGGCATGTCTGTTCTAGCGAACTGCACACAGGAGCGCAGGCAATAAATGCATGCTAAAACTACACTACCTGCTCGTGAAGAGCTGACGGGCACCCCACTGAAGGGTGCCCTTATGCTTCACGACACCTGGGAGACTGCCCGTCATGCTGCGCAGAATCCTTGCAAATGCGGCAGAAACCAAGCTGAGTGTTCTCTGACTACACGGAGTCCGCAACGTCTCTTCCTTTTCACATGCTGACGAGTGCGTGGTTCCACAGAGCATGAATCTGGTTGCCTTACGCGGCAAGCTCCTGCACTCGAGGAACGGCTGCAGCGTGAAGCCAGTTTCTTTTCGCCCGTTGAAGTTCGCGTTCCCACACGGTGCGAACGAAAGAACCGCCTCCAGATGCTTGCAGTGCCGCTTTAGCCCTGTGGCATGCATTGAGTCCTTGAAGCATGACTAGGTACTGGAATGCTTTCTCGCGGGTCTTGGTATCGTTAAAGCTCGAAATGAGCGCACAGCCAAGATGTCCGAGACTGTGCGCTCGTTCGTGCAAGCCCGCCGCGATACAGTACCAGAAACAACTTTCAAGTTCCTTCTGTGCTCGCCAGTACTTGTTGTCCGTGCTCTTCTGCACCTCCCGTTTGAAGATAACGCGAGCCGGTAGTGTACCTCCGGCCTGACTTTTTCCACGCGTTGACCCCATGAGATGTGTGTAATTCTGTGTGCATGACGACACAGCAAACACATCAAAGCCATTGAGCACTGCAACTCTGCTTGCACCGTCACCTGCACACATGTGTGAAGGCGAGGCACTGTCTGACCATGAAGGACGACCCCACACAAAAACTGTGTGAGGCGCGCTTCACTGCATCCTTGTGCGGACGTAGCGGTTAATGGAAGGAGTCTGTGATATGACCGTCATGTTTTCTGTGTATGCCAACATTGTGTCGGTCTACGTGTAACTCGCCATCCGGATACACCGTAGCTGCAACACCACTGGTGTGTGACAACCCACTCAGGGACACATCACAGGTAGTCACACAATGATGCAATACTCACTTCGACCAGGAAACTGCGTTGATCTTCAACTTCAGCCCGGACTTGCTCGCATGACTCAACCGTGTGAGTCATTGAATGGCCATCCTCCTGAAAAAAGTGCGAGGACCCTCAATTTGAAGCCAATAAAGAGTTCACTTTCACCCCGTCTACTCGAAGGTTTTGCAACCTAAGGACTTTTCTTCGTGTTAGACGGCGTGCTGAAAGAGGTCATATGTTCGGCTGAGAGTTTCGGAACGAAGTGGAGCATATGGTCTCTTTAAAGGCACCGGCTTCGAGCATTTCAAAACAATGTGGAGACACGGCACTTTAAAAAGGGAATTTCCGCGCAGCCTTCTTGTGCCACCATGCCCAAGACGAACGATACACAAGCGCGGGCACGCCGATGCTTTCTTTTATTTGAACACACAGGGCCTCTTCCGGTTCACGCAGGCGTAGCTCACAGCACGCTATGGGATCGTCTAAACACCTGTTACACCGTCGCTTGAGACCGAGCGGAGCAGAATCGCCGGAACACTACGTACGAGTTGCGCGGGCATGCGTAAGGGGTCACCACGTGTGTTCACAGTACTAAGGTACGTAGGTTTTTCTCTATAGGGACGGAGATAACTTTCAGGAGTGTGGTTTTCGAAAGGGAACAGATTGCAAAAGACTTCCATCTTGGTCCTCTCCAACTGGTGAACATATGAATGAGGACATCACGCTAGTTCAAAGTAAGGCCGCGTAACAGCTTACTAGCTCGTGTGCAGGAGCTCCTTTTTGACTCAGAGTCGCCTTTTCCTTTTCCGTGAGGACAACGTACAGCTCCAGCACCGCCGCCTCGCACAAAAGGGAGATTTCCAGTCGATTCGGCCAGAAAACGATATTGTCTTCTCCAGTAGGCAGCCCCACAGTACTGGACACGCGGATCTTTTCAAGCTCATTCCATTTCTTTGCTGTTGAATATCTCGTGGTTGCGAGAGGGATTGCAGGCAAACGGGAGATGTGCAGAAGCGCGGCCTGAAGTTCTTCCAGCCTTGTGTCAAGTTGTTGTCGCTGGCGCGTCATCTGTACCTTTGTCCGCTGAAGCCACCTGTCTACTTCACGTTTAAGCTTTTCACGGTCGGTCAACAACGAAGGTCTGGAGGTGCGCCCGGCACCTTCACAGCTCCCAGTTGTACAGCACGGCGTATGGAAGGCCGCGCCCAGAGCAGAGCGATCTGCCACAGGATGCAGTAGCGAAACCTGGTGTTTGAGACGCACTACTCGGGCTAGCGCAACGGCAAGAGCATCAGTGGAGAGGATCAGGGTGGACCGCAAAGCTTCTGGCCGCAGACTCCAACCGTCTGCAAGCTTCGGTAGAGAAATGTTGTCGCCTACGAGCTGGAAATATCATGGGGCAGCGACAGAGGTGAGAATGCGGGGGAATATGATAGCGATAGCCTTTCTGAGCCTGTGTAGTCCCAGAGAGGTGAGAGATGGAAGGACGTGGATGTCTTCACGCAGTGCATGCATTATCTGGTAATCTGGGGAAAAGGAATGGGAACGAGCGAATCACCTTGACGTATATGTTCCGTAAACGTTGATGTTGTGACGGAGTTGTTGGGTTGTGTCCAGCCGGTATTAATATACATGGGTCTAAGAAGACCGTGCGGCAGTTTCAAGAAGTCCACCAATAACAACGCCGTGTTTGTGCACGCCGTGTACTCGAATCACGAGCAGAAATGACATAGCGTTTTACACAGCTAAGTACTTTACGTCATTAAATCGACGCCCTTGACTTACGCTTATCATAGCACGGAGGCGGTCAAGCAACTGAGAAACAAACGTGACCTCCGTAGCGGCAGGGTGACCGTCGAATTTGACTTTATCCGACGACCTCGGAGCTGTCTTCCTGCCCCCGCGTGGCTCTCCGCTTTCGCCGCAGTCAGGTGGAGTGCAATGCGAAATGGACTCTACGTAATCGGAGACTGTTTCAAGAAATTCAATGACAGACGGTAGAAGGAAAACCAGTAACTTGCGGTTGGAAGCAACGACACGTGTCAAAAGCTCATCCACGCGCTCGAACGTCCTCTGAATCTCAATTTGCGATTCTTTGGACACGTGGCCTGTTGGCGCACATACTGGAAGTCCTAGCGGACTGAAACGCCTGCACTCCGTAAAAATGCTTTCTGTATTCTTAACCAAGTGTAACCTGGCCTTCCAAAGCACGTGCAGAGCAGGTGTCCAACAGGCGACGTTCTGCGCTATATTCTTCACGAACTGGGACGATCCCGAAGAGTCAGTCGCCGAGCCCTTCGCAGCCGCTCCTACAAACCCACTTCCATTGTAACGGCTGCACGTGGTTTCAATAGTATCCGGGTTGTCCTGCAGTGGGGACTCGGCCACTTCTATTGCAATACTCAAGGCAGCGCGAGACAATTTCCCAGATGGCTCGCGGCGACTAGCTTCCTGAAATATTGTAAAGGAAAGAAATATTCTTCTGGCTGGAAAATGATATATGTGTGTACGAAGCCTCACTCTGGACGCATGGCATAGCCACACAACTGGTACACTCTTGCGCTCAGGCACAGTAAACATCACATATTTATTCATCCGCGGCGGTAAAAGTGTCGTTAGGTGGTGCCGTCTTCGAGAGAAGCACTTCCAGTTGCGACGAAACTCTCTGACCTGTAAAATCTCAGCCATTTCGACTACGGTAGAAAGAGTTCCGCTTTCTACAGGTCCAAAATTTGTTAACGCCTTCTCAACGAGTGAAATCGCCTCGTTCTTGTCTCCCTCTGCCAATTTCATAGAAGCCAAGACCTTCTGACAGCGCAAGAGAACACTCGAAGGCTTAGGTTCTCTTCCCTTATCCAAACAGTGCATAGCTCCTGACAAATACTGCAGTGCGGCGGCGTTTTCCCCTAATAGGTGACACTCCTCGGCGAGGTCAATCAACAGGCTTGGCAACGACGACCGCGTGAACTGGTCTATGACCTCGGACACGCCAGCCGTGAGGAGCTGAGATAAGTGGATCTCCTCCGGCGCACGCTTTTTCAAGGTGATGTCTTTTGAAAGACGTCTTGCACACGGCAGACCTGCTGCAACTTCTCTAAGCTGTTCTGCAAGGGAAGGTAGATGAAGAGGACCGTCGGCGGGCTCAGGTAAAGCGTGTGCGTCTTCAGCTGTCAGAATGCTGCAACAATCTGCAGAAACGCCAGAGTTGTGGATAGCTCTGGCGAGCCTCAAGTCAATAAGGAGGCGTAGAAGGCGAAGGTAATCCTTTTCTGCCGAAGAATTCAAATGAAGGGCTAAATGCCGTAGTAGTTGTTCCCGGTGTAGCAGAATGACGATTGCCCACGGCTCCATGCCCAGCAAGAAGAGCAGGTGCTCCATTTCACAGCACTTTACAAATGCTACACAGATGCTTTCAACTTGTCGCATCCAGCGCCTTGATTCAACTTCTGCCGAATAGGGCATGTACGTGTCTGCTGTTTCTTCCATCGTCGCCTGGCGCAACGAGACACTCCATTTGGACGCCTTCTCGCGGACATCAAACGAATGCAGCACGTTCAGCGTTCTGCAGTCAGCTCTCTGATGAATCTGAATATCAACACACGAAGAAACTTCATTCTTACTCTGCCCGTGGTGAGCTTCAGCATAAGCCTGATCACGAGCTCAAAGATAGCAGACCAGAACGTACTTCGCCGCTGCGCTCTTCGACTTCCTCCTCCGTGAGTGTCTCGTTTGATGCCTTTTTCATACTCTGTGACTCTTGGGCGACCTGTCTTGCTGCTGAAAATAGGAAGGACAGGGCAAGCCGTGGCGAAAATCACATCCTCACATTTTCTGCGCTAGTGTGCTACGCGTTGCCTTGCCACAGACTCAAATACAACGTACCGTATTTACATTTTTGCTCGTACGTGTACCACGATGCACGCACGAGGTTGGGTCTTTGATGGTGTTTCCCGCGTTGGGTGAGCAAACACCAACATAGAATCTCCAGTACCTTGTTGTTCCGAAAGCATTTTGACGATGGCTGTAGTTGCTTGAGAAAGCGCGGACACCAGCTGATCTTCTTCTGGAGTTGCCAGTGCAACCAAAAATTTTGCTTGCTGGTAATGGTTGAAGGGTGCCGGCATACTCAAGTCTCTACAGTCTGCCTCGCAGGTTGAATCCTGAGGAAAACGCACATCTTACATGGCCTAAAACTGTAACATCCCCAAATTTTAGGAGGTAGTGGTGTTGTTGCGGCCAGTAGGATCGTTTTTTCATTCTATAGAGGATTTTGTGCCTGCTTTGCATTCGCGGGATACGAGGAGACGTCTACTCGAATATTTGTCTGTAAGAGATGTTTCGCCAGTTTGCAGAGATGTTGACATTCATGTGAGAAGCGCTGCAGGATACCTTTTTTTGAGGTGCACGGAGACTATTTAGATACACAGCGACGGCGGATCCACCACTGCAGCTTTGTTGTAAACCAAGGCAGCCTCGGTCTACTAGCGCGCGGGGATCATATTTTTTTTTCACCGTCCCTTCAGGCGTCGCCTCTTGAGCCCGCGGGTACACAGACACTTGTCTCACTATGCACCGACTGGCAGCCAGCGTGCCCCGAAGAAGAAAACATATCTCCGGCCAAGGAGCTCCGCAGGTCTGTCTGTGCGCACGTACTGCTTTCTACGGCACAACACACCTTCTCAGCTCTGTGAGCCGCATTTGTTCGGCTGTACAATCTCGTCCTTCCTGCCTGTTCCGCATGCTTCACCGTCATGCAAATGCGGTCTTCCGCGTCCTTCCAACAGTAGCTCGAGAGCGTGAGTACTTCTGCCATCTCAAGGCGTGCTTGAAGGACACTACTCTCGTCAAGCCCTTCGAGCGCTTCAGCAGCGCGCTCGTAAAGCTCAACCACACCCTTTTTCCACAACGGCGTGCATCGTGCGCAGTGAAGAAGCAAATATCCCTCTGAAGACCCTTCGCCTTTCACTTTCTCGATTATTTCTGCGTAAGTTTCTTTTTGTCGGGCAATTAGAGCGTTCAACTGAAATCTGCAACAGCGTAAAGAAAGAGGGTATTCTGTAGGTGGCTAGGGGGGAAGGTGGAGGAGTCTGAAATTGGTGGCCAGAGAGTGCTCCGCCAACCTCCACTTCTGCTTCTGTAAGAGACGACACAGCAGAATATGGGCGGTGCGTACGCAGACTCTATTTAAGACTTTACTGCGCTTGCAGAATCTTCACCGTGTTCTACCTTGGAAAGCTAGCGCTGCCAGCGAGGGACACTAAAGGTTGTTGCGGGTTTCCTTTTGCGTACCACTTACACTCTTGTCACCTTGTGCCAGAGATGTACGTCAATTACACAACAATCTTGCCAAATGTGTTCGGCAAGTGAAAGAATTCGTGGCTCGCTCGGTTATCTGTTGCTTTCTTGTATGCAATTTCCCTCCCTGTCCATGTGTTAGGCTGCCAACGCCACCTAATGGGCTAGTGGCCCCACTGTCAAGCGTAGACCGGGCTACGGTGAGCACTGGATACCGTAGAAGTTCGCGGTGTAAAGACTTCGGCAGTTGCGTGAAGGCAATCTCGGCGGCGGCGACAACCTCGTTCCAGAGCTCTCCTAATGATAAACAGGAAAGAAGAGCTACGGTTATTTTGATAGACGTCGCTAGAGAGTCGGCCTTGCTCACGCCCTTCAGAGCCGCCAGCGCCGTTTCCAGTGGCTTGATGACGCCTTCGTCTACAACCTGGGCAGATATTAGATCTGCCACTACGTTCCACAAAACACTGCACGTAAACAAAATAAGCGCCGGGCTCCTCGAGACCGTGGCAAGTTTGCAAGCTTGTAGAAGATGCTGTAAGGCTGAACGGAGGGACGTAATTGCCGCGTCGCTGTGCCTGCAAAGAAATTGTTACAGCAAGATGGCGTGGTACACGTAAGCATCGTTATTCGATTTGGAAAGGCCCGAGGCGTCGAGTACAGTTGTATGTCTACAGATAAGAATCACCAGTACACGTAAAATGTGCCAGCGTGGCTCTTCTCCATACTACAGGCACGCGCTTGCAGCCCCCAGCTTGAGGGGTGAGCCACCCGGTAGAACCGTCAGAGAGGCGCTTCCGTCTGTCCGGGTTAAACGCTCATGCCGTACAGTGAAAACGTGTAATTGCAGGTCGACAAAGTGGACGAGTGAGCGTGCAGTCACCGCCGTCGTCGTCACCTTCATCATTATCCACGATAGCCTCCTGCTTCGAATTCCTAACTCGAGACGTGTTGAGACGTGAAAGACGTGTCGGGGAAGAAACAGCTCCCACTTCTCACGAGTGACCTTGTCGTGGTCTCAGTGTCACTCATGCTATAGTATCAATTGTGTAAATGCTATGTGGAGTACTTCTGCAAGCAGGGCTTCTAGCGTCAGCTGCTTCTTTGTACGTGAAAACTCTAGGATCCAGCTCTGTCGCCGCATGTGAGCGAATCTGGGGCGTCACGTAGCGCTAAAGCCACAATCTCCTGCGTCAGGGGCCTCGTGTCTTTCTCACCACCGTGGATGCAAAGTTGAAAGGTTCAATCCAGCAACTGCGTGACCTATGCCACGCCAAAGTCTCCGTCTGGGGTTACAGCCATCCGGAATCTCATAAGACTTTTCGTGTACTCGCTCGCCGAGCGCCTCCGTCGCAAGCGCGAGAGACAACCGATTCATCAAGTGCGAAGCAGAGGAGTACACCTGGGCCGACAATCTGACTTTCATTTCAGTTTGTGGACACGAGTCATGTATGCGATCATTCGTGTCCATCGCCTGTATGATATCGTAGCAGTGGGCAATCAACGTCTCTTTGAGGGTCGGGTCGACTTCCTTGGATATTTTCTACGTCGGCAAAAAAACACACCAAGGACAGTTGCTGCTTTACTCCTGAGAGGACCTGTTAAGTAGCCTCCTTGAAAGCGAAATGCGGACAGCGGAGTCCCGCCTCATCTAGTGGGACACTTCAGTGTCTATTTGGGAGTTTATTCCACAGTTACTAAGATTGATTGTGCATGAAGTGGCCTCGTAAGCTCACTTCCATCAACACCAGTGCCTGAATCTCATTGCCGGAAAAATCCGTAGGCACTTCAACTTTAATCGGAGGCGCTGTCGAGGACAGCGCTTGCGGCTTCCCCGACTTGTTCTTCGGCACTGCATTTGCCGTTGGCTGATTCGTAAAAGTCCGATACTTTTCATCGTCTGTAGTCGTCAACTGCTCCGGATTTCCATGAACAGGACTCCACCGCATGCCGCGGTCAAACAAGCACGCAAGGACATCCTTATAACCCGCCTGGCTCAAAAAAGGGAAAGCGCGTGTCAGAGCTTCTTCGATGGGATATTCTGAGCCGAGTTCCTGAGCCAATGAAGATACCAACATTTATCCGGACTTGTTCAGGCAATTATTTCCCATCTGCTTTGAGTTTCGTTTCACAGTTACTACCACTGTCACATGAAGTACGTCACTTGGGCTTTGTGAATACTCCACCACACCGGGCAACGTCTGTTCAGGCCACGAAGTCACCGGCGCAATTCCAGATACTCATGGATCTAGCGACGTAACTGTGAATCAGTGAAAGGCAGATTTAAGAATCGTATACGTTAGACTTTAAGCACAAGTAGACACGCTTCATTTATGTGTGCATACCACTGCAGTCTGAACAAGAAATAGTGTTATATTTTTCAGGAGCGAGCTTATTGTCGCATGATACGAGGAGGGCTTGATCAGCAGGTGCTTCTGCAGCTCCTGAAGGCATTGAAGTATACCGACGTTCCTCGTCCTCGTAAACGCTCGCAGTTCCAGAATGTGTTTGTGCAGATTCCAAAAGTAGATGGCGCCGTTACACACTTGCCAAGTCTGATTGAAGTCCTTACTTCACATGGACATTCACACCACCACAACGACAAAGCATGTATGCCACCATGCGGTAGCAGGTCACTCCGTGCCCACGCTACACAAGCGGTAGAAAATGCCAACGTTTTGCCAGTGAACTCGCGTCTCTTCTCACCTCAGTCGTGTTCCTACAAGGATAAGCTGAATTATGGCCTTCTTCAGTTTCACTGGCTTGCTCTCCTCAGTGCCTCTGATCTCTTCTATTCCGGGCGCTGGCCCAGCAATATCAGAATGGCGAGGAGAAAGTGTCGCCTGCTGTGGCACAGCCTTCTCGCTTACGTCCACGCCTGGCAGCTCTTTGTATTCACTCTTCAACTGTTGCTCGCAGCATACAGCCTACAACACCAATAATAAGCCAGAAGAGCATTCAGCACTCCTCATTTCTCCCTTTGTTATATGCTCACGCGACAACCGAGGGCACAACGCAGCCCGTATACATACTTAATAACCTGCCGGCATTCTATTTTTGAATAGAGTGTGCCGAGAGTATCCAGCGCGTCGATATGGTAGGGCAATTTAAAGCTTACTAGTCTGTAGCAGCAGTTGATAATGGCCAGTCCCGTAGGAACATCTTCTACCTCCACGTACACCTTGAACGGCACGTGGAGCGCATCGGAATTCGTGTTGACTGAATTGTGCACTCCACCCACAGGATTTGCGGAAACCAACGCTCGCAAGCCCTCTGCAATCTCCGATTCTCGATTTTCGACGAGCTGCAGCACAGCGGTGCAACACTTGATGGCAACCGAGAAGAGTCCGTGTTGGAGCGCTTCCTGTCCAACCTGCGCTAGCATTCTCATTAGCCGCTTTGCCGGGCCCTGGGTTTTGTCGTGGTGGGACGCCGGTATCTCTGTTCCTGTCCGTATAGCGTCGGACTGCATCAAGCAACGCTGCTGCGCTATTTCTGAAAGAGCTTCTTCTTTTAGTGTCTCTATTCGCGAAATGTAGTTTTGAAGAGAGACGTCGTTTTTTATGCGGTCCACCAGAAGTTGCATCTGGTCTAGTGTCTCAAATCTGTCGCTGGGAATAATCTGCAAGTCAGGAGAGTGGCAGTCGTACATCAGGTGGTGCGCTTAGCAGTGGCCCACAGGAAAGCTGTACACGTATGGACTCGTACGGCCGCGTGCGCTCCTGCCGCCGGAATTAGCACATGTACCAGCAGCGGAGCCATGTCGGATGCGTGTAGAGTTGTGATGCTGTACAAGTCAAAATTCACGCGACACCTGGATGTCACATAGCCAACAAAGCCGAGTAATTGTGCCGGTTACAAAGAGGCACTAGACATAGCCGTGTCATGACCAAGCACATCCGTCGTCACACGCCCGCATCAACACTAGAGTCGGGCACGCAATGTTATCCATGTACCACTGCACAGCTACACCTATTAGAATCAATGCGTATCGCAGCCGCGCGAAACGTGTAGCTCTGATTCCCAAGAGGGCATACAGTCTCGTAATAGCGGCTCTGCTTCGACGCAGTAGTAAAGGCAGCCTACTTGAGGCCTAATTGTTTCATATAGGTGTTTAATGAAGAAGTCTAAGGGTCTTATGCGCATCGCGGACTGCTGCTCTGGAACTCGGCCCACACCATCAAGGTTTTCTGCGGTCGGCCTGCCTCCCCGTCGGCAGTCGTCCACGACGGAGTAGTCGACGGCAAGCAGCTTTAGAAGTGATTCTTTCGCAGCTCCTGGAAAGTAATCGTCTGCTTCGCAGGCTGCCACCTGGTAGAGAAGATGGGCTCTTAGCGTGGTAAGTGGAGACTGTATGGCTTCGAGAGCTTCGCTTGCCTGGGACAACACAATGAAGACGTGCTCTGCATTACCAGGAGCCCAGCAGGACCGTCACCAGGTGGTCGGATAATGTCTGTCGCGGCTGCGAAGACATCGACTACGTGGCAACTGCCCAAAAAGGTTAAGGCTCTGATGGCAAGAAGGTAAACTACGAAAAACGACTTTCCAGCACGTCTCCGACGCTCTAGATAAGTGGATTTTCAGGCACACTCGCTTTGCAAAGGGATTCACATGTTCCAGGACGACGTTACGCTGAGTTACTGTGGAGAATGACAACGCCTCTTCGGCTGCGCCAGTGGCTTTTCAAGCTTCGAAACAGAGACTACAGCTTCTTTATTTGCGTGCTGGGCATGAGGACGCACGAGTGAGGGCCTTACGCGCTTTAGACTTCTGTAAACACGCCGGCGATGCAAAGGCTGCAGCAGCGGTTTAGCTATATTCCACAAAGAAACAACGCATTCTTCAACGAAATGTGACCCGGGCACATTCTGCTCCGCGGTGAGCAGACACTCTTCCACAGCTTTGACTGCCCGAGCGCGGCGCGATAAAGTCAGCTCTGTCTGTCTTTGTTCTTCCTCAGGCGATGCATTTGAAGTTTCACTTTGCACTTTTTTTCTCGTGGATTCTGCACTGCAAACCTGAATTTCCGTATACAGAAGTTCTTGCATCAGAGTGCAGCGGCATGTGAGCCTGCCCCAGCTGTACAGATTTCCTCAGCGTCGGTGTGGAAAGACAAGCACACACACCACTCGACTACTGGTTGGTCGACAATCGCTGAAAGTTCACCTTTGTGTACTAGCCATTAAACGGCCCAGCGTGATGTACCACATGTGACAATCCTGTGTGCCTCTGGTAGAGCTGGCGGGAGAAGATCTGTTCGCGGACGAAATATATTCGCGCACGCGATTGGAGAGGAAAAGCTGTGAAATGCAGACGGACATTTCATATCTGTCTTTACTGAGGTTACCTACTTCTTCATTCGCTTCAATGCAAGCTCTGCAAAGTCCCAAAGCCTTAAATCCATCGCAGCCCGAACAAGCAAGCAAGCCGCCATCTGCTCAAGTGACGATGTGCTAATTGGGGGTAGCGTAGCGACTTCTTTCTCAACGGTTTCATCCGAAGGTGACGTCAGCTTGGCGGTGTTTTTCGTTTTAGCGTTGCGTAATAGTGTCGAGCATACGGAGTCAAAGCGCGGGTCAACGAGGAGCCACGCTTTTACGATCTCTTCGAGAGCTCCTGAAGACTTGAGCTCTTTGCGCATACACAACACGGCGGCTGCTGTCATCTTGGACCAGGCGTGCTTTTCCGCCTCTTTCCGGAATATCGGTACTAGTGAATCCGACTGGCTAGCCAGGTTCGCCCGAGCGCTGCAGTACATATAGTCGCAGATCGTGTTACACAAGTGGACGCGTGACACCATTCTCGGCTGCATCGTCTGACGCTTGGAGCAAACACATCCTTTCTGCGGCTCCGTCCGCTCCTCGCCAGGCGGGGCACCATAAGGCGCAGCGAAAAAAACAAACTGATGCTTGCAAGCAAGGGTGTCAGGAATGTTTGTACTTGCACATGTCTTGCGTCGAAAGCGTATTCCTCCCCGTCAGTGAGAAGCAATGCAATCCCACAAGTACTCGCACTTCCGTCTGGTGTGGGATGACTACGGCAGAGGCATAAGACACGTCTGCCTACGTGCAGTGCTACGCGTGAACCTGTGTGCACCATACAGCATCACTTTCCACTCGAGTTCCGTGCGGTCCATTTGATCATCTGGTGTAGTTGGGCCAGAGTCCGCTCCAAGTAGCTTCACGAGCTCATCTATAGCCTGAAGATGCACTTGCGGCAGAGTGGTCATCGAAAGTGGACAATGTGAAGGCGTTTAGGAGAAGGTCAGTCCGTGCTTCCACGATGTCAGCAAAATACGCTTTAACGATCCACCACGGGTGTAGTATGTAGAACAGCCAGAGGACGCAGTCCAAACCACTACGTTCGCCTTCGTTGCCGCACAACTACAGACTTGATGAGGCTACAAGAAGTGCATTCCTCGGGTCTAGCAAAATCACCTTGAAAGCTTCTTGCGGCTTTCCAGCGTCCTCTAAGCAGCTCGCGTACTGTAGAACAAGAGCATACTTCCAGCTTCTGTCGAAACCACCCTGGTTCCATTCAACAATTGCATCTCCCCAACGCGCTTTGGGGGGGCGAGAGTCTCCTTGGGACGGAGCGAGTGCGGAGCTGGACGCATGCATAGGACGGTATTTGAGTGACAGCGTCGTGCGTCCGCCTCTCCGCATCTCCCATAGTGAACCACGCCGAGGGCGCCCGCATGTGTCGTTGCAGAAGACGTTGGTTTAGCAAGCTGGGCACGTAACGTAAAACGGAGACCTTCCCCTATGCTTCCCGTGTTGGACACAACGGACGCTACTAGGACTTACTGGACCTGAGCGAGGAAGCCGTCGAAAACGTCAACTAGATACCTTTTCCAGCCCGGGCGTAGGATCGGACGCGCGATTGAGATAAAGAAAACTGATGCGTTGTAGACTGCCAGGACTAACCTGAGACAAATACACGTTCCGCTGTGCCTTTTTGTTGGTGCGTCATTCACAGCAAACACCCTGTGAAACGAGCTCTGATGTGACTACCTGTTACCCGATGTGAACGGGGTAAAAAGCTGCGCAGTAAGTCGTTTCCGCGCATTAACGTGAAAGCGCCTGTTCCTCCTCGAGCAGCAAATTTACTTGCAACTTTTTTGCTAGCTTGTTGCCTCGTCAAAAGGTTCAGTGCCATTGTCTATTCAGGCAAGCGTAAACAAGGCCATGCGTCGCAATTAACGCACCATAACCCGCCGGCACCACCACTAATACGCGTGCAGCTTGGCCGAAATTTCTGTTTCGGCTTGCCTGTCTTTCTTCTGTTCTGCCAGCATGGCTTGTATCGCTTTGTCAACAATTGCCAGAGCAGAAAGTGTCTGTGACACCAGCTGCATCCCTCTGACACATAAGTCTCTTCCCCGCAACGCTTCAAGGAGCCCCCTGTATTCCATAAACGTGCGCACTCTCTCACATTTCCCAATGACTTCGAAAGTAACTTCAAGGGTATTCTGTGCAAGTTAGAGCTGCTCGAAAAACAGGCCTACTTAAATTTGCCACGTGCGCCGTCGCCATTCCAAAAAATATAGCACACAACCACTATGTCTTGAAACCGCTGCCGCGTGCGTTCTTTGAGTAGTGTGTCGTGCACAGCGTGGCATCACGACGACAAACGACGCACGAAAAAGCCTACCGAAGCAGTTGCACCCTGAGTTGCGCAGAGGTGTTGCCGAGGTTCGGCGTCTCCAGCAGCTGAATAAAAGGAAATAGCTGCAGTCCACGCGATAAGAATAGTCGACTGCGCGGCGCGACTTAGTCAAATTTCTAAGCAAAACGCGTGAGACAACATGTGAGTTGAACTGCGTAACAGGCTCTTTGGGTCGCACCGCTGTATAAGTTCCGATAAGAGGACGCTGACCTCCAAGGCTTCTGTTGCCTTGTCGTAGTGCCCAAGGGCCACGGCAACTTCTGCGAAGTCTACCAGCAACTCTGAAAGAAAAAACAGCACAGACGTAGAGATCAGCTAAGTACCCTTGTAGGTAGTGCCACACACAGGCTGAGAAGTCACACCATCTGCCAGCCCGGCAAGGTTTCGCATTGAAGAGTCTCTAACCTGGTGACAGCGAGAAGCCGAACTCTGACTCGTTCTGCTTGATAATTCGCGCCGCTGCCTTCAAGGACTCCACACCACCCGCACGCCTCCCCTGTTCGATGAGTCGTTGGAGTTGCCGCGCAAGCATTGCCATTTTGAAGGGGTTACAGTAGCTCACTAATACGTACGACCGAAGAGAAGTTGTTTCAGTGAACTCATTTTCGGTGTCGACATCTTTTGTGGAGTCGTCACGCCTTTCGTATTACATGGGAATAGTTCCCCCCTGGTGCTGCGATGCTTGAGCTTCAGCACTGTAATCCGTCCCTTGCAAGCTGGTTTTCATGAATAATTTTCTCTTTATACGAGTTTGCAGACCGTGGCGTGGCAGACGCAAACAGGAGGTACCGCCTCCCGTTCAGGGGCGCCAGAATCTCGCGTAGCGTAAAAGAATCCTTTCAGCTGGAGCGGCCGGCCCAACAGTGACGTTTGCAGGTTCAAAGGGTATCCTCTGGCACGTGTGCCACAGCGCACTCACACATATGTTTCAAAACAGCCAACGTTGTATGCAAATTATCTTGACGGACGGAAGGAGCGTACTGTACGACTGGGAGTGTTTAAGACGGCACTATCTCGGTGTGCTCCTTCATTTCTTGTGCGGCGGCTGAGGCGTGCATATTGGTACTCGCGAAGGGACCCGACCATCGCCACTTTTACGCTCTCTGTGAATTGTACTGGTCTCCCATCGATACTGGAAGCCTTCAAGCGGACTAGATTATCGAATCGGAAAAATTTACCGTCGGTCGCAGGCCTGTTACGTTCAGAAGCATTTTAAGTACTCTGTCACCTAATTGACTGCGAGCTCCCGCGGGCCGCGTGCATGCTGGGCGACAGAGCCTCGTTACAAACGAGCAACCCAACAATGTACCGCAGTTACACCACTTGAATTGCAGTGTGTACGTTAGACAAACACGTTAAGCGGTACAGTGAATGAAATGCCGAAGTAGGCGAAGTGGGATACGCATTCATCTGTCTACAATACGTACAAAGCAGCACACAACGCCTCACCGCCCCGCCGCGCGAAAACGGGCTGTGCACTACAGAGGGCGGTCCCCGGTCACGCGCATGACCTTACTGTTAAACTACTTCGGCAATGTTCCGACACTTGACACGTACTCTTGTTGCGTCCTGAGTGCCGCACACGGCTTTGGAACCACTGTATGTTCGAGCTGAATGCCTTGTTCCGGGTGAGAAGGAAACACGATATCGGAGATGCATCGCTCTCTAGGCGCGGAAGTGACAGACTGGTACGGGCTAAGAGATAACAATGTGTATGGCAGACGACTGTGCACTCCATCCAGGCGGGCGCTGGCGCCACTGCACCGGCTGAAAATGCGATGCTTTCTCCGTTTAAGCCAAAGCACAAGGCAGGACGTTGGCGCCTGGTAGATGCACGCGGAAACAAGGAAGGTGCTGGTCGCGACCACGGGTGGCGGCCACGGTCCATGCCGCAAGCGCACGTACCAGCCTGCGTGTAAACGTGGTGCACGCAGCACGCACGAAGATGTTGAGCGCCTGAGCTATTCCTTGACCGAAAAGCATAACTTCTTTAGTACGTACTTGCCGTTCGGCAGAAAGTGTTTCGCTTGCACAGTTGAAAATGCGGTCTGGAAACAACTGCCTCTCCACCTCTGACTCGTGATTCCATCGCACCCTTGACAGAAGACAAGCCGCGGATGTAGAGGCCCTGCTAAATTAGCCTGCTAGAATTCCACATGCAAGGTATTAATCCCTCTTGCCTGCCTTCTCGTGTGTAGTTCATGGCTACACCAACCGCGTGCTTCGGAGCACACTGCGTAACTTGAGTCGCCTCAACTGTCACTCAATCTTTAGAAGTCGTCGGCGCCCAGTGAAAATGCTTACGTTCGTCGCCTTGTGCAATCTTGGTGTCTCAGCACGATTTATCATTGGCTGTTGTGCTTCTTCCGTGTTTTGGATTCCAGCATACGGAATAAAGATGCCGGAGGGTAGCGCCCTGCAGAGGCATAGTGGCAGCTGTCTATCTATTCTGTACTGTCTATCCAGTAGAGTTCCGGGGCTTCCGATTGTCAGAACAGGACCCACTTGTGCAAAGATCACAAGCACTACTCCTCAGCGTTTGTAGGGAGGATTGTGTGCGCAGCCGTCGAATGTCAGAACTCTATCTCGCCGGTACTCTACGCTGACCACCTTTAGTGGGAGAAGCATGTGAAATGGAACGGTTCTACAATCGACAGGTATACACTCTTGCAAAGAGAGAGGTGTCTATGACGAGATCCGTCTACTCCCGAAAGGACTTTGAAGGGCCTTGGCGAGTGGAGACGCTGAAGCAGCCTCGTCGGTCAGCAACTGAAGGGGGTGATCTGTGGCTTGTAAATGTCTAAAGGTTTAACATGTCGTGGAAGTGATCCTCAATATGATTGATGGTGGAGTCCGCTTTCACTTTCCCGGGGGGCGCAGAGCCGTGTCGAGCTATTCTCAACCCATAAAAAAGCACTGACCTCTAAGGAAAGATGCAGTAAATTTCTAATGCTGCGTCTCACGCGCGTGTCCAGATAGTGTTAAGAACGCGGACAGCCTAGCACTGTGAGCAATTAAAAAAGAACGCCATCCGCACTTCTAAATATATGGCGATGATCCGACATCCAATCAGTGCAGCGGGTGACATCTGAAGAATACGACCCGTTAACACACGTACGTCTAGGTGTTACACACGGGTTCTCCTGCCACTCGACGGATCCAGGGGCTTCGTTTCATCGGGTGCACTGACATTCGGCAAAAGTAACCTAAAATCAGAAAGTGTGAGGTCTGGATGTCCTAAAAAAGGGGGGAAAGGTGGTTTTGTTAAGCGTGGTCAATTCGTGGTAGATGCGAATGGTGAACGTGACAACCTTTGTTGGTATCTTCCCGTACCTTTGCGTAACGGCCAGAATTTCATACTTGAAGGTTTCACGTAAGGTGCACTGGGTATTTTTCCTGTTAGTGGTGTTCAAGCAGAAGTACGTTTAACCGGTGACCATGGTTGAGGTGTCGTTGAAGCCCACGCAGGCAGCTCTAGCCATCAAATGCCTCTCAGGCTGTTGCCTTGAGGGCGATTTGCTGAGTGTTTGGTATATACTCTGCGAAAAAGCGTGACCAAATACAAGACGAACTGCAAGTCCGTTTCTCCGCCAAAAGTTCACCAAGGAATTCAAACTAGCGTCGAGGAAGAAGGCAACACATCCGATATTTCCTTCCACTCAGCTGGTGTAACCTGGGGGAACACTCGTGTAGGTGTACGGCTGCATGTACTGTTGGCTCAGCCTCATATGAGTAAGGATCCTAGAACGTGTGAATTGGTCGGCGCGGTAACACAGAGTCGACACATGTGTTCTATGTAGTGTTAGCAACTCTAAAGTAAGCGAGATGGTAGTCGAACAGCTTCAGCAGGAGAATGGTTAAGGGATTGACTCCGCGCTTCCCTTCTTTTAGTGGACGCGCCGCTACGAAAAACACCAGAAACAGAAATTCTACAGGAACAGGTTCACCGGGGCTTGACAGAGAGATCCTAGCGCGCCTACTAGTCCCACTGTCAACCAGGTTTGCCATTAGTATCGGTGTCTGTCAACGAGGAATTTCTTCAAGCAATGGAAAACAGCAAAATGGCTCATACAGGCAGTTCTTTTCCTTCACACTTGGGGGGACCATACTGTCGAGAAAGTACTGTCTATGCCCCACGTGACTGCCTGCCCTTGCCGATTATGGCTGCCTCTGAGAAGCTGTTCCCAAAAAAACCTGACACGGAATATCTGAGACGGTTACGGTTGTATTCGGTGGCTGCCTCATACGGAGACCGCCACTACATTAACATGCGTCTGCTGATGCCTTGCAGATCAACTTGTTAATAGAGGACATCAGGCAACTTTTCCAAACACTTCCTGTAGCGCAGTGGCTGCCAATGTCCCGTCGACGGGCGACCTTTCCATTTTCCCTGACGCAACCTTACATATATTGGCTGCCACTCTGGAGTTGACCTGCTGAGTCGGCCGTCTGGCGCATCATCGCTGCCGACGAATGACAGTTTTCACACCAAACCTGAGACACACCACGTTACAGACAATCTCCTCCTAGCGAGGACAGAAGTGGACAATGTTTTTGTCTTATGAAATGTGCGCTTGTCCCCTTCCTTTTCTACTTACTTACGTTCCTTCTCAGGGAGCTATTCAGGCGTGGCTGTGCACTGAGTTGACTGTTGTTCATCGATACTCGCGAAACGACCCTGCACCCAAAGCATATAAACCGTGCGTTTTCGTTTCATTTATTGCTCACGTAGCGAACGATATCTTGCACGTGCGCGTCGACACCGGTCGCCGCGCACAGTACCAGGTGCCAAGGCCTTTGCTGGATGTAGAAGATTCACCGCTGTCCACTCCTCAGACGAGTGCGCAGGCTACACAGTCGGTATGGCAGCGAAACTGCCGAAAATTGTTACCTCCTGGAAATCTCCAGCCAAGCGGTCTTCAAGACGCATTGATCTTGTCTCTCTACCCTGCCGTTGGGCTTCCTCAATAAGCTTGAGGAAAGCTGTACGCATTGGCAGCAATGGCATCTGAAGAGTGGAAAGTGCGCAGAGGTCCGTCCGTGCACGTGTTCACTCCGCTGATACCATTCCATCAGATGGTGCACGCGCGTAGCCGCGTCCTACCTGTTCTATTCCTGAAATTGATCTCCTCTTTCTCTTCACGAATTTTTTTCAGCTCGTTTCTTTCTTCCGCGACACCACCTCGAGCAAAAGCTTCTGCGCATCGACGATCCTCAGGGAAGACAGGGCGGTCATCCAAGTACCTCAGAGATATGAGAGTGTTGATAACTGTCTTCCTGTAATTTGGAATTTTCCGCACCTACAACACAGTCAAAGTAGTTGTTGCTTCGCAAGGGCGGGTCTCCGCTGAATAGACAAGAATTTTCGTGTAAACTCCACTGAGTTTACAGGGACTCAATCCTCTGCGTTTTGATACAAGTTACGGTTTCAAGACGGTACCAGGCTAGAAGATTCTACTAAAGAATCTTCTAGAAAGTGGTGTATTTACTAAAGAATCTTCATGAAGGTGGTGTATTTTGAGCTTGCGTAACTATTCGTGGCGTATGTGTCTAGAAATATGGAACAGCGGTTCAAGATAACAAACTATTTGTATCCCGGAAGCGCGTGCTACAAGGAAGCTGCTTTTGAAGGCGGTGCACGGCTGAGTGCACCAAGGGTACTTCGTTCCGGTTACTGCAGATGCACTTCAAGTTCAGAGAGGATCACGTGGCAGAGTAGGGCTCACCACAGGGTTCCCCTGAAGGTATAGGACCTTCAGAGCAGGCAGCTGAGGTAATATATCAGTCACTAATTCCGGGCAATCAATTTTATTGTCAGAGAGATCTAGTACTGTCAACGATTTGAGCAGTACAAGGTGTTCTAGATCTTGTATGCCGTTCGAGCCGATGTGGTTCCGTTGCAGTAGCAACGTCTTCAACTCGCCGTTGGTGCCTACGAAGACGCACAGGAGGTTAAATCCACGATATGTCAGTGCCACTGCGACTGCTTCAGCCACTACTTTGGTTCGCTACCTTGCGCCCGTCACGGTGTATGTGAGGACTGCCGAACAAGTAAACACGGCGAAATGCCGCAAAGATTACGCAGAATTGGTCATGATCTTCAATCACTGTATACGACTTCAGTCGGCCAGGTCAATACTGAGAACGCATACACGTTGTGGCCTTGGTAATAGGGCGCAACCTTTCAGTGAAATGCCGATACTTCAGAAAAGCAGGTCGTTTCTCGCGGGACTTGTATACAATGGCCTCACCAAGATTCTCCACTCTTTCGATGAAGTTGTCGGATAAGTTAAGGCACTGCAGATCAGTGAGTTGGTCCAGATTTTCGATCTTCCTGATGCAGTTCTCTTGAAGGTGTCTGGGGGTGGGTAGGAGAGGCGTTCAAATGATGCTGCAGAGCTTTCTCTCGTAGCCACTCTATGTTGTTCGAGCACTGTTCTGCTGACGGATCTGGGACGCCAGCACGCTGTTGCCACGCTGGCGGGCAACCGCGCTTCCGCCGACGTCGACGGATTTCGTGCCACACTCAGCAACGGCAGCGGTGTACTTGATCGTGGTGGCTAAGCACAAACTTACAAAGATCGCAGTTTGGAGCAGTTCTGCAGTCCCTCGATTTTGTCGAACGCTGAACACATGACGTAACATTCTGGAAGAAGATAGGCTGGTGTGACTCAGTGGAATTCACCGTCGTACAGGCAAAGTAGTTCCCGGAGAAACACGGTTCAACTCTCTGTGGAGTGCTATTCAGCAAAAATGTTTTTTATTCTCCACCTCACCATTGGTTTCTGCGTGCAGTGCTTTGAGACCGGTGAAATCTTCAAGCGCCTCGAGCCTTCTGTAGCCTTTTTGGTGAAGATACAGCACTTCATTCAAAGCAGGGACCGTGTAGTAGCTTTTCCTGTCGCTGCGCAAAATCTTCCGCAGCTCTTCTTTGCAGAGCACTGCGGCTGCCATATTGGTTCCATTCGACTTCTCATGCATCCAGATATGCAGTTCGAAAGGCTTTTGAGCGGACGTAGGAGAGTTGTGACCGCGAGCTTACACGAGCGGGGTTTTGTGGTCATTCACAGATGAAATGGAACCGTAGCAGACTAGAGACTGCACACAACTATAGACTGGTTGAAAAGAGGTATTCCTACACGATACTTTAATGTTCGGTTTTCCCCGCACTCGCATGCAGGGTGAACGCACTCAGGAAAAGCAGCCCCGTACTTGCTCCTTCCGAAAGGCGCTGTATGGCACTTCTCCCTTTGCACGGAGAGATATGCACAGCGAATCTCAACAAGGTGCGCCACGAGCAATGTGTTTGACCTAAAAAGTGCACTCTGTGTCCAGGGTCCGCTGTCGTCTGCACCACCGGGGTCCGCTGTCGTCTGCACCACCGGACTGAGGAAAGATACAGCGTCCAAAAACATGCGCCCAGAAAGGAGAGGCCGTACGTAGCACTACACAGAAATAAAAGCAGGAACTGGAGCTCATACAAGATGCGGACGACCATGTCAATGATTCTCCGCGAACAAATACTGCATCACCGACTCAGACTGCGTCGGCGTCCCCGCGTCAAACACCGTGTCACAAAACCACGAAATGAATATTTGACCTCGATTCACAAGAGTGGCATTTGATGCAAGCGGGGATCTTATATGTTGTTACCACCGTGCTGGTACCCGATGGCTCGACTTGTGTGTGTCCTCGATGGTGAAGGCCACATCGCCTTCAGCGTGAAGTTATGCGTCACGCGCCCCTCTCGTTGCGCGTATGTATCCACGTAAACCTACCGTATTCACTCTTGACGCATGTAAGTATACAACAAGACAGAAATATATTTTAGCAGTCTTCGTACATCCCTACCGATCTGTGTAGTTGAGGTCCTACAGGGTAAAAAAGGAAAGTGCCACTTTCGAGTGAGTGTCACTGTTCCGTACGCTGCGCACGTTCCAAAAGTTGTCGGTCCTCACAATGCAGTGCAGGTGCATGGTGTGCGTTGTACTGGTGGACCCATACGACACAGGAAGTGACGTGCGTTGTTCGCGTGGCCAGGCAGTCGTTACCATGACCAACCATTTATTAAATGTGCTTGTAGTCTCTTGCGTAAGGACCTCACAAGCAGCAGTTTCGTGCCTTCCACTTGCGTAGACGTGCTCTGTACAGAAGATGCTGCGAATAAATGCACCAGCAGTACTTCCTCTTGTAGGACGCACGGCATTATAGAAGAGTGATACTACTGCAGAGCAGGCAGCGTGCGGCGCACACGTCTGCCAGAGTGTCGTACACGCCAGCGGTATAGTGCGATATATGCCTGCTCTACTGTCAAGTGGGCGAGCCGTACCGGGTGTGTGACACAACACGAGAATGCAAAGCCACTGCAGGAGCGACACTATTTTTTGTGCGCTCAACATGCGGGACTTCAGCGTATCGCTATCCGGCCCAGAGTGCACGTGTTCCAAGAGTAGTCCGCCTTCTATGCATCAAGCTGCACGCTGCACCGTAATGTAATGCATCCCCTTGCTCAACACCGCGTCTCTAATACAGCTGAATCGATCGATGTCACAAAGACACTGAACGTCTCCAATAAAGGTCCTTCTTTGTGTTCAGTTCATTGATCGCACCAGTTCGTTGGTCTGACCGACCTCTACAACTACTTTTACACACTGTTGTACGGATCCACACACATCCTAATGTGCAAGGGCCTGCTAAACTGTAGGCTAACCAGTAATACTTGGTCACCAATCTGGACAAGTGAGAGCGCAGGACTACCACCAGGTCCTCGTATGTATTGGAGGAGGAGGCGTCTGCTTTCGCATTCTACGAACATTTCATGGAGAGCTATATGAATCCGCTTACAGTATAAATTTAAGTTACATACACCGGTAATCACGTCCACAATACGTGTACTTCCCGTATCCACGTTACCCTTAAGGGCTCTACTAGGCGTGCCAAACATGTTTTATTTTACGTGCGCCTTGGTTGCAGTCCACCACCTGCTGAAGAGACGGCATCTCCGTACACCCATGTTCAGCTACCATGCGTTCCACGACGCGAAACTGCCACGCCGTGCTGTACGACGCATGCAGGAGAGCAGTGAAACACATCGAATCGTAAAGCGCTCCTGACCTTGTGAGCCGTCATAACGACGCGACATGCGTTGGTTTCACGGTAGAACCGGGTAGCACTTCGAGAAAAGCAATGAGGAAATGCCAATTCTTTCCTTAAACCTCCTACGTAGTCGCGGCCGTGCAACTGCATATGTCCTCTGACGCACACACTTCTTATTGCTGTTGCTGGGGGGACCCTTGTCGCTGTACTGCTCGATATTGATCATAATTTAGAAGCCTGCAGGCAAAGTGCCCCGCCACAACGACGCACAAAACATCCCCACGCGGTTAATATCCGACGCAGAGCTATCTCCGTACAGAGCAGAAGATGAATCTCTCCCGGCCCTTGCAAAATTCGTACAGAGTCAGGGTTGTCTGCTGTGCTGGCTCACGCTCGTTAAGAGCGTCGCCTTTAGAAGTAGTAAGTGTCAATTTGTCATCTCAGGACAGTACACCTCTTTCCACGTTTTGTCTTTATGAGCTCGGGTGTCAGGTCGTCATGAGGTTTTTCTCCTTCACCTTGTTCATTATACAAACTAGCTCGTGTACCTCAAAGTCAGCCTGCTGTCTTACTCAAACTGGGGATTCTTCATCATTTGGTAAATCGTCCAAATATTCTGTGCGTCCTCCTCGTCGCGTGCCACAAGCCAGGAGCTAGACTCGTCAACCATTTGCACGTCAACCCAAACAGGAGACCAAATCTTCATAATCTCCCATTTTTTCCAAGTGGCGGGATGATTCCGCATGAAGAGCAAACGTTTCTGCTGTACTAGTTGCTCGTCCTTTCCTCCCAAGTTTACGCATGCTGGCTGAGTACGCGACAGCCTGTATAAGTGGAAGGGCGCGCAGTCATCACATGCGGCGTTTATATTGGAAAGATGCGGCGGATCGCACGTTTGACTACAGAGTTCCTCACTGCTACCACCAATTAGTAATATGCCGGATTTACGTTCGTGTACTGAGCATGCGTCTGCGACAGTCCAGTCCGTGTTCACAGAGGCAATTTTCTCTGCATAGTGTAAAGTACGGATTGGTGATGAGACTGAATTGTTACCTGATTTTGTTCAGGAAGAAAGAGAAAAACTCAGTAACTGAGTGAGTTTTCTCCGTGTTCATCTCATTCTGAGTGTTTCGCATCCTCAACTCTCGCGGCTTTACGCTTAAACTAGAGCTCGCCTCATCCCGCATCTCTTCAATAAAACGTCCTCGTCTACAGCTCAGACAAGACGCAACATGGGTCTTGGCCATACACCCTGATTTTCCCGTATGTGGTGAGCGGCTGCGCAATGCCCTGACAGCCCAAAGTTCACTGTACAACGGTTTCCGAATTCAAGAAAGTGACACACGCTAGTGAAGACGTCCCTTTAAACCGACCTACGACGCTGCAAAAGGCTGCCTCAAGCGCCACAGCATGTCACACTAAAAGAAAATGATCCCGCAAAAAGGGTTATTTCACTGCCACAATTCAGCAAACAGATGTGTGGCTCATTCAAAATCTTGCTTCTTCGTGAGGAAACATCATTACAGAACGAGCGCGCGCGCGGCCACCTACCCGAAACTCACATTTTCCCATCGCAGACCGTGATAAGGCAGCACCTGGGCGAGCTGGAGGAGGTAGACCACGGAGGTCATAAGGCTGTCATACCCTGCGTCGTGCGAGTAATCTTCCTCGTCAGTTGCTGCGGTGTGCGTCCCGGTTTTCGTCTCTTTGACGGCGTCTCTCTGCCTGGGGTTCTGGGTAACGTTCGCACATTGACTGCGGGCTTGCACCTGCAGCTCCGCGACTCGTGCTAACTTCGTATTTCTTTCCAAGTGTCCTGACCTACCATTTGAAACGAGTGACGGGATCTCAGGGGCGTCCGCCGTCATTACATCTGCGGCGGCTGCGGAGAGGGACTGCACGGGCGTCGGCAGGCTGCACAGAAGATAATTCTCAAGAAGTGTAGTGATGGGAAAACTTTGCCAGTCGACCACAATTGTGCTAACAGTATTCGGGACGAGCACAGTTTTGAAGCTGCCCGATTGATCAAGCGCGGCTATCGTCCTTTGTGGTATACGTTCAGAAATTACCACTGTGGTCGACACTGTGGGGTTTGCTCAACTGTGATGAGTTAGCGCATTTGAGATCCAGTATACATCCCACGTTCACATACGTTAAAATTCGGCTGCACGTCCGCCCTTTCGCGAGACGCTTTCTCACTCGCATTGTGACGCGCAGCACTGGTGGATGGCGCGCCTCAACTAACAGCATTACCTCCAACGCGTGCCAGGTAGCCGCTCTAATTGAATTTCCAAGGCAAGAGGACCTCCTGAGTGAGAGTTATCTCTTCGGCTACGCTCGCTCATCTGTTGAGCACAGCGGGGATCGTGGTCTCGACTCGCCGCGTTTATTGTTGCCATAAATGTACAGAGACCTAAATTCAGAGTACGCCCCACTCATATGTGATCCATGTTATGATGGGCGACAAATTCTCAATAGACGCGGACGCACACTTATTGTTCTACTCCAGTGATCCAGAAGGGACGTGGACGCTTAAGGCGTACCAGCTGAGAAGAATTCATAATTTGTCATGTAAAGGAAGTAGTATTAGACCGTTGCTGTTCAGTTGTTGACTCACTGTGTAAGTTTAGATACTCTGCGCGCCTCTAACGAGGAACTCCGGCTTACCTTTCAGAGTGGCCGGGGGCTGCAGTGATGCCAGCACCTCGTGCGTTTCGGCAATAAGCTTCGTGTCAAAGGTATAAGGAAAGGTCTGAGTCCACGACGATTTGAACGACGTGACAGATTCGGGCAAATCTCTGTAAGCAATACAGATTGTGACAGCGGCTCGTGAAAAACGTGTCGCACGCAGACAGGTTTAACAAGAAATAACGGCAGCGCACTCATCAGCTGGCCATTATTTGAGAGGTGTAACCGTTGTTGCTTTGCCCTACAGGCGGAAAGTGTCGAACTTTGCACGGAGCTTACCCGTACAGAGTTTGGTAGAGATGCAACAGGTCGTAAAAACAGTTGTGACCCACGAGGACAAGACGCCTCTCGGCAATATCATCAAGAATCTGTCTTACACCCCGCAGCTGCTCCAATCTCGCGACTTCTTCCTTCAGTGCACGCAGCTGCTCCGCGTATACCTCCCCTTCCGACCTGTGCACGAGAATGACAAGCACAGCGTACCACTTCTTATTTTAGAAAAAGTGTGTCTTTCTAATGCACACTGCTAAAGATACATCTGCATTTTTGCATCCCCGGTTGCTTCCATGACTATTCAGAAAGTGGGAGACCAGCCAAGCTGCGTCACCGGAGTTGCACGACTCGCTGACGAGAAGTCGTCGAGCCCGCCTCCCCCCTAGTAGGGCCAACGTGTTCTCTCGACTCCGTAAAAACGTGGAAAACGTACTGGTATACGGCAAGAACCCGCTGGTCTCCGGCTCTCGCTGAGTGAGAAGAAAGACTGGGGAACTCAGAGGCCACGAGAGAATGCAGGAGTAGCCGTTGAAGGGGATTATCAACGGGCAGGTGCAGGGGCTGCTTGCTGCCGCTCGCCAGCCACGACTGAATAGCGGAGCGCACAGTGTCAGCCAGCTGTTTGTCCTCCACTGTCGCGAGTTCATACGGAAATACTTGTGGCGGCACCTCTCTCTCCGTCAAGTTTGCTGTACGCACAGTGCACCCACGCAGGTTTAAGCTCAGCGATCGGCGGATGCACCTGCCCGTCTTACCCGCTGCAACCGAAACATGGTGGAAAAGTGTCCATCCTAAGCGCCTCCCCTAGTTTCACACCGTACAGCAGTGACAGAGGTCTCCTGAAGATATCCTGCAGCGGAACTGCTTGTCCTCTTCGACGATCACGTAGCGCTCACCACCGCTGTTGCTTTCTTCGACAGCTCGAGATCTCAACTGCTCCAGCTCCTCAATGCGCGCTTCTAGAGCCTGCCTCTTCTCGCGTTCTTCCTACGTTACATGCAGACATAAAAGGGAAAGCAGCGTATGCACTCTAGCGGCGCCTGCAAACCTTGACGCCTCCCTTCCCCTTTCAAAGAGATTCAGACATATGCATTTTCATAGTAGGTGCCCGACATGTGACAACTGGTTGGGTAGAGGACGCAGAAAAAGCTACAGTAGGCGAAACGGAAAAAGTTACAGAACATAAAATATGTACGAAGAAACACTCTCTCTCCCTCAAGACCGTGAAGATGCTTTGTGTGAGCCACGGCAATGGCAAGAAGTTTAGCAAAAGGCGTTACTTTGTGTGCAGCGATCCCCCTGTGAAGACTCTCGCCGTTAAAAGTCTCCGAAGCACCCAAACGTAATGCCTCATCACCTGTGCGCGCATATACGGAACCCCGTGCTCGATCCACTCGTTGAAGTCGAGGCCGCTTTCTCGTAGAAATGACAAAGTGGCAGTGGAAGCCTGAAATATACGCGAGTCCACGGGAAAAATGTAGATGCTTGCGGGCGTGAGAATCCACCGGTGAGGATGCTTCGGACCTGCAGCACTCGCTCCACACCCATCGCTTCCCCTCGTGCCGGCCGCAGACGATCTCCAGACATCTCTTCGCTTGTCGAGAGAGGTACGCAACCATATGTGTACACATTCAGAACTAAGCGCACTGTATTGGGAACCGATGGCCTCAAAAGAAATGGGAGACACGTCGACTTGCACAGACGGCGTTCTTCTCGAGTTCGCCCCACGCATAGTGCCGATGTGTTCTCTGTGGATAGTTGCTGTGTCAGGTCAGCGCGTGCTGTGCTGCGGTTGATGAGTTGCTTTCCAGCAAGCTACCAAATACAACTGTAGACTTCGTGTCCACGGTAAGTGGATGGTTTTTCTGTCTATAAATTGTTTTTCATTCAACTCACTTCGTCGCTCTCATGAACCGCGGAAGGAAACCTTCATCCAGAAAGACCCGCAGGCGTCAACGTGTATGTCTGTTCGTGTGTGCGACGAGACAGGTTAACTGACAAGTCACACTACTGTGCAGTCTTTGAAGCCGCTCCCTTTCGCTGCAGGAACACTGGACGTATGCTCTGGAGCTAGCATTTTGCAAAATTGCAATGCCTCTGCTTGTCGCTGGTGACCAGCCTATATGGAGGGAGAAGGTGAATTCACGCAGGTGTCGCTTCGCTATGACGTGCCGCACGACACTCATACAACTGTGCCCTGTTTCTCCCTGGCCATCTCTGCTTTGCGTGTAGTCGTGCTGTGTACACTAGATCCTTCCCTTACCCGCCCTGCGAGCAGCACAGAGTCCCAGCTGAATCGGCATGAATGCACGTGCGCCTTCGCAGTGTGCTTCGTAGCAGCGGTCAACACCGATGAACTTCTCGTTGCGGATGTGAAGGCCTGCAACGGCAAAACGACGTCACATCGCAACTTTTCCACCATGTGTAATACGTGCACGCTAGTGTGTCTTCTGTAAGTCCTTGTTTAGAGACACATACGAAATACCTACGACATGTTGTACAGCACCATAAAATTGAAGGTAGTTATGTCTAAACAGAGTGTAGAGCATGGACTAGCTGCAAATCCAGTTGACCAGACGACAGCGTCGCAGATCAGTTTTACTACGCCCGGCGCGTAGCAGAAGACTTGTTCCCCTACTTGGTGCACGTGCAGCGCGTACAACTGCAAACCGACAGGTCAACCGTTCTCCGGCTGCTCCATTCGTTTGTCCCACGCATACTGATTAGGACGCACAGGTGTGACCGTCTGACCTTGTCTGCTCACCTGTAAGTTCCACATCGACGGAGACAAATTCTGCCCGCTGCAGCGCTTTCCGCAGAGCGGCTGCGTGCACATCCCACTGCCGTCTGCTGGTCGCGTTTGCAGCCTCTGTCGACAGTGACGACACAGCTGTTTGAACAGTTTCATCGGCGCGTGGGTGCAGCAGCTGCGTCGATGAAGACAATTTCTTTTCTGTTTGACTTCTCTCGTTCTCCTGCAGTTCTACAGGAGACGGTCGGAACGCAATCGCACGATTTTTTCTATCTTCAAAGCTAACGTTTTCGTGGTTGCCGTCACTCGTGCTGTTGCCTTCTCCGTTGCGAGTGAATGCACCTTCGGGGTCTTCGGTGAGACTATCCTCCTGGGAGACGCTGCTGATGTGGCTGTTGCTGGTGGTACTGCTGCCATTGGAGAGGCTGCTGCTGTTGCCGTCGCTGTTGCTGCTGCTGACACAGCTGCGTCGAATCGTATCTGCACGACCGGAGACTACACGTGCTTCGCTGCTGCAGCTCTCTTCCTCCACGGTCGAACGGCGGTCCTTTCGGGCTGGACTGGCGTGGATTTCTGACCGCGCAGTGGCAGTGTAGAAGGTCTGAAAGATGATGTTCGCGTTTGCAGCAGCTGGTATAAATACGTGATGATTACTCACAGGATCGAGAAAGACCCGCTGTTTTCGCTGGAACTGTGGACTTCTAAGGAGCTGCAATACTGGTGCTGCTGCACCACGTGTACACGTCCTGGACCTAAGTTTTTCGGTGCAGACGTTACCCTTGAAAGTGTTACTTAGATCACGTACACACCTGTTCGACCTATTTCTGTTAATGCGATAAGCATATTTTTCAACGTCGCCGCGGTGCGCGCTATTCACTCTGGAATAGAGACAGCTGGTGCCGGTCGCACGGGTGGCGCGCTTTGTTGGTGCAGATGTGTAAGGCGGAAACGGGGGTTCGCAGGTACCCTCCAAGGATGGGTCACAGCGACTGCGCAGTCGAAGCGCATCAAAAAATCGTCGACAAGTTGCTGCCGTGGAAAAAGCAGCAGCATTGGCTGCTGGACAACCAGTGGCAGCAGCCATTGTGGTGCACGCGGAAGAAGCAGCTATCGCTCTAAAACCAGCAACCACAGCTACCGATGCAGATACCGCAGCATCTATTGTTGCGCCAAACGGCGAAAGGTCTGGCATTGCCGCTCCCGAGTACAGAAAACAATAGTAGTTTGCAGTGTTGGACGCAGTAAAATGCAGCAAAGCGTACGACGCGCACGTAGGGTTGCTGCGCACCCCTGTAGAAGATGTGTCTGCCGTCGTGTGCGGCTACTATAAAATGCAGCAGGAGAAGCACGAGATGATGAACGGAGATAGCGGATCGTTTCAGCTTGCAGGATTACTACGCAAATCGGTGAGCTGGGTACGAATTACTTTTCGCCGCCAGCGTGTGTCTTTAAGATCCAGATGGATCCAGGCGTATGCTCACTGCTATTTGGTATATTTACAGATCGTTTCTCTAACTGTCTGAAGGCAGCGATTCTGGCGGTGTGATCTGAGCACGGTACACATTGCGCTGCCAGCACACCTGCGGCGTCACGGATTACCAAGTCAGACGCCCGCAACCTGTGTGCTGACTGAAACGCATCATGACCGCAAACGATAAAAAAGGGGAAGGCGCAGCGCCACGTACTGCGTAGACTTCCACTCGTACGGACCGACATGCAAGGTGCTACCGAAGCACAAGAGCTTTTGTCGCTATACACCCTGTGGGAGTGAGACTCTACCCCCGCATATACGTGTGTTTCTCCGGGCCTTCGACGAATACGACGTGCCACAGTGAAGATGGTTCAAAGTGTATCGTACCGGAGAGAACGCAACCCAATCACGCCAATGTCCAGAATCACACGAGATGCTTTTCTCGATGGAGTTACCGGTAAACAGCGCGGGGGTTCTTCTAGGTCGGCAGGCTCATAGAAGCGTCCCTCCGTATAACGTCTTATACACATGATATACGCCGCTGTGTCACCCTCGTGGGTTCTACGAAAGGGAATTTTTACCGTGCTTGTGCAGGCAGATCTTGCATGCAGTGCAGCTCGCTGGGAAGCTCACCCTCCACCCGCCCTTTACACTCGCCGACGAGCGCGCTAGACACAGGCCTATGCGCCGCATGCAACGTGCACAGACACCGTGCGTCTCACCCTTACGATGCAAATAAGATAGATCTTTCTTGGCGCACAGAATTGTTTATCTATAAAAAGGCGTCCCGCGTTCCACCTCATCATACCTCTCGAAAAGCGGGCGCTCGCGGGAACCTCAGCACAAGCTTGGGTATCATGTAGTCTTGCATCCCCGCTGCTGGCCTCTACCAGTAAATTGGCTACGTTGTTGCTACGCATGTGCATGTGGAAGCTAGTAGACAACAAAAATCTTCCTGGACATCAGCCATTAGCCGCAGGAAGTTGCAGCAGTCTGTAATACTAGACGAGCGGAACATTGTACATCCGCAAACAGGAATCTTTGGTAAGATAGGACACAGGCGGGAGACCAACTGCTTGTCACAGTGTCTCCCTCAGCGTGCTCGGACACGTCGCAAATTTACACCTTGAACACAGCATCGCATGATGTTCCACTACTATCGAAACTGCAAGGCTAGCTTGGCGACGAAAGGTGCGCGAGGGTGCTAATCTCCTGCAGGACGTTGAACTCATAACACTTTCGAAACTTCCAACGGGCTGGCTCCAACTGGATATTGTAGGACAATGTGTCCAATGCGGAGAGATCTTTGCGCGTGAACGGAACCTATATATCAAAATTCAGACGTCTGCGGCCCAATTTTACGACCACATTTTACCAGTCATAGTCCAGTCAGCGTCTATGAGAAGCACGTAGAGTGGGAAGATGTCGATGGACGTGACTTCCCCAACAGGTTTCGCCGCACAGTGTAGCGGTTACTTCTGGGTCATATACGCGAAACTAAACTGTTGCCGACTTCAGGCGGTTACCCGAGGCTCTCGCGATGCACTACGGAGGTAGGATTTTAATGCGTGTAGTACTCCGTTACTACCGCAAGACTAATTCTGGCAAAACATTTGTGCTTCCTGGTGTTTGCTCGGTTCTAGCGACCATAGTCGTGAGAGGCCTCCCTTTTGCGCAGCCCGGTGCCTTTCTACAAATGCTTTCGTCGGCGACATTCAAGCATCGTTCACGTGTGATCCAGGAGACACTAGGTGTGCAAACACAGACTGTACAGAATCTCGTTGAAGCTTCTCGCAAGTAGCACCTGTGGCGCTGGACCGTGGTACGAAGCTAGTGTGCTTCGTCCACTTCGTGTACTCGGCACAGATGCCTTCAAGCATGTGAACCAATACAAGGCTTCATTTACACTCCAGCTCCTACTACATTGAGTGCGTATGCAATGCGCGTCGCACAGCACGTTTTTGGCCTTCTGGCACGAAATTTGATGTAGTCTGCTTCGAGTCCGCCGCCTTTACAGCCCGCGCTCCCTTCCTTCGCAGAATGACAGGACGCTTTGCGGCACGCCAGTTTTCCTGCTTTCGAGTGAAGCCAGATGCTTGGTGGAGACGCAGTTCACGTATAGTGTATCGTGGATAGGTACTGTATCCTCGTTTGGCGTGAATTCGGAAAAGGATACCTTCGCACGTCACAAGCGCAAGCCTATATCCGTTCATCGAGTTATTCAGGTGGGTATGCCTCGCATCGTGTCGGCGCGTACACGAGCTTCGCGGCCGCCGCAGAAATGCCCTCGAGATCAGCTTCCATTATCTCTGCGCACGGCTGCGCTAGTGCAGCGGATGGCATGGCCGGTATTCTAGGTGCGCCGAAATGCTGTGAGAAACCTTTTCACACCAGCAGGCACAACGAGAGTGCGTCTCGCCTGCCCCGTTGTAACGTGAAGTTCAGCAGCACGGCTGCGTATCAAATGCTCTTTGAAAAAAGCTAGTCTATGTCACTACAATCCTCCCCTCTTCACTACCGCTAGTGCGACGATTTCTGATAGCGCTCACCCCTACAAGACTACGTACAAAAACAAAACGCTGTTTGAAAATCCATCCTCCAGCGCTTACCCGCCTGTCATTCGTGTGCCACACTGGCTGCATGCCTTGGTGGTACAGGTGTGGTTGAGATGTTTATAGATGCACTCTTCTTCGTCATGCGTGCAACAGTGCGTTGAACCTGATCAGCGGAATATATATCGTATATTCTCATTTGTGCGAGAGTGCAAAAGAACGGTCGTTAGATCTTCGGGTCCTCCGACTTCCAGTGGAACAGGCGACAACAGGTTGCCTCCGCTGCCTTCACGAACACCGAGCCGAACTCGAATCCGCAGCTTTGTTGCGCCGTTTACCGCTCCCCCCCGTAGGTAACGCTCTCGTGTGCAGAGTTAAACTCTGTAACGGTCGTTCAGCATCAAATGCACTTCAAACTCTACCGCCTGCTGCGCCGCCACATCCACAGCATCAACACTGCATGCGACGCTCAGCACGGCTGCTGCGGGCACACTAGGCCGTCAACAACTGGTGGTACCCACATTACCACTGCGTCTGCATCTGCGCACGCATTGAAAAAGAACACTACTTCGACTAACAACATTGCTGGCCTTTAGCTTCACCACGCACTCGACCGACCTATTTACTGCTTCACACTTCTCCCGCAGTCAGCCGCAAAGAATTTTCTACAGAAGCGTAGGGGCTGTCTTTGCTTTCAGCAGCTGAACGATACAAGGTCCTGCTGCGGCTGACGTGACTGCGATGCTTATGAAGGTCCGCAACATCCCTACAACGCTACACATCATGCGTTCTCGCAACCTTCAGTGCGCAGCCATGCGTGGCTGTAAAATCACGGCTGTGTTGCTTGTTATTGTCCCCGTCCGACACACACACACACACACATACACACACACACACACGCCGAAGCGCTGTCACTCACAAACCTTTGAATAATAAACGCTCACGTCTAGCACCGCATAGGATGCTTGCAGCGAGTCGATCATCGCCACAGGAGACATGCCCTATAAGGAACGCTGAAAAAGCAGACAGGGTACTCACTCCGGACACCGGTATACTAGCAGTGCGTCCGGATCAAACTACCTGGATTCCTCCTTTCCTAAATTGGTGGCCGTCTCTACCTGCAAATAATCAAAGCATCCACAGGGGAGGGAAACAACCACTAAATTCATTCAAGCCCACCACCGGAGGGATGCTGCACAGGAATCGCACGTGAAGATCTACAAAATTTTCGCTCTCTATACACGAACGGGCATACCACTCGAACTGGTGAACAGATCAAGTATGTGCTAGTCCCGCACATCACTTGTATCACCAGCTTAGTGACGAGGGAGTGGAAAGAGGTGTGCGCCCGCTCGCCGTGGAATGGTGAAATCCTTGTTTTTGCACTTGACTCAAGATTCTTAGTCACTGAGAGGACATATACCTTCGCTGCAACGTCAACTGACGGAGCGAAGGATGGCACAGAAAAGCCGTCACTCCCAGCCGGCTTAGCGTGCGTAAGACACAGATCTACATTTTTCGGTACGTCTCACACAGACGCTGAGCGAAGGATCGCACAGAAAAGCTGTCACGCCCAGCGGGCATCGCGTGCAGAAAGACCCACACCCACATTTCTTCGGCACGTCACGCAGACAAATGCACTGACAGAATGTCATGTGAATATGCCAATGGCTCCATATTGGCATGCACGCAAATGCATAAATGCACGTGACTCTTTGTCTCCATCAGACGGACACGCGTATTCGAGAAAAAGATGTGTACGTGTGTGTAAAGCCGCACAAAACCGCTCACTTGCCATGACACGCTCTGCTTTTCAGACAGCCAAGAGAAACTTGTAATCAGCCCCGTTGAGGTCATCGACTCTAGTTCCAAAAAATCATCCTCCAAGAGAGCGTTGGCCCATCAGGACAAACAGCTACGCTACAAGTGTGCTGCGATGGAGACCGCGCACGGGACCACAAACACATTTCCTGTAGGGGGAACGCATTTATCTTATACATGTACTCGTCAAACAATGTGTGAATGTTAAGCACGCGCGTCCTGCGGATCTGCTTCTGTCAGCTGGAAACGGTGGCGACATTCACCAATCGCGCGGCGAAAGCGAGTAACTAGTCTCGCTGTGCCGCAGTCTGTTCGCCCGTCGCGTGTAGATCATCATCTTGCGAAGCGACAATGCCGCATATACACTGTCGTCCGGAAAACACGGCCCGCATCCTGTACGAAGGGCACAGAAAAAATTTGCCCGTGTGTGGGCAGCTACTGGCATCTCCCGCACCTCATGCAAACCTCTGTGCATCGCCCTCGTGCCCCCCGCGTAACTGCAGCAGCAGACTTTACAGCAGTCACGAACGTAACCACTTCGAATGGGCGTCAGCAATATCGAACTTGCGGGAGCATCAACAACACTATCTTCCTGAACCACGCCAGGAGCACATAGCTGTACCACGCTACACTCACTTCATTTTCGGCGGAATGCGAGTATCTCCTTTCTCGATCTTCTTTTGCCTCCCCCACGTAGAATAGAAATCGATTCGACACACAGTTGTAGAACCCAGAGTGCTGCGTCTGCCCTTCCACGATAGGATAATCATATCCTATAGTGTACTCCGTATTTTCTGAACGGCGTCCGTCTCCAGAAACAACAAAAAGCAGCACTTTATTGATACTGTGTTTCGGTGTTGATCGTGAGCGGAGACCGCAACTGCTGCCGGAACTCGGGATCAGCAACACCATCGACCATCATGCACCGCTCACTGCACCGCTCACCACGGATGATGAGCGATGCGCGGTGCCGCGGCGGCTTAGGCAGGAGCAACAACCACTGCACCATTCGACCTGTTCCTTCTCGGCGCCGGCCTAGGGCTTAAAACCTCTCCTAGACAATGTGGGATGAAACAGAAGAGTTGCGTGGTGATCGCAGCATGCAGACTGCCGTCAAGATCCGCCATGCAATGAACCGTGATGGTTTGATTTCTCAACGATCTGCAAGTAACAGCGACAGGTGTGTACCACCTTACTCACGTGGCTGTTCTGAGGTATTACGCTTATTACAATACGTGTGTGCAGGTACGGCGCCACCGTACGCCTCGAAGCACTGCCATCGGAAAAAGCTGCGATCCGACGGATGTATCATGCTCATGTATTCAGGTGACCAAAGTAGTTCTCGTGAACAGGGCAAGTGGGCCAAAGTGATGCACGTGTTGCTCGCCTGTGGTGGGAACTACGGAAGTAGCGGACGTAGACTGGCGACAAAATCTCCGACTCACACGCGACTTGCCTGATACCGCCCGCGAACGCAGCTGCCGTGGTCGGTGCGATACAGGGATGTAGACGTAAGCGTAAAGGTGCATACACAGTCGCCGGTGACTCACGGGCTTGCTGAATAATTCCCTATTACCCCGTGGGAAGGTAGTTACCCGAATCGTCCGACTACGGGAGCCCCGCGTAATTTTCCGTCCACAGCGGGCGCGGTCGCGTTGATGACTGCCTCGTCCAGGCGCTGTTTTGCCGTCAGGTGTGCAATATCACGGAGCACGCAAGGGGACACTTAGTCACGGCACGACATGTCGAGTGGGGTGCGAAAAAGCCTTTTTTTTCGGAGAGGTATACGAGTAGGTTCAACGGTAACCGGTTAAGGTCAACGAAACTCGGTCGCCACTTTGGGCCAATCGATTCCCCGTATGTAGTCGTTACTCCGTGGAAGCGATAAAAGCGCCCCCCTTGCGAGTTCAGTATTCGACGCACAGCTTTACGTTCACGAAGGACCACTGCAAAAAACCACATCATGAGATCGTGGAAATCGCACGATCGGTTTTTTTGGTAGCAGTATCACACTACGTATTCACCCGTAGGGGCCACACGGGTCTCCTGCTCCAAGGCAATACGCTCTGCCTACGAGGACGGACCTGTTCACAAGCGACTTCTCTTAGTAGGTAGAAGGCGTGCATCAAGAGCGGCAAGGAAAGATCTCCCCATGGTAAAAAGCACGATAGCGTACCTTGCGAAGTATTGCCAGCGCACAGCAGCGAGAAAGCTTCTTTCACCCTTCTAGATATATGTATATATATACATGTGAATGCAGCTATGCAGGACACCTCTCCCTAATCTCGTGTGCGATTTTGAAAGAACTACCCGCGGAACAGCTAAAAGCGCCCCCCTTGCGAGTTCAGTATTCGACGCACAGCTTTACGTTCACGAAGGACCACTGCAAAAAACCACATCATGAGACCGTGGAAGCGATAAAAGCGCCCCCCTTGCGAGTTCAGTATTCGACGCACAGCTTTACGTTCACGAAGGACCACTGCAAAAAACCACATCATGAGATCGTGGAAATCGCACGATCGGTTTTTTTGGTAGCAGTATCACACTACGTATTCGATTTGCTGTTCGGCGTTCGTAGTACGGTGACCGCAACAGCGGGCGCAGCTACAGGTGCATGTGTGCGCAGCTTCACCCCCTTTGTTACACGTGTGTGCTCTGCTGGTAATGACGACTGCGAGGCAAAGCAGAGGCACTAGCAAGAAGCGTTTCTAACTTTTGGTTCACGAAAGTACACGCCGACCTCAGGAAACATTACCCGCACCGGTTCGCTATCAGTACACGCGTCCTGCCATTATGCGACGTGCTTCGATCCACCTCGCTGCCGCCCACATCACACATGTGTATCTGTACTGAAGCCGTGCTGGCCCAATAGCAGGCGTACATGTATGTGTATGACAGTGTGTATTCGCGCAAATATATAGGAGCACACAAGCAATGTTTCAGGTTTCCATAGTCGCGGGGTTCCGTCAGAAGGCATCAGCCGGCACTCGTTGTGCAGGGGCCATTGTCCGGTGGATACGATGTTATTTTATGCGCCACTGTACACCAGAATCCCGGGTCTTGTACTTACGACGGGCACACGCCATCAAAGCAGTCGTCAAGCGCTGACGTTACTTTCCCCGCTGTCTAGTGTAGCAAAAGCTGTCATTAATGCTGGCAAATAGAGCGGCACACGAGGCGAATGTGTTGCCAACTGGGTGCCGCTGCTTGCAACGCTGTGTGCTTGTACAATTCACGATTAGTGTGTAGAGAGGAATTACTACACAGATACAGTTATATGTATGTACGTGTACATGCAATTCGGTATGTGCGTGGACGCATGAGTTTGATTCAAGTGGAAAGCACGATTCCTTAGCCTCCTCCTGTGCCACACGAACGCCGGCCAAATTTTGGGAAGTAACTTTCTTCCTTACTCAGCCTCTGACGAAACATGAAAAGGAAACAGTTCTCTGCAACAGGGAAGGGCAGTTCGGCTGATTCAGACGTCAAGTGTGACGTAGCTCTGTATCTCTATACAACCGTGGTAGTACCAGGGAGCAGAAATTGCTTCTATTTTTCTACTCACTCTTTAGAGACAGACGGCGAATGCTGCACGAGCACAACTCTGCTGCTTTCGCTGCCGCTGCGATACTACTCTAACAATAGCGCAGCCTTAGAGAGAGACTCAAGGTGGCTCGAAGGAATGGGCGGTTCTGCGGTGACAAGGTCTACGGCGGCTACCACGTCTCAATCTTATCCTGTAAATGCATACGTTCTGGAACACGTAGGAGATAGTCGACAGGTCGGTAGATTCACGAACACAGGTTGTTTTTACTAAGGTGGCGCCGATGGTCGCCGACTTCGTTGCCTGCTGGTTCCGGTCTCGCCGGCAGGAAGCGAAACGGGCGGCTGCTTATTCCCTTTTTATATTCTCGCATCTTTATAGTCTGCGTAAGCGTGGCATCTTCTGATTTGTACAGATTTGTACCCGAAGCCGAATGTCTTATGCGTTGCTGCTGTTCTGCAACCACAAACGCAACAGAGCTTCCGTTGACCCCCACTCTGGGCAACAACGCGTCACTCCTGCTGCTGCGCCTGTTGCGGCTGCAGGTTCTGCTGTTGCTGCTGCCGATATAAGTGTTGCTGCAGGTAATGTTGTTGTGACCGGAGCTGTCGCAGCTGCCACAGGTGGCTGTGTTGCTCCTTCTGCTGCTCTCCCTCCGCTTTTCCAGCGCTGCGCGCGACTCAGGGCGATATGCTGATGAAGACTTCTATTGATACCGTCTTCAAAAATAGGACAAGGCTGTTCTCTTCCCCATTCACTTTCACATGCACTTCCGAAGTACAATCTCTGCACATCGAAAGCGGCAGAGTCCCGGCTTCGCCACCTATCGTTTCATGGTCATATACAGATACTCCCGTCCTTTTGGCCGCCAGCTCACACACGTAACCAACCGACGACAAACCTTGGTGCAAGCGGGGCGCTCACATAACGGCCCACAAAATCCCTGAAAATACCAACGGAAGATTGTGTGACACACATATGTTTGAACAAGCGTGTCTCTACAGCGCACTCCCGTCTTGAAATTATGACAGCGCGTGTCAGAGCTGTGGCGACGACGGTGCTTGTAGTCCAAGTGTTCGTGAGTACGTAAAAATTTGTATACGTATGTGCTAGCTCTACTCCTATCCGCGACTACCCCTGCAGCCCACATGCGGAGTAGATATAGAGAAATGCACAAACACAGATACACACGGATATGTGGAGACTTACACTGCACATACGTCCACGTCCCCACCCACACTACACGAGGACAAAAAGAAACGTCCCTTCATAGAATCCTCCGCGACCGCAAAATCTTTGCTAGTGCAGATGCCCATGGCTCCACAACGCGACGCGTAGACGTACCTACGTGCGTAAGACATAAATATTAAATCTCCCCAGCAAATGTGTTTACCGACCATCAAAACACACGCGTACATTTTTACGCACACAACAACACAGAAAGGATCGACGCGTTTTGTGTGTTATATATATGTCACCTGTGTGCAGATATCGCTTTACACTAGATCACCAGAAACACACATGTGTACGTGTAAAATTCAAAATTAGAGGCTCTCAGAGTCTGCAGGAAATGCTTCAGCTTATTCAGGAGCAGAAGCATGACCCGCTCCCGGGGCTTCGAGCAGCACAGGCGTCGTCGGGGAGAGAGCCGCGAGGCCCTGCTGCATGAGGAACGGAGGCACAAAGCTGCTGCTGCTTTTCCCCCCACCGGCGGGGCCCTGCAGCAGCCGTTGCTGCTGCTGTTGCTGCTGCAGCTGCGTCAGCGCTGAGTAAACTGCGGATATGATCCACAGCGCCTCGGACAGAGATGCTGCAGCGCACAAGAAAAACAAGTGTTTTCCGCACTGACACACGCTCACGCCCTGTAGACAAGAGCCCGGGGCACGGGAAATCGTCTTCTACGCAACGGGAAAAATATCGAAATAATAGTGACGCCGATGCATACAGTCAACAGCGATCTGCGGCATTCCTTCTCTCTGCATTCCAGCACCACATATATATATATATATGTATATACGCGCAAGTATCCTGCCTAGGCGTTGAAGAAGTTGAATATCTACTTTCGTAGGACTTACACACGTTTGCATTTTATTCTCCTGTTTTTTAGTAACTCCTACACAACTACACACACATATCTAATATACGTACATGTTTCCGATATACACACAAACCCACACGCTATACTTCTGTCCTCTCTAAAACACAAAATGGCACATATACATGTGTGTACATATATGTGTCGATGACCCTGTGAATAAAAAAAGATACGTGAAGCCCACGCAAATTTTTCCGCCGCAGACTCCCACAGACGTATTTCTACGGAGTACGTCTTGCCGGCAAAAAGACGGCAACCGACTGCTGAAGATGTGAAGGCCACGTTGCATCAGAGAGAAGCGTAAAGATAAATATGTACATATATCCATATACGTCAAAACCACCTCACTCTGCAATACGCGTGTCAATGCAGAAAATACAAATGGCTACACTGCAGACATATATTCACACGGATTTATACATACTCTGTATATGTGCCAGTAAACATATGTGCGATCGAGACGCGATCTCTACCTCTGCAACCCCATGGCCTTCCCTCCATGTCTCTTTAGTCTGACGCGTATACGGATATACGTATATATCTTTGTGTATATACGTGTGTATCTCTGTGTATTCTGTACACGCAGAAGGACAGCCTATGCGCCTACATATATAAGTGTGTGGTGTGTGTATCATCTCGTGGGTGAAATAGTACCGGTAAACGCATGCACCCGTTTACAAGGAGAGCGTACGTACGCAGAAACATGTGACTAAGACAGGGTGACAGACGTCCAGCACTTCTTGAGGAGCAGAGCCCGCCTCGCGGTGGGCGCAAAGACCGTTCTCCGGGTGTACGTACACCGGAAAACGTGCTGCTTGCGCCACGAGAGAACAACTGAGAAACTTCTCCGCATCGCACACTCACACAGAAGAAAAAGAGGAGTAGCTGCCTCATTACTTTCTTTGCGCCACTGCGCCCCAGCAGCACAGAAGCAACAACCCCCTCCTGTTGTTACTACGACTGCTGCTGCTGCTGTCTTTGTATCCGCATGATCACCTGCAGCCTCTGATATCAGTCGCTTACTTAAAGTCGCGCCGTCGAAGAGCTGTACGTCAACAATATAGCGACTGAACGCGACCTTATATAGTTGAACAATTAAAATTAAGTCGCAGAATGGCCAGTCTGCTTCTTCAGCTGTATTTCCTGCTCCGGAGGCTGTGCCTCTGTCCACCCCCGTCCCTGCTTCTTCTTCCTCTTTGTCTCTTCCGCCGTTTCTTGCCGCAGCGCTCTGCGGTCCCGGCTTATCTTCTTCCCAAGTAGGCTCCCGCTTCTCAAGCGAACCGCACTCCCGAAGACCTTCGCTGCCGCTGCTGCTGCTGCTCGCCTCACCCCCCCCTGGAGCAGTCGAGGCCGCATTAGAAGCCTCGGGAGACGCGCCGCTGTCGCGCCCGGCTGCAGGAGACGCCTGACGTCGCACCGGCCGGCACCGGACTTTATACGGCGCCAGCAGCTGCCACTCGTAATCACACGCCTTCAGCGTATTGACGATCTGCACCCCACAGACGCACAACAACCGGCAGCAGAAAAAGGACCGCAGCAGCAGCAGGAGCTGCACGAGGGAGATCCCCGCAGCAGCGGCAGGAGCGTCAAGAGATGCACCGCCACCATCACCAGCAACAGAAAGGGCAGCAGCACACGTGGCGCCGCAGGATGTAGCAACAGGAGTCCCAGATGCCGCAGCGAGGCCAGCAAAAATGGCATCCCTCTTTACACGAAGCCAGCAGCGGTCATTCATTATGTCTTTCCACTCCACACGCGGAGGGGGTGAAGGAAAAATCAGCGGCAGCGCCAGTACAGCACGAGCGGCAGCACTAAGACAGCAGCAGCACCAGCACCGAAATAGCAGCAGCAGCATTAGAACCGAGATAGTAGCAGCAGCATTAGAACCGAGATAGCAGCAGCAGCACGACCGAGATAGCAGCACCAGCACGACCGAGATAGCAGCACCAGCAGCACTGAGGTAGCAGCAGCATCATCCAGACAGCAGCAGGAGCAGCACCGAGACAGCAGCAGGAGCAGCACCGAGACAGCGGCAGGAGCAGCAGCAAGAAACGTCACAGTGTATGCCCAGACACGGGATCTGCCCTTCGGGATCACATGCTTCCACCTTCTTCAAAGTTTGCGTGTGAGAGAACAACTGAGCCACGTCGACAGCAGCAGAAGCACAAGGACAGCAGAGCCACGTAGACAGCAGCACAAGCAGCCGTAAAAGACGCATCAACAGGAGAAGATGCCCCAGCGGCGACAGCAGTGAGCGCAGCAGAAAGAGAAGCAGCAACCCAACAGTCGCAGCGAGGTGAGGAGTTGCGGCAGCGATGCCAGCAGCAGAAGCAGAAGCAGCAGTAGCAGCACCGAGACGATTAACAGCAGCGGTAGCAGCGATGGCAGCTGCAGCAGCAGGCAGAGGCGGCGCAAGAGGAGGACGACGAACGGCAACGAGAGCAACCGGCAGCCACACAAACAGCAGCAGCTGCCGCCAGTCTTCTCTCAGAAAGGTCAGAAGTGTCGACGTGAGCCGCGGCAGACTGCCAAGGCCCGTCATAATGCAGAGCAGCGCTACAGAAGCTGGAAAAAGAAATAGTTATGCTCCGGACGTACACGGCAGCAGCCGTTCGCAGCAGGAGTAGCAGCTCCCACGGACTTCATTTGCTACATCAACAAAACTTCAGCCCGGCAGCATAAGCGACGCATTAACACCGGCGCGTGCGATGAGCAGCAGCTACAAACAGCAGCAGCATGAGCAGCAAAATCTTCGGTGCAGCATCACGCAAATTGTCACCAGTGTAGTCAGCAGCAGCATCAGCTGCAGCAGAAAAGTAACAGCAGCTGCTTCAACGTAGTCAGCAGCAGAATATTAACAGCAGCAGCGGCAGCAGCGTACTAACAACAGCTGCAGCAGGAAGGTAACAGCACCTGCAGGAGAGTCTTAAGGGTAGCTGCAGCAGGGTTTTAAGAGCGGCTGCAGCAGTCTAAAGAGCAGCTGCGGGAGAGTCCTACGAGCAGCTGCAGGAGAGTCTTACCAGGAGCTGCAGCAGAGTCAAACACCAGCGGCAGCAGGTCATCGACGGAAGCAGCACAGACTTGACTGCAGCAGTAGCGGAGTGTGCACGCAATAACGAAGTACGAGTAGTCGCGTATACAGCAGCCGAGCCGAAGACACGGAGGTGGAGAGGGTTCGCGCAGCAGAGGGCGGCTGCAGCGGCACGGTTTTGAAGAACGCGTGGAAGATCCACTTCCCGTCGAAACTCACTCATAGTTCTCCTTTGTAATGCAGTCTTTTTCACCGAGAAAAGGAGATGAAGAAGGAAAAGTTCTCACCGCGGTGAGGAGAATGGGAGCGTCAAAAGCAGCCTCTATCCCAAGTTTCCACCGAGACAAAGGAAAAGCGCTCACGACCGCGGTCGGGCGTGGGGTGCTCGCAGCAGGCGAAGGCGGGAAAACTGCTGCTGCTGTGCCAGCGGCTGCTGTTCCTCCCCCTCCTCCCCCTCCGCCTGCCCCCCCGGGAGAGCGGCCTGCTGCAGCGAAAACCCCACCACGCGCGGCCTGCTGCTGTCCGCCCAGCCGTGCCGGAGTTGTCGAAGGTCCGAAGAGACATGCCTGGGACGCAGAAGGAAGCAGACACAGGAACAGCAACGCCATCAGCAACCTTGCAAGACACACGAAAAAGAAATGGTCGCCTCTCGTGCTGCCCGCTGTCATCCACATTCTCTCCTTCACACTGTCGACTTGCTACTGCTGCTGCTGCTGCTGCGGTTACTGCTGCTGCTGCTGTTGCTGCTGCTGCTGAGAGAGGTGCACGCTGTTACCGCCTTGCTGCTGTTTGTTCGCCGTATACCACATATATGTATATCTGTATGTACGCACGTCTACAGTCTATGTACATACATATAAACAAAGAAAAGTAGCCCCACGCTTCTCCACACATATCCTGCAACGCACCCACGACAGGGAGACGGCTCCGAACGACGCGGCAGTTCGCCAGGCAGTTCCCGCCCCCCCTCGCGTCTACCTTTTCTCTTTCTCTCTATTTTCTCCTTTTAGACGAGAAGACAGACCTGTCTACTACGTCTCTGTGCGATACAGAGACACACGCATACCTCTGTACACTGGCATCTATTCTACACGCACACAGGTGTCACCTACGTATTGCTGAAGATTTCCTCACGCATCTATCTATCTACCCTGTATATATGCATAAGCGACGGACGGAGAAAGCAGCGAGAATACAAAGGGGAAGAATGTGAGAGGACCAGAGACTCTGTCTAGAGGCGGAAACTTAAGAGAATACATACACATCTATTAGGGAGAATACAGAGGAGAAGACTCGAAGAGAACCGGAGACGCTGTGCATATACAGAGAACAGAAGAGAACATATATATACATATATACATATATATATATGTATGAAACCGAGAATACAAAGAGTATTCTCTTTGTATTTAGACGGCGAAGTGCAAGAGAACAGATGAATAGATGGACACGTTTTGAAGCGAATACGTTGAGTTCTGAGCAAATAGGAAATTTCGACTTTTTGTGTGTGCCTGCGCCCCCCCTCCCCGCCCCCCGGGGAAGAGGAACGGCGTTGTCTGTTCGGTGTACGAAGCGACGTTTACCCACGCTAAAAGACGACCCCTCGCATATGACGACGGAACGCAGGCAGCTGACGAAGAAAACAAGACGAGCCTTGCCAGAGAAATACACTTTTCTGTCTCACGCATGACAGGAGCTCCTTTCTCTCCCGCTCTGCTCATGCTCACAACTGTCGAAGAACGTACAAAAAGTTGCTGCCGGCAAAAAAAGGTCCGAATCTAGACACAGGCGACTTCACATATATATGTGTGCTGCATTCAGCCCGGAAAACATATACATATATATATATGTATATAGAGGCCACTCCGTCGGTACACAAACGCAAAGATATAGTGTCAGTCAGAAATACATATATATATGTAAGTGGACGGCCCTCTCTATTCGTATCCAGACATATAGCCGTAGTGCAGTCTGCCGGACATATATACATATATACGTCCCTCTCCGCGTGGACCCAAACCCAAAGCTATACTGTATTCAGCCGGTAACACATATATACGTAGATATGTATATACGTATAGAAAGCCCTCTCTGTTCTTACTTGAACACAATGCTATACTGCAGCCAGCCACAAACACGTGTAGCACGAAGGAAGCTACAGCGCACGTAACCAGTGATCTATGTATGTATGTAGCTTTAATACATATATATATATGTATGTATGTGTAGTACTCTCTGTTTTTACGAACAAGGGAAGCTACAGCGAATGAAACCAGTGACCTACGTACGTATGTAGCTTTGTCTCTGTTCCTGTTCGTCACTATCTCTGTGACTAGTCATTATCCACATACACATACATACACATACATACATATAGAAGCAAAACAAGGGGTGGGCACGTGTTTGTAGATCTGGAGAAAGAAATTGCAAGGAGAAGTGTGACGCCCTTTTAGACGTAGAAGCGTTTAGACACACCCGCTTGCCCAAAAAATTACACAAATATGCGTATATCATACAGAGAGGGACACAGACCGTTCACATGCGTCCCTGTGCATGCGCGTGCGTACCTATATGTATGGATAGGTATGTATATACATTTGTATACACATATACACATATATACATACAACTAAACTTATACGTACTGGGCTTGGATACATGGCATTTCAAGTATTCATATATAAATAGAGAAGCATACATACATCCACGCACATACATACACACACACACCCCCCTGTATACACATATATATATATATATATAGCGTAGTCGCTGTCTAGTAGGCCTGTATAGAGATAGACGAAAGATGCAGGATATACGAGAGGGAAGGAAATGAAGGAGAAAAAACGTCAAGACGAACGGATAAAAGAAATAATCGAGTAGACTCGTCTCATGAGAAAGGCAGTACCGGTGTCTCCGCTGAAGAGGCCGACCACAAAGCAGCCGCGCGTCTGCGGAGGTCTGCAGCGAAAACATGCGGCTCGTCTTTGCAGAACACCTCGAACATATCTGCAGCAGCACAAGACCGGCAGCAGGAGAGAGAAAGAGAGAACCTGCAGCAACACCGGCAGCAGAGAACCAGCAGCAGGAGCGAAGAAAGCAGCAACAGCAGCGCAGAACGCGCATCAGCCGCAGCAGAATAACGACGGCAGCAGCAAAGACAACGGCAACTCAACAGAAAGGAGGGGCCGCGGCAGCAGAAAAACAGCAACAGCAGCAATTGCAGAAAAACGGCGGCAGCAGCACGCCAGCGCAGCTTACGGAACTGCTGCCGCAGCACCAGGCGTCGTGAGAGTAGCAGCACCAGAAGCGGGAAGGGGAGAAGCAGCAGCAGCCACGGCCGCGCAGCCTACGAGCCCAGCAGCAGTTCTCGCAACGGGTATTTACTATTCTCTGCGAGGGCGGAACGTCTTTTGTCATCTACTCGTACGCCTCTACAACATCTACACAGAGAGAGAGGACCGCGGAGGAAACGCGAAGGAGGAACACGTGGACGCGCGCAAAGGGAGAAACAGCAGCGAAGAGACGGGGAAGGACATCTCGAGGAAGGGCGAAACAGGGCGAGACGAAGAAAAGGAGAAAAAGACCGAACAGGGGGACGCTGGAGTAACCTGCGTAGCCGCTAATCTTCTTTGTTTCTGTTGCTGTCACGCACAAAGGAGAGTTACAGCTTCCTACAATCACGTATTTCCACCAAGCACTGCACGACTCATACGCAGTTCCGGTGTACGTACACCTCACATGTACATACGAATATATATACACATACACACATACACATACACATATATATGTATACACGCTACGCGTCTCCACCAAATCCTGCACTGCTCAAACGTAGTTCCAGTGTACATACACCGCACATGGACACTTACATACGTATGTGTACAAACACCCATACATATATACACAGACCTACACATACATATAGACACGTATCTACATGTAAAAATATGCACACACACATACACATACACACATATACATGTGAACAACCACCTACACATAAATAGACACCTATATCTATTTATATACGTATTTACACGTACACATTCATATCCATATCTACACATACATATACACACGCATAGACTCATGCAGATATATACACAGGCATATATACACAGACACATACCTCTATATACACAGACACACATGCATACACATATGCACATACACGTACATTCATATACATCTACACCTACGTACGTCTACTGGAAAACGCAGTCTTCCCCCCCCTCCAGGAGCGCAAAGGAAGAGCCGCCGAGGAACTTACTCGTAAAAGAAGATTGTTTCCCGGGGCGGTCGGCCAGAAGTTGATACGCAATCGAAGCGCCCGACGGCAGCGCTCCATCGCCAAGTCCTTCGGCGTTCACCAACTTCTCGTCAACCTCGTAGCCGAGCTGCCGGCAAGTGCCCGTCCCCACCACCCCACACATACATACATACACACACACACAGACGCATATACGTATATACATCCATATACACAAACGCGAGAGGTTTGTTTTACGGCAAGTGAAAATCGCTTTACTCCTCCAGCGACGCCATCGGCCCCTCCTCCCTTAGATCTATCTGCACATGTATATACAAGCGACGGGTTCGTCTTATGGAGGGGGGGAGGCACTGTTCCTATCCTTCGTGCAGGGACAGCAAGGAACGCCGCGGTGCGTCTTGGCGAGGGGGGGGGGGGGGAACGGCGGGGGGACGGAAGGACGTTGCGAAAAGGTGCTTCCGCTCTCCCACTTTTCCAACGGAGTGGAGACCCGTCGCTCTCTTTCTTCGAACATACCGTCGCTTTCCTTTCGCTCGCTTTATAGTCGGTCGGAGACCACAAAGGGCCCACGCACAGCACTTCTCAAATAAGAAAAAGGACCGGTGTGTGTGCGGCTGCATGCGCTGTCTTCCCCTCTCTCGCTCTTCCCCCAAACAGAGACGACGCAGCAGCCCAGACAGACTTCCGCTCCCTGCACCACCCGCTGCTCTGCTTTCTGGCGTTTTCCCCGGTCACCTCCTACTCACCAAAAAGTCCTCCCGAGCTACGTATATCTCTTCTTTCGCTGTTTCTCTCTCTCTCTGTGGATATACATATATATATTATGTGTCTGTCGTCTTTGTCTGTGTATATGTGAACATACATATATACATCTATATAGAGAGGGGTATAAGTAGTAGTTATATACAGAGCAGGACATACCGATATAATACGTATAAACATGTGTATATCAACCTACTCATATAAAAATATAGAAGTGTCTACGAGTGTACTTCGATATACAGAAGTTCCACACACACATGCACCTCTTCATATATATATATATAAATATACATGTATGTGCGGTTGTAGACATATACACATCGTATACGCACATGCATATATATACTTACACAGATAGACATTCAACAAAAATGAATACACACGTGAAAGACACATATATAACGACTCCTCACAAGTGACCTCGTTTCCTGATATATATGTTTATATCGAGGTAACGACACTGTTCACGAGTTGTCTCTCTCTTTCTCTCTCTGCAGATATACATGTAAATATGAGGGCCCACCTGATATATACACAAACAGAGATACGGACTACTCACGACAGAGCAGCAACAGAAGAAGCAGCAGCGTCAGGACGGCTAAACGTCGCGGCAACCCGAAGAGCAGCGACAGCAGCGCTGACAGGAGCAGCAGACGCATGGAAACTTTGAAGGAGGTCCGGCAGCAGCAGCAGCACACCGCAACAGCAACAGGACCAGAGGGGTCGCGGCAGCGTAGAGACGTCAGGGGCGCAGAGCGGAAACAGCTGCCCGAGCAGCATGCGCAGCCGCAGGAAAAGAGACGCAACAGAAGCGAAGGGACGCTAGCCGCAGCAGCAGAAGCGAAGGACCAGCAGCGGCCGCAGGAGGAAAGGTGGGACAGCAGCAGAGGCGACGACGCAGGAGTCGCAGCGCTAGAAAAGCAGCAGCAGCAGGCGGCGCCGCAGCATCAGCATCAGGAGGACCGGCCGCAGCAGCTGCAGTGGAAGAACGGACCCCAGCAGCTGCAGGAGGAGGACGAGGGCCACAGCAGCAAGTGGAGGGAGAGGCGGGCGTGAGACGAGGCGTGTGAGGAGAGATGTGGCTTACCTGCTGTAGCTGCTGAAAAATAGTGGGGTCAAGCTTGGAGAGACTGGGACTGATGATGTACGTGCTTGAAAGATAGTGGGGTAGACTTTGTCGAAACCACGGATGCTGCTTAATTTCGGCAATCGTAATTCTCTGGGACGGGTCAACGACGAGCATGCGAACGATGAGATGTCTGCTGAGTTCTGACAAATGTCCTGGAAGAAGGAAGTTGCCTGCGAAGCCAAAAAGGCGCCGGGGGAGACGCGACACACGGCGACAAATCCTCTGGAACTGAACAGGACAGAAGGAGCGAGAACGGAGAGAGAGACAGCAGGAGAAGCAGCAGAAAAAACGCCGAAACAACCAACACGACGGAGTTGCCGAAGAGAAATAACGTGTGTCCATGGGGGAAGAGAAGGGGGCGGGGGCCGAGCCAACGACAAGAAGACAGAGAGACGAGCGCCCGTGGACGACGGACAGAGAGGCAGGAGACGAAGGGGAAAAAAAGACGGAAGCACTGAACTGACAAACGAAGAAAAAAAGGCAGCCCACCCACATGAGAGGGCGAAGAAGAAGATGCCACTCGAAAAGAGAGGAGTGCCTCCTGATAAGAGAAGAGAACGCGCGACACAGAGGCGAGGCACAGCGGCCAGGAGAGAGAAACAGAAGGACGCAGAGCTGCGAAAGAGACGGACACGACCCACACAAACCACCGCAAATTAAGAAGAGCAGCAAAAAAAGGCAGCACAGACCCTCCTCGCAAGGAATGGGAAGACGGAGAACGAAGAGAGCACAGATTCGCGAAAAGGTATCCCTTCCATCGCTTTCCTCCTCCTCCTCCTTCGGGTGTACGTACACCCGAGACAGACACTCGCACACATCTTCGTCGCACACGAGACACGCTAAAATATTCACGTACATCGACTCGCGTCCAGCGCGGCATGGTGAACGCCCTACACATACATGCGGAAACGAATATACACATATATATTGCATGCGAAGACGCCTTCTGTTTCTCCTTGCTGTTCTCCCCTTCTCGTCCTCGGCGTTCTCCCCTTCTCTTTCTGGCTGTTTTTCCCTTTCTTTCCTGTTTTCTGCTCCCTTTTCCGCCTCCTCTCTGCTTTTCCTCTTCCCGGAACGTAGTGTGTACCGTGGCGTATTTTTTTGAAGAGGTTTGGCACGTGCTCATCGTCGAAGGGGAGAGAGCCGCAGAGCAGCGCGTAGAGGATAACGCCGAGGGACCACACATCCACTTCCGGCCCGGCGTAAGACTTTCCGGAGACAACCTCCGGCGACGCGTAGTTCGGCGACCCGCAGGAAGTCTTGAGGAACGCGCCGTCCCGCAGAAAATTGGACAAGCCGAAATCTCCTACTTTCACGTTCAACTCTTCGTCGAGCAACACGTTCTCCGGCTTCAAATCGCGATGACACACCTGCAACGCCGAGATGCGATCCCCACCCCGCAGCAGCAGCAGCAGTCGCGTATCCGGTGTACACGCAGACCCAGCAGCAGCAGCAGCGGTGGCAGTGGCATCCGTAGCAGCAGGCGACGCCGCAGCAACAGCGCCAGCAACACGGGACGAGAAAAGAGGGGCCACGAGGCGGAAGAGAGGCGGAAGAGACATACACAGAAAAAAGGAAAGCTGGCAGCACCGGCGCCGACGTCGCCGCGTCGGCCGGGTAGTCGAGGAGATGCAGAAGACGCAGCAGCAGAGTCAATCGGCAGTCGTGGGACTACGGGAGACGCGCACGAGGAGGGGAAGACGCGGAAAAAAAAGAAGAGAGCGACAGAGAGACGAGAAAAGCGGCTGCGGAAGTAGCAGCTCGAGCAGCACAAATCGGGAAGAAACGGAGGAAAAAGGCAGCTGCAGCAGAGCCGACGCGACCAAAGAAGAGGCCGACATGCGTGAGTAAAAGGCCCGCACACATCCCACGACCGCGGAGGAAGAAGAAGAAGCAGCAGCAGCACATCCAAGTCAGAAGTACGGGATAGAAATGTTGTAGCAGGCTGAAACGAGGAGTCGCGGGCATGTGGAGAACAAATAACTATCGCAGGTGCACCGATGGAGAAGGGGCAGCGAAAGAGGGACGAAAAAGAAGGGTCGGCTGGGGAGACAATGAAGACGCAAGAGACGAAAAGGAAGAATACAGAGAAGCACAGGAAGGGGAAGAAAACTTCAACTGATAGCAAATACAGCAGCACCAGCTGCTGCTGCAGGTGATCGGGAGAGGGGCACGGCAGCAACGAAGGCCGGCGGCGGACGACCAGCACAAGACGCGGAGCAACACACAGACGAGAAGGCAGAACAGCAGCGCGAAGAGAAGCACGGGGGAAAAAGAACAGCAGCAGCAAAACGCCCGCTCTTAGCAGTAGCAGCAGACGCAGACGCAGGAAGAACGTTGGGAGGAGCAGCTGCAGGACGTGCTGTAGCAGGACCAGCAGCTGCAGGGGCGGGAACGACAGCAGGAGCAGGAGCGGCGGGAAGAGACGCAGGAGGTGCACGAGATGCTGGAGCAGCACGAGAAGAAACGGCAGGAAGAGCAGGAGGAGAAGAAATGGGACCAGCAAAACGCGCGACTCCAGAAGCAACGGCAAAAAACACGCCGCAGTAGCAGCAGACGGGAAGCAGCCGCACGGGCACTAGGAAGAGCCCTGACAGCAGGAACAGCAGCAACAGCACCAGCAGGTGCAGCAATCGCGGCAGGAGGATAAATGGCAGCAGCCGGAGCAGCAGCAGCAGCAGCAGCAGGAGCACGAGCAGCAGCAGCTGGAGCAGCAGGAGCACGAGCAGCAGCAGCTGGAGCAGCAGCAGCCGGAGCAGCAGCAGGAGGAGCAAGATTGCGAGGAGTAGCAGCACCAGGAGCGGCAGAAGCAGCAGAAGCAGCACGAGCAGCAGCAGCAGCCGGAACGACACAGTAATACCTATACAACACGTGCGGCCTTTGCTTCCTCACGTGTTACTGTTGCAGCCTCTTCTGCTGCTAACGTATTGTTGTTCCTGGTGTTTCAACTATTGGCGCTGCTATTGCCCTGCCTACAAGCACCGCTCCTGTGCTGCTGCTGCTGCTGCTCTCCCCCCCATTCTCCTTGTCCTTCCCCCTTTCCTCTCCCTGTCTCGTTCTCCCCTGTTGCTGCTGCTGTTGCTGCTGTTACAGCTGTTGCTGCTGTTGCTGGTGCTGTTACTGTTGCTGCTGTTCCTGCTGCTGTTACTGTTGCTGCTGTTGCTGTTGCCGCTGTTGCTGCTGTTGCTGCTATTGCTGCTGCTGCTGTTGCTGTTGCTGGTGCTGCTGCTGCTGAGTCTGGTGCTGCGTTTTACCATGTGTCGGTGACAGTAGTCTACACCCGAGACGATTTGTTGAAAGAAATGTCGGGCTTCGTACTCCGGGACGCGAGTTCTTTGAACAACGTGGTCGAACAACTCTCCACCTGCATGCGTCAAAGTGTGCCCCGGCGAACAGAAGCAAGAAGCAGAAGCAAGAGAGAGACAGAAACAGAGACACATCGAGACACAGATCGACACAAAAGCAGACAGATAAGGCAAGAGCCAGAAAAAGAGTAGAAACCCCCAAAAGGCAGAAGAAGAACGCGAGGCGGACCGAGAAAAGGAGAAAAACGATGCCCCCTTCTCCGGGGGAGGTCGTAAACAGAGGAAGAAGAGAGCGGCACCCGGCGCTGTCGACCCGCGTGCTGCTGCTGCAGCGTCTTGGCGGTGGAGGAGACCCGCTGCCAGCCCCCCTTCTTCTCTCGTCGGTTGTTATTGATGGACCCCTTCCGCCGGACCCGAAGAGAGAAGGGCAGACACACACACACAAAACTGCCAACGCCGTCGTGGGCAGTCTTCATGGATATCGCACTACATATATATATATATACAGAGAGAGAGAGGAGGGGAGACGTCCTACGGCTCTCCGACCGTGAATATGTAAGAAATCATACACAGACGTATGGAGGCTCGGCCACAAATATATATGTAGATCTAACTACATATATATACAGAGAGAGGGAAGGCGTTCTACGGCTCTCCGACCCATATGTGAATATGTAAGCAATCATACACAGACGTATAAAGGCTCAGCCAGAGGTATACATGTAGATCTAACTACATATATATAGAGAGAGAGAGGGAAGACGTCCTACGGCTCTCCGACCGTGAATATGTAAGCAATCATACAGAGACGTATGGTGGCTCAGCCAGAGGTATATATATGGACGTGGCTGGCGTGTAAGAAGAAGGAGACGTAAAGGGCCGTACACGTGTGTGTGGGTGTGTCTGTGTGAATATGTGTGTGGAGGTTAAAATAGCGGTCTTCGATATAATTAATACATCTTCGCGTTCTTCACATATATCTCCATAGTGCCATAGTCACCTCTCTCTATATATGTATGCGCCTATCTGTACACGTATATATATATGTATCTCTCTCTACATAGTGACAGAAGCAGCCCCATATATATATGTGTGCTTTAAGCGGTTATGAATAGAATTATGGAGGTAGTTTAATACGTGAAGGTATCGGTATATACTGCCACATATATATGAGACAGTTGAATGAGAGATTACATGGATATCAGCATACACTCGTATGGCCACTATATACGAAGACACATATATATGTGTGTATATCCGTAGATATATATACACATACACATAGAGAATATATACACGTATACATATAAATCTGCACAATACACATATATACGTCTTTCCGTAGTACTCCCGCGACGTACCTATGTGTCTCATATATATATATATATCTCAGCAGAGACCGCTGCACACCACGCCTTTCCCTCTCTCTCTCTCTCTCATATATATATATCTCCGTATACAATCGTTGTGCTGTTGGAGCAGCTCCCCGTTAATATGGCTGTATGACGCCTCCACAGGCAGAAGTGCCGCAGCAGAATGTTCTCCCTGCCTTCCTGTCCTTTTTTTGCCACTTGCTGTCTTCCCTTTGCGTCTCTCGGCTCACTGTCGATGAAACTCATGCGAGATGCAAAAGGCCGGGTGGGGGGGGCAGTCCCCTGCGCCGAGGACGTGGGCACAGAGACGTGGCTGCTTGCCTTGCACGTATTCCATCGCGAGGAAGATATCCGTCGGCGTGTCTATCAGCTCGTAGAGGCGAATGACATGCGGGTGGCTGAGAGACTGCAGAATTTTGATTTCTCTTCGGATTTTCTCGTGCATGTCCATCGCTTCCATCTTTGCTTTGTTGATGATCTTCACCGCCACCTTCCGCCCGGTGCCTTGGTGGTACCCCACTGCTCAGCAGCAACAGCGGAAGAAACGGGTGCGCCCCGGAAGCAGCAGCACCGGCAGCAGCACGTGGCTCAGAGAGCGGCAGCAGCGGCGGCAGCCGGAGGAGAAACGGAGACACAGGCGGCAGCACGCAGGAGAAGAGACAAACGAGCCGCGAGAAGGCGAGAAGCAGCAGCAACAGCAGCGTAGCAGCACGAGAAGCAGCGGCAGCACGAGGAGAAGCAAAAGATGCGGCGAGAACCGAGCACCAGCAGCAACAGCAGGAGAAGCCGCAGCAGCACGAGAAGAAGAAGAACTGCAGCAGCAAGAACCGAGGAGCAGCAGCAACAGCAGCAGCAGAAGCGGCAGCAGCACGAGGAGAAGAGCAGCCGCAGCAGCAACAACCGGTGAGCAGCAGCAACAGCAGCAGAAGAGGCAGCAGCACGAGAATCAGAGCAACGGCAGCAGCGACGAACGCAGAGCAACGGCAACAGCAGAAGAGGCGGAGCTGCGCACAGACAGAAGCACCGTCTCCCGCTACACGGCGAAGGTTGACGAGGAGCAGCAGCAGGAGGAGCAGCGACTTCTGGGCGACGAAGAGGAACAGCAGTGCCAGTGGAAGCAGCAGTGAAAAAAGGACGCAGAAGCATGAGCAAGACCAGAATCGGCAGCAGCAGGTGGTGGGGGACAGGCAAGGCAATGACAGCCTGCGAAAGAGCAGCAGCAGCACTAGGAACAGCAAACGAGCAGCCGCAGCTCCAACACCGGTAGCAGCAACAGCCACGACCCCGGCAGCAGCAGCAGTAGAAACACGGCCCCAGCACCACAGCAGCAGGTCAGCGGAAGTGAACACTCAGGCAGTTCACAAAGCAAAGAAGAAGAAGCCGCAGCTGCTCCTGCAGCAGGGGAAACAGCAGTGGAAAGTAGCAGAGACCGCAGCAGCACGAGCGACAGCCGCGCAGCAGCACCAGGAAAACAGGCAGCAGCAATAATAATAACACACGCAAGCAGAGCTACGTAAATACGAGTCGCATCCGCAACCCCCACCTCCCTGCCGTAACCCGCCTGCGCCTCTCGCCACGCCCCTCGTACGCTGCTGCTGCTGCTGTTCCTGCGGCTCGAAATGCTGCTGCTGCTGCACAAGTTGCTGCTACTGCTGTACAAGCTGCTGCTACTGCTGCTCCTCCCCACACTGCTGCTGCTGCTACTCAAACTGCTGCTACTCAAACTGCTGCTGCTCCTCCCCATACTGCTGCTGTTGCTACCCAAACTGCTGCTCTTGCTGTTACAGTTCCCGGCTTAGACTTTACAAGGCAACTCACGTGGACTCAACAAACCTACTCACAGATATCCACGTACGGGCTACAGCCAGATACACATACATATATATATATATGAGAGATAGGTATATATATGTATACACGTAAGTAGCCACTACCCCTACGTGGACCTACACGCGCAGCTGCCGCATGCACTGGAGAGGCATTCCTCCTGCCGCTGTTACATCTAACGTACACCGACACACTGCGCTGGCTGCTGCTCCTCTGCTGCTGCTGGTTTACTACTGCGACTTGCGCGGCCGCTGCTGCTGCTCCTTTCGCTACTGTTGCCGGTGCTACGTCTACTTGTGCTGCTGCTGCTGCCCTCCTCTGCTGCTGCTGTTGCTGCCTTCCCTCTGCTGCTGCTGCTGCCCTCCCTCCGCTGTTGCTGCTGGCGTGCATCTGCTGCTGCTGCTGTCTT
>KL647309.1:810927-833059 GCA_000727475.1 Sarcocystis neurona
TCTGCTGCTGCTGCTGTCTTTCTCTTCTGCTGCTGCTGCCTTTTCTCTGCTGCTGCTGCTGGTGCCCTCCCTCTGCTGCTGCTGCTGGTGCCCTCCCTCTGCTGCTGCCGCCCTCCTTTCCTGCTGCTGCTGCTGCTTTTCCCCTGCTGGTGCTGCTATGCTGCTGTTTTCCTGCTGCTCTGAACTAATGCGCCCCAACCATGCTGCTAATGCTGCAGCTGCTTTTGTTCTTCCGCGGTGTTGCTCTTCTGGAGTTTGTACACTGCACCTGCTCCTTTTGCTTCTTCTTCTCCTTCCCGCTTTGCTTGTCGCTGCACTGACTTAGCTGCTTCTGCTTTTACGCTCTGCTGTGCCTGTCTTGCTGCTGGTGCTGCTGCTGCTTCTTCTTCCTTAGAGACGTGAGGAGGGCTGCAGTGGAGTGTACGTACACTTCACTTTTCCGAAGGTACCGACCCCCAGCGTGGAGCCCAGACGGTACGAGCCGATGACTGTGCCGCCGTAGGTGCTCGCCTCTGCTGCTGCTGCTGCCGCTGCTGCTCTTGCTGCTGCCGCTTCCGCTTCTGCAGCAGCAGCTGCCGCTCGTGCTGCTGCCGCTGCAGCAGACATCTCGTAACTCACAGAAGCAGCAGCTCCCTGACATGGGACGGAGTAGCAGGGATTGCCGCCGCTGCCACCCCACGCCAGCCCCCCACGTCTTGTTGCTGCCGCGTGCTGCCATTTGCTGCTGCTGCCATACTCGTCGCTGCAACTGCTGTGTGCCACTTGCTGCTGCTGCTGTTGCGCCGCAACGGGTGGGGAAGGCTGCCGAAAAGCACCAGCGGCTGCTGCGACAGCAGCGGGAGAGGCACCAGCAACAGCAGCGGGCGGAGGGGAAGGAAGAACAGTAGCTTCGACTGCCCTTCCGGCTCCTGAGGTCGCAGCAGCAGCAGCAGGAAAAACGCAGCCCTGCGTGGGGTCGCGTTGTTGCTGCTGCTGGTCGTCTCCCTCCGGCATTGCGCTGCAGCAGCAACACACAAAAAGCTCTACCATATTAAAAGAACGCTGCCGCTACCTGCTTATGTGCCTGCCAATCTGCCACCGCATGCACACATACATATATACATACATACACGTACACATATAATCACACACGCTGACATGTGTGGGTGTATAGAGGTATACGTATACATCCAACTGTGTATGTGTATACGTAAAAGTACACAGATCAAGGATCGCATGCGTGCTGATGCACATATATATATATGTATACGTGCAAAGGTAAAGGTATATGTGTACACACACTAAATTATGTGTACATGTATAGCTCTATACAGAAGAATTCGTTCACCCTGGCATATACATAAATATATGTGCACGCGTAGAAGGAGAAGCAGGCACAACAACAGCTACCTGCTGCTGCGGCTGCCTTCACCAGGCAAAGAAATCTCGCAGTTCGTCGCCAGCCTTCTCTCTTCTGCTGCTCTGGCGACCGCTCCCTGCTGATTGACTTTCCCTGCTGCTGCGGCAGAATGTCGCTGCTGCTGCTGCCGCTGCTGCCGAATGTCTCTCCTCGGGTCTGTTACTCCTGCTCCTGCTGCTGCTGTCGTTACTTCTGCTGCTGCTGCTCCTGCTGCTGCTGTCGCTGCTTCTGCTACTGCTACTGCTGCTGCCGCCACTGCCGCTGCTGGCCCTTTCGCTGCTGTTACTGCTTCTGCTGCTGCTGCTACTGCTACTACTGCTGCTCCTCATGCTGCTGTTTCTGCTGCTGCCGCCGCTGCTCCTGCTGCTGTTGGTGCTTTTGCTGCTGTCGCTGCTTCTGCTGCCGCCGCTGCTGCTGCCCAGCTGGAGCAGCTGGGCTGCTCCTGTTGCTGGTGGTCCTGCTTCTGCTGCTGCTGCGGCTGCTGCTACTGCTGCTGCTGTCCCTGCTTCTGCTGCTGTTACTGCTGTTGCCGCCACTGCTACTGCTAACGCTGTTGCTGCTTCTGCTGCTGTCGTTGCTTCTGCTGCTGCCGGCTTGCTTCCCCTGCTGCTGCCGCTCTGCTGCTTCTGCTTCTGCTGCTGCCGCTGCGCCTGCTGCTGCTCTCTCGAGACTTCCCTGCAACGCAGCAACACACACCTTCACACCTTTGTTTTTGGCAGACGCGTCGGCAGAAACTTCACGCAGGCAGCATCCGACCTCCGCTGCTACCGCTGTTGCTGCTCCTGCTCTTGTTCTGCTGTGACCCCGGTTGCTGCTGCTGCAGGTCCTTGCGTCCGGCTGGTGCTCTGCTTGCTGCAGCAGCAGTTGCGGCCGCTATTTGGTTCGTTGCAGCCGCTAGTTGTGCTGCTTCTCCCGTCCGCCTGTTTGCGGGTCTGTTGCTGCCGCTGCTGCTGGTTCGGCATGGGGGGACTGCTGCAGCAGCTGCTTCTTTATCATCTTCGCGACTGCAGCTGCGGCTGACCACCTCCTCGCGCTGCTGTGGATTTGCCTCCCGTCGCTAGTGCTGCTGCTGCTTCTCATTCTGCGCGTGCGACACTTCTGCTGCAGCACCTCCGGGCACTGCAAAGGACGTGCTGCTGCTTCCTGCCGCCGACAACTTATCGTCTGTCTGAAGCTTCGGCCCACGTCTGTGGGTATTCGATCGCATGCGCACGCATATGCATAGGCGTCCTGCTTATGGAGAAACACATGCGTATATAGGCGCATGCGTATTTTTGACGAATCTGTGAGCAGGTCCCTTCTGTGCAGCTGCGGAGGGGAGGCACGCGTTGCTGGCGTTGCTGCTGCCCGAGACACGACAGCGCTAGTACAGCAGTGAGACAGCACACGACTGCAGCAGCAGTAGCAGCGACGGCAGCAACAGCAGCAGCAGGGGCAGCGAGCGTCAGCAGCAGCAGCAGGAGCAGCGACAGCGTCAGCAACAGTAGCAGGAGCAACGACGGCAACGGAGATGGAATCAGCGGCAGCTCAAAACAGCAGCAGCAGCGGCAGGAGGGCCGGCAGCTGCGGCAGCAGGAAGGGCGGGAGCGGCACGGCCGCAGTAGCGGCTTTGGCAGCAGCGGCAGCGCCGGCCTTTCTGAAAGAAGCAGCAGCAATAGCAGCACGCGCTGAAGCGGCAACAACGAGTGAGAGAGCTGGAAAAGCAGCAGCAGCAGCAGAAGGTCCCGTGCCAGCCAACAGCAGCGGATGGAGTTACTTACCAGTAGCAGCAGCAACACGAGCAACACAAGGGCAGACAGAGGTCAAGGCAGCAGAGGGTGGAGGAGGACGAATGTTTGACGAGTGTTTGCCGTTGGAAGAGTATATGCCCGACGCAGAAAGCAGCAGCAGCCTGGTGCTGCTCGTTGGCAAAAAATTTTCAACGAGGAACAAAATATACGCTCAAAGAGCGCGTTTCCCTGCATCCGAACTTTGCAACTCGTGGGCTGTGCTGTGGTGCTGACGCGCATCGACGACGACTCTGGTAGCGGCAGCCGGATGAGCGCAGCCGGAGCGGCAGCTGCTGCTGTAGCAAGAGCCGTTTAGTAGTCATGGCTGGAGCACAGTGGCGCAGGATACTACCACACCAGCGCGGCAGCAGCAAGACTAAGAGCCGCAGCTGCAGTGCTCCCGCAGCTGTAGCAGGACGGGCAGTAGCAGCAGCAGCCGAGGAAGTACTACTGCCAGCGGTAGCAGCAGTTCCACCGTTACTGCAGGGGACCAGTTCGATCATCAGCAACCGCTGCTGCAAGTAGGGGCGGTTGCGGCGGCAGCGCAAAGGCCGGGACAGCACATGGCAATGGCAGCTGCATAGACAGGCTTGATGTGACGTTTGCAGCGTGTGTACGCGTCTATCTGTCTCTTATTAATATTCAGAAAGTTTCTTGCGCGTGGTTGATGGCAGCTGCGGAGTGGCCAGTGGCTGCACGGCACACACTACAGCCGTAGCAGCAGCAGGGCCTACAGCAGCAGCAGGGGGCCGCCAAGTGCAGCAGCAGCGTCACGAGCCAAGAGCTGCAGGCCAGCAGAATCCTAGCAGCAGCGATAAGGCACGGGAGCACAAGCAGCAAAGCAGAAGCTGAGTAGCAGCAGCAGCAGACGTCTTGCTGCGAGAGCCACAGCACCGTCCAGTAGTAACACGCTGCCCTACTTCCGCTGCGATGAGCCCTGCTACTGCCTCTGTTCCTGCTACTGCGGCCATGCTAAGCCTGCTGCTAATATGCTACTGCGCACGTACTACAGCTGCTGGTTCTCCTCCCGCCGTGCTACAGCCCCAGCTGCTGCTGCTTGCTGCTGCTGTTGTTCTTGTTGTCGGGGCTTCTGCTGCTGTGTTGCTTCTGCTGTTCCTGTTGCTGCGCCGCCTCTCCTGCTGCGCTGCTTCAGCTGCTGCGCTGCTTCTGCTGCTGCGCCGCCTCTGCTGCTGCGCTGCTTCTGCTGCTCCGCTGCTTCTGCTTGGGGTAAGGGACCGCTGCTGCCGCCTCGCGCCTCTGCAGGAAGCGGTTGTTCGCCTGCATGCAAACGCCCGAAGAGAAGAGCTTCAGCAGCAACGTCACTGGCAGCGGCAGCAACGGTAGCAACACCAGCATGCGCCGGGACGGCAGTCGAGCTGCTGCTCTTCTGGTTGCACTACTGGGCTGCATGTGTTGACGACTCGTTTCCTGTCATTTCTTCGTTCTCCTTTGCTGTCTTTCTTGAAATCTTCTCCCCCAACGTTGTTCTCTTGTACCCGGTGCCGCTGTCTTGGCGTCCGACTGCGTGTGGCCGCCGCAGTGTGCCGGGATGCAGCCGCACAGCAGCAGCTCAACAACGTAGCAGCAGCAGCAGCACGAAGACAGCAGCAGCAACAGGAACCCCAGAACCGTACCAGCGGCAGCAAGTAGTGAATCGGCGGCTTCATGAAAGCTCTTCCGCACTGCAGTGTTGTACCGCAGCAGCCACACCCGACCGCAGCAGCAGGTGCAGCAGACCCCACACAAACCAACCTGCTGCGGCAGCAGCTGCTCAGAAGGAGGACATAGCAGCAGCACTCGCAGCAACAGCCACACCGACCGCAGCAGCAACAGCAGCAAAAGGGACAACGATAGGAAGGATAGCAGCAACGACAACAGCAGCAAGGACAGCAGCAGCAGCGGCAGCTAGCGCAACGGCAGAAGCGACGACAGCAGCAGCAAGCGCAGCACCAGCAAAAAAGACGCCAGCAGCAGCAACAGCAGCAACTGCAGCAGCAACAACAGCAGCGAGAACGGCAACTGCAGCAGCAGGAAGAACAGCAACTGCAGCAGCGACAGCAGCAAGAACGGCAACTGCAACAACAACGGCAAGAATAGAAACAGAAGCGACAGCAGCAGGAAGGGCAACTGTAGCAGCGCGGCAAGAAGAGAAACAGCAGCAGCCGCAGCGATAGCAGCAACAGCCTGCAGGAGAAAGCGACCTGCGGAGAGGCACGGGGCCCCGCCGAGGAATAGAGGCTGCATCAGTAGCAGCAGCAGCTCGTCGGCCAGGACGCAGGAACCTGCTGCTGCAGGAAGCAGCAGGAATGACCGCGAAGGCAAAGCAGCAGCAGAAAGAAAGAAGCTGACTTGTCAACAGCAAAATGACCAGCAGCAAAACCTGCTCGTAGCAGCACCGGGGCCGTAGACGTATCGAACCACCCGAGAGTCAATCTCTCCGCATATATGCCGACGGAAATATATCTGCCACCACGTGAACTAAGATTCTATCTTCACAAACATATATATATATATATGTACCCATACCTTAACCTTACCTCTCTCTGTATATCTAAATGTATATACATATATATGTATATCCATAGATTGATATCACCTCTCTCTCTCTCTCTATACATATATATGTCACCGTGACTTCTGTATATTCATGACGAGAATATACGTGTGTGAACCTGCAAAAGTGATATATATATATATATATATTTTCCTCGCCTTCTCTGTCTTTCTTCTCCCCTGTATCTGTCTTTCCGTCCGTTTCTTCGTGTCCTCTCTGTCTGCTTCTGTCTCTTTGTAGGGGAACGCCCATCCACACATACAAGCCGGTCACAGCCGCTATCGCATTTGTACGGGACTATCTATATAGACATTCTTCCATATATATATATATATGTACGTGTACATGTATATATGTGTGTATGTATATATGTGTGTATTTGTCGGCCAGAGGCTGTGTAGCAGAGGAGTGTAGAGACTGATGCTTCTTTGCTGAGATGGATACGCTACGCCGTCCTTCAGGTGCTGCTGCTGCGTATCGCATGCGGCTCTGCGCAGCTGCTCGCAAAGCTGCCACTTCTCCGTCGCTTCTTCTGCTGCAGCGGCCTCGTTTTCGTCTCGGCCCCTTCTCTTCGTTTCCCTCTTCTCCTTCTCCTCTTCGCGACGTATCTGCTGCTGCACGCCATCCCCTTCTGTTTTCGTCTGCCTTCGCCGCTGCTGCTCCTCCGTCGTCGTCTTCGTCTCTCTCTCTTTGTGCCCGCTCTCCTGCTGCTGCTGCTGCTTCTCCGCGTCTCCCTCTGTCATCTGTCTCGTCTCTCTCTCCCCACAAGAACGCCCCGTCTCCTCCTCCGCCGTCTCCTCGTCTCGTCTCGTCGCCTGCTGCCGCCTCTCTTGGTGATGCCGCGACGAAAGACGACTCGTGTGTCTGCTGCTGTGCTGCTCCCCGGGGGAAGGGAGGCTGCAAGGGCAAGTCTGCTCGCCTCGCTGGTGCAGCTGCTTCTGCTGCTGCTGCCAGCGCCTTCCGGAGCTGCAGCAGCTGCGCCGATTTTGGAGGAGGAGCGGCGCGCGATGATCTGCTGATGAACGCTGCTGCTGCTGCCGTTGCCCCGCCGCAGCAGTTTTCTGCCCGAAGCTTCTCGAGCAGCAGCAGCAACAGTTACAGCAGCAGCAGCAACAGCAGCAGCACCAGCAACAGGAAGAGCAGCAACTTGGAGGGGGCGGGTGAAAAGAAGGACAGCAGCAGGACAACCAGGGGGGAGAGGACGGAGAGCTGCAACAGCGGCGGCAGCCACGCAGATGCAGTGGACGGGAAGCAGCAAGACGCTGCCTCCTCCTCCCTGTCGATCCACAGGAGCTGCAGCAACAGCAGTAGCAACAGCAACGTGGACTGCCGCAGCAGTGGCAGCAGAAGAAGCAGAAGCGACAGCACCAGCGAGTCGCAGCAGGGGGAGGACAAAGAGAAGGGAGACCAACGGGTGGCGCAGCAGCAGGAAGCGGAAGGAGAGAAGAAGCAGCCGCACCAGCAGGAGGAGGCCGCCGGAAAAAGACAGCAGCAGCAAGGACGGCAACAGCAGCAGGAGCAGCAGCAAGAACAGCAAGAGCGACAGGAGAAGGAGTGCAGAGGCGAGGAGCAGCAGAGAGGCAGCCTCAGAAGGGGTGAGGAGGGAAGCAGGAGGGGAGGTAGCTGCAGAGAAGCAGCCGCAGAAGAAAGAGCAGCAGACAGTGAGATATGGCATGAGGGTCCTGCCGAGCAGTCGTCTGCTGCGGCGTCATCGTCCTTTTCCTCCTCTTCTTCGTCGTCTTCGTTCTCTTCAGCAGCAGCAAATGCAGCAGGAGAAAATAGAGCGTTGTTGGCTGCAACACCGACAGCAGCAGAGAATGCTGGAAGAGGGGGTGGAGGAGGGGAAGATGCTGCAGCAGCAGCAGAAGCAGCGAGAAGAAGAAGAAGAGCAGAGCAACGCCAGCAGCAGGAGGAAGTGCTGGCCTTTGTGAGAGTCGCCCGGGGGGAAAGGAAGCGCGTAAGCGAGGAAGGGGAAAGGAGCAGCAGCAGCGCGCTGCAGCAGCAGCTACAGCAGCAGCTGCAGCAGGGCGCGGGATCGTTCGCCGGCTACGGAGGGCTGTTGCTGGCGTATAATCATCGATATGTTAGTCTGAGGGATCTAGCCGTGGATATCGGCCGCAGCTGCCGAGAGGGGGCAGCGCAAGCCTTGCGTCTTCTTACTTCTGAACTTTCTGCTGCGTCGACGGCTGCTGCAGCCGCAGAGGCAGCAGGCGCAGCAACCAGCAGCAGCAGCAGCAAGAGAGCGGGAAGCGGCGCAGCAGGTGCTGCTGCGGCAGCGGCACGCGTAGACCGCGGCAGCGAGGCCCGCGCAGCAGCGGGAGAGCGGAACGCGAGCAGCCAAACGAGCAAAGATGAAGCAGCAGCAGCAGAGAGGGACAGCAGGAGAGAGGAGGAAGACGCAGCAGTAGCAGCAGCAGGAGGGCAGAGAAAGGACAGCGGAAAAAAGGGGGAGGCAGGAGCAGCAGCTGCTGCTGCAGCACGAGCAGCCACCGGAGAGCAGAGGAAGAGCAGCAGCAGCAGAGAGGAAGGAGAGCACGGGGCTGCAGAGCAGACGAAGGGAAGAAGCAGCAGCAGCAGCAGAAAAGAAGAAGACAACAAAGAGGCAGCGGCAGTGAAGAGGAATGAGGGAGGAGAAGAAGTGGGGGAACAGCGGCAGCAAGTGCAGGACCGACAGGGACAGAAAGGGCAGAGAGACAGAAATAGCGCCAAAGACGTGGTGCAGCAGCAGCAGCAGCGCATGAGGGAGGATATGCGTAGGGAGAGCAGCTCACAACCCGGCAATTCAGGTGCTGAGGAAGCAGCAGCGGCAGCCGAGAGAGCAGCGCGACACGGCGGCGAGGAGGTGGAGACGGAGAGACGCGAGGGGAGGACGCAGAGAGCGGGGGAGACGGCGGAGGAGCTGCGCAGAGGAGAAAGGGACAGCAGCAGCACGTGTGGGGATGACGGGGTGGTAAGCAGCATCAGTCGTGAGGAAGAGAGCGACGCAACAGCAAAGGGAAAGAAGGCGGAAGAGGAGCCGGTGGAAGGAGGCGCTGCTGCAGCAAAAGCCGACGGATACCTGTCAAAGAAGACAGCAACAGCAGCAGCAGGAATAGAGAAGGAAGAGCAGCAGCAGCGGCAGGACGGCGCGCGGCCCAGTCAACGTCTCCCAAAGGAGCAGCGGCAGCAGCAGCAGGAGCAAGTACAGCAACAGCGAGAGCAAGGCAGGCAGCAGACGCAGGGTGAGGAAGGCAAGCAGCAGATGGAGGGCCAGCAAGGCAATCAGCTGATGCAGGAGATGCAGCGTCATGTGGAGCTCGAAGATCTGGAGGGCTGCTTATCGGAGCCGCTGCTGCAAGGGCTTCAAGCGAAGATGGACGCGCTGCAGAAGGCGGGGCTACGTCTCCGATTCGATATTACCGGCGTTAAGCAAGTGATTATAAGTCGCATGTGGACGGTTCTTGGTGAGAGACGGAAGATCAAATTCGAGAGAAAAAAGTCGTTCTTGTCTTTTCTTGTTGTTCTGCCGGGCGTATCCTTCTCTCGCCGGAAGAGCAGCAGAGAGGAACAGAAGAGCAACTGCAGTACCTGTTCGCTTCCCCCCCGCCTGGTCTTCTCGTCTATATATAAACAGGCAGAAAGCGACTCCCGACGAAGAGAGAGCTAAAACTGCATGTGTGGGTGTATGGCTGAAGCTACCTGCTTGCATCGATGACGCGTGTTTCAGGTGTACATACACTGTATCGGGTCACTGTCGAGCCTGCCGGTGGAGCGGCAGCAATACTGATTTTGGCATGCGTCGTATCTGCTAAATCTTCTTCGCCTCTGTCCGACGTGCTGCCAGGATTCCTCTGCTGCTGCTGTTGCCTGAACTGATGCTGCTGGCTCTGCTGTTGCGTCTGCTGCTGAATTTGCTGCTGCTGCTGCATCTTCTGCTGCTGCATCTGTTGCTGCATCTGCTGCTGCTGCTGCATCTGCTGCTGCTGCATCTGCTGCTGCTGCTGCTGCATCTGCTGCTGAATCTGCTGCTGCTGCTGCTACTGCATCTGCTGCTGCTGTTGCTCCGTCTGCTGCCGCTGCTGCTGGTGCTGCTGGTGCTGCTACTGCTTCTGCTGCTTTTGGCCCCGGGCGGGGGTGGGGGGGAAGGGTAAGGGAAGGCCGCTGTTGCTGGTGCTGCATTTGCTGCCTCTGTTCCTCCTGAGCTGCGTCTGCGTTTTTTTTGCTTCCGGTGTCCCGCCTACGTGACCCGTGCTGCTGCGGCTGCTGTTGCTGTTGCAGGAGCTCGACCAGGGCAGCAGGCAGCTCCTCGCTCGCTGTGTTTGATCGAGCTGCTGCCAGACTTGCATGTGGTGGCCCCAACGTCTTCGTTACACCAGCAGCAGTCTGGAGCAGCAGCAGAAAAGAAATATTTCCGCTGCAAGCCTGGGCTGCTGCTGCAGCACGACTCTACTGCCGTTGGTCCGGCTTGCGTCCCTGCTTCCGCCTTTTCTTCCTCTTCCTTCGGCCGCAGCGGCAGCAAAAGCGACAGCAGGAGCAGCAGGGGAAGAAAAGAAGACGAAGAAGATAAAGAAGCATCGGCGCAGGGGAAGACAAGCGGTGCAGAGGAGAAGGACGCAGAAGAGGCAGAAATTGGAGGGAAAAGCAGCAGCAGCAGTACGAGACGCTCCTTGGGAGAAGAATCACGAACAGCAGCAAGGAAAGGAAAAGAAGAAAGGGAGGAGGAAGAGAAAGCAGATGCAGAGGAAAAGAGAGGGGAAGCTGACAAAGCCGCCGCGCCTAAGAAACCTCGAGAAACGTCGCTCTTCGGTAAAAGCCAGCAGCAACGACAACAACTGCAGCAGCAACAAAACAGCAGCAGCACCAGCAGCAGCAGTACCGACAGCAGCAGCAAGAGAAGCTTTAATAGTAGAAGCAGTAGTGACGGCAGATGGGACTGACGAGGACCAGCAGCCTGAGAAAAGCAGCAGTGGCAGCAGCAGGCGTGGCAGCAGGACGAAGAGGAGGATCAGCAACATCCCCCAGAGCAGCGAGCGTAGTAGCAGTAGCACAGCAGCAGGAAGAGCAACAGCAGCAGCAGGAGCAGCAGTGGCTGGCAAACAACAGCGGCAGCAGGAACACTGATACGAGCAGCAAGAAAGGTGGGGAGCAGCGCTAGAACCGTCAGGTGGAGGAGCAGCAGAAGAAGAAGCAGCAGCAGAGTTGCTGTGTTGCAGCAGATGCACGCTTTTTGTCGCATTCGGGCGAGCAGCCGAAGCAGCAGCAGCAACGCAGAGCAGCAGCAGCAGCGCAGAGCGGCAGCAGCGGCGCAGAGCAGCAGCAGCGGCGCAGAGCAGCAGCAGCACTTACACAGGTGAAGAGAGAGAAGATTTCTTTCATCTGACAGTCCTTTTTTTCTTGTTCTTCTGGTATTCGTCGGTCGTCTTCCTCCTACATTCTCATCCCGACGTTTTCTCTCTCGTTTTCGCTTCTCTTGGAGGTCCTCTCCGCCTCCCGTTCTACGACGTACTTTGCTGACGCTGCTTTCTCTCCTTCTGGAGACGCTGACCTGCTGAAGCCCTTCCCTGCACCTGCTGCGGCCACTTCTCTTCCGCTCCTGCTGCAGACCGTATCCTCTAGGGGTGCTGCTGCAGCCACTCCCTGCTGCTGCTGCAGACACTCCCTGTTGCTCTTGCTGCAGCGACTCCCTGCCATTGCTGCTGCTGCTGCAGTCACTCCCTGCTGCTGCTGCTTCTGCCGTTGCTGTTGTGACTCTTTAGCTGCTGGTGCGACTCTTCTGCAGCTGTTGCTGCTGGTGTCACTCTCCTGCCGCGGCTTTCTCCGCATGCATTTGCCTCTCGTTTTACTGCTGCTGCTGTTGTTTTCGCCCATGCCTCAGCCCCTGGGGCGCCTTCACTGCTGATGTGGACCTCCTGCTGCTTCCGCAGACTTCTTGCTGCTGCCTTGCTGCCCCCGTCTCCTCTCTTTTCCTTTTTTTTTTCTGCTTCTCGTGAGTCCTATTTCTCCGTTGCTGCTTCTCCTGCTGCTGCGTGGTCGCGTCCTGTGCTTCTGCTGCAGCTGCCGTCTGCTGCTGCCGTTGCTGGTTATCTTCAGCTGCTGCGCAGGAAGCGGCTGCAGCTGGTACTGCTGCAGTTGCTTCTGCTTCAGCTGCGTCGGCGTCTGCTTCTACTGCTGTTGCTTTTTGCAGCCGTCGCGTCGTCTGCTGCTGCCTTCGTTGCACCCTTTGGCGCCGCTGTTTCATCTGCTACTGCTGCTTTTTCTTGCGGTTGCTTTAGCTGCTGCTTCGGCGGCATCGTCTGCGGCTGCAGCACGCTCCGGTCTCTGCTGTTGCTGCTGCTGCTTGTTCTCCTGCATTTCTTCTGCTCCGGGAAGCTTCCTGTTGCTGCTGCTGCTTCTGCTGCCCCATGTGTGAACAGCCTCCTGTTGTTGCTGTCGCGTCTTCTGCTGCCTCTGCTCTGCCTCGGGAAGCTCTGTGTTGCTGCTGTCGCTGCTGCTGCGTCTTCCTTTGCCGGTGCTCTTCGTGGCTGACGACGTGGACACGGCAGCAGAGTTAGGGGAGTCCATGAACGTGTTTCTCTTCAGCACCACATCCCCTTCCACTTGAAGTGGGTTTTCCTCTCTTTTGGTCCCCCTTTATATCTTCCTCGCATTGCTGCCGCTTCTTCCCGTGTTCTGCCTCTGCTTTTTCGTTTGCCAGAGAAAATTCGCTCCTTTCTCGAGAAGAGCTACGTCGCAAGTGAAGCAACAGAGAAGGGATTTATTCTCGTCATGGAAGCGAAGGTTCTCTGCTCCCAAGTCGTTTCTCTTCGTGACAAAACTCACCAGCAGGTAAACGGGCCGTCGCTCTCCTCCACGTCTTCTTCTCGTATTCTCCCTGCTGTTCTTCTTCCCCTTCTTCGTCTTCTTCTTCGTCTTCGTCGTCTTTTTTTCCGTTCTCTCGCTATTCCCTTTCTTCGTCTTCTCTTCTTCTTCTTTATCCACTTTTTCTCCTTTTCTCACGGTTTCTCCTTCCCTGTTTCTGCGCCGCGCAGTGGAGGGTAATGTGCCCCTGTACTTCTCTGTCTCTGTTCGGGTGTATAGATACCCCAATAGTGATTATGTGTCCTTCGTACAACAACATATATATATACGTATATGTCCCTGTCTCTCTCTGTCTGTTCGAGTGTATGTACGCCCAAAGAAGGACTGTATTGTGTGTGTGTGTGTGTGTATGTACATGTCACGCGCTCGTTGGGTGTACGTACACCCTAGTTGCACCTCCTGATAGATGAATCTACGTCTCTCCCACTGCATATATCTGTGTAGACGATGTGAGCATATAGACACGCGTATCTCCTTTCTCCTTTTATATATACACATATATATATAGGTAGATAAATAGTTGTATCTCTCTCTGCATATACACGTATATATCTACATAAGTATATAAATACACGTATATCCTCCCTCCTAACATATGTATAGATAGATAGATAGATAAGGACATCTCTCTGTCTCTTTGTCTGCATGTATACATGTGTATCTATGTATCTACACGAGTATATAGATACCTGTGTATCCTCCCCCCGTCCACACACATATATATATGTATAGATGGATGGATTGGTAAGTAAAGCTCTCTCTGTGTCTCTATCGATATATGTATGTGTACGTTTGTATCTACATGAATATATAGATAGACACATATCCTCCCTTGTTACACACACGTATATGCACATATATATATATAATTCTGTCTCTCTGTGCATATATTCGTGTATGTGTATCTACACGAGTCTATAGGCACACGTATATCCTCCCTCCTTATACATCTATATGTAGATACATACTTTAGTCTTCCTCTCTCTCTGTCTGGACCACGTGCGCCTCTACATTTCTATCCACAAGCCGCCCTGCAATATGTCAACGTAGGTCTTGCGTTGGTATATATATGTGTGCGTGTCCAAGTGTCTATATGCACATACCCAAACAAATATTTTCTCTTTTTTCCTTCATCTGCCCCGTCTCTGTTTCCGTATCTCCTCTCTATATGAACAGTAAGTGAAGATGCTGGTGAGGCAGGGCACTGCACAGTGTAGCGGACGCCCCAACGTAATCTCACAAGGCACGAAGACTCTGCTGCTGGGGGACGCTGCAGACGTGTACGACTTACACCTCTCCATCAGCATATATATATACATATGTATGTATATGTATAAATGTGTACAACTACGTATGCGTGTATGAATATGTGACGTACACCCCTCCACCTGCATATACATGTACGTGTAAATATGTATATGTATCTGTATATATATATATACACGTACACATGCACATGAGCTACACCCTACACGTGCACATACATGTATGTAATAAATGGCTCACACCCCTCCAGCTGCATATACGTATATATGTATAAGTGTGCACACACGTGTATACACGTATTATACACTCTTCGATTTGCATATATGTATATATATATGTATAAATATGTAGAGATATTTACGTATGTGTATATATATATATATGACTTACACCTCTCGATCAGCGTGAGTGTATGTATAAATGTGTGTATATATATATATGTGAATATACGCATATATACATATATATATATGTATATGCACGTGCATTTACACACATATTTCTTGTGAAGATATTTGCTGTACAGCGGAGAGAGAGATGTATACATTTGAATGACAGCGTTAGTAGACTCCACGTCTGGGTGCGTTCGTTACGTAGCCAACTTTGCACGAGGGTGGGTCTTTGTGTCGTTGCCACCACCCAAGTTCTTCCGTGCTTGTGTATCTACGCCAAGAAGGAAAGTTATTTAACGAGTGCAGAGGCCCGGAAATAATGACGAAGTAGAGAAGGAGCGAAGCAAGAAAACGTCAGCAGAATGTCGTCCACCGGGCATGCGCAGCAGGCCAGCGGAGAGCCGCTGAGCAGTCGTCTTTCAGGTGTCTATACACCAGAGTGTGGCATTGACGAACAAGGGCGTGCCGCCTTGCAGATAAATGTCAGACCACGTGTGGCGACATTGCCGAATTCAATTTCTTCGCTTGAACACTTGCTAAACGTTCGGGAGATGTGCGGCGTCTTTGCCTTCCGCCTCAAAGGCAAGGGGCTGCTGCTGCTGCTCCTTCTCCTGCGTCTGCGGAGGCTGCTGCTGCTGTTGCAGACGGGGCTGCGGTTGCTGCTGCCGCTGCTGCTTCCGCCCAGGGTGCTGCTGCTGCGCTGCGGAGGCTCTGCTGCTGCTGCTGGTAGTAGTAGTAGTCGTGCCCCTCGGCTTTTTGTAGTGCGTGTTGCTGCTCGACGTCCCCGACGACAAACTTGCTGCTGTTGCTGCTGCGGCTGCTGCTTGTGTATAGACAATCCTGGGGTCGGAGGACACCGAAGAAGCTCTTCATACGCTACGTTTTCAACTTAATGCTCGCTACGAAAGAAGGTGCGTCCAACACCTGCTGCTGCTGTCGCTGCGACGGTGATACTGCTGCTGGGTTGCTGCTGCTCTCGTGCTGCTGCTGGTGGTGCTGCGGGTGCTGCTGCTTCGCTTTTGCTGCTGGTGCCGCTGTTGCAGCGTCTTCTGCTCTTCCCAACCACGTGCTGCGGCGTCTGCTGTTCGTCCTCTCTTCTCCCGCTCTTCGTTTCTCGTTTTCTCCGTCCTTCTCTTCCTGCCCGCTGTCCCCTTTCTTCCTTTCTCTCTCCAGAAGCGCACACACACACAGAGACGTGTCCACACGCATCCATACTATTTTGTATGTCCGTGTATCTCCGGAGCTCTCTTTTTTCTTTACGTACGCATACATGCATATATGGTCCTACGTATGTATCTATATGCATATAGAAGTATATGTGAATTGTCTTCAGTAATTCCATCCTCCTCTATACTTCTACATATGTACGTACCTACCTACTTTCCCTCCGTACGTGCATATATATAAATGAAAAGTGAAAGATCGTCCACACATATAAATGTGTGAGCATATTGAGGAAATTTTATGCGTGTGCATATATATATATATATGTGTAGAGAGTGAGAGGTCGCACATATAGATACATATATATATATATGTGACTACCTGGATGAAACTTTATGAGTGTGCGCATATATTTGTACATATATATATATATAAATGTAGAAAGTGAAAGATCGTCCCTATATATATTTATATATGTATGTGACTATATGGATGAAATTTTAAGCGTGTGCATGCAGACAAGTGTGTGCATGCGCGTGGCCGTGGGAGGGTGAGAAGTATGAAGAATATACGTCTGCGGGTTTTCGTGCGAGTATCGCCGCTGGTGTTGGTCGTCGGTCTGTCGATCCACTTCTTCCCATTCATCTGCGAGGAAGAAGTTTTTCCTTTTCCACGTGGTGAGAGGTTTTGCTGCCGTCTTTTCCCTCCGTCAACTCTTCATGAGAGTTTTTCGTCCCTGTGTCGACTTTTTCTGTGTCCTTTGCCTTTTGCTGCTCTCTTCTTCTTCTCCTCCCCGTCCCGCGTCTTCCGTTTGCCCCTGGCGGCATTCTGCGTGCTTCCTGGCATTCCTGCCTCGTGGAGACGTGTTCGCTGCCTCATTTCCTCCTCTTCGCGCCCCTTCTGCTGCTGGTCCTGCACCGCCTTTTTTTCTGCCTCTTTGCGCAGTCAGCTGCTCTTCCCCGTTTTTCAACCGTCGCAGTGGACGCTGGTGGACTGGAACGGCCTCATCGGCGCGGAGTATCCCTGCGACCCCCAGGCGCTTCAAAATGTCGTTGTTAGTAAGTAGGAGAGGGCGTCGCCGTCAGCAAGGAGGAAGAATAAATTTGACAGAAGTGGGCACAAGAGGTAGAGTGCGCATGCGGAGAGAAAGGCGGTCGAGGAATAATAAGTAGCGAGACGTTCGTCTGCGTGTTTTCCGACCGAGCGAAGAGGCGCCGGGGTCACCGTGTGTGGCGTGGCGCGCGCAGAAGACGCGTGGCGCGCTCTGTGTGGGGGGCGGGTCGAAGTCTCCGGACTTCCCGGCGCGGAACATATCGCCGTTGACAACTCAGAGAAGACGGGAAATCGAAGAAGCAAAAACAAACGGTCATAAATGTGTGTGTGTATGTCTGTAAAGTTTTAGACAGGACCGAGCCACAGACAGACCGAGGGCGAGAGAGATCGAGACAAAGAGAGAACAAGAGCGAGCACAAGAAGATATATATATATGTATATGTATATGTATGTACATACATACGTATGTACAATTGTGCTTGCGTCGCCATATATATATAATGTGCATATGCGTTCACTCGTCGCCTTATATATATATGTATATGGGTACGTGGGGGAAAGGACGAAGAAGAGGGAGAAGGACAGGAAGAAGAGGAAGATGAAGAGGCAAATGACAAGGAAGGGGAAAGGGACGTTTTTTGAGAAGAAGTGGACAGATGTGTGTATTCACGTGTGTGTATGTGTGTGGATTGATGTGGGGAGCTGCACGGACGAGGACGAAGGGACGCGAGCGAGGAGTTCCAGCAGCAAATTTGTAGATATCAATCAAACTCGATATGTGTCTCTACGCCGCGGTGCATGTACGTGTCCACGTTGGGCAGAAGGCACCGCGTTAGAGGAGGCATGAAAATTTATTTGTCCTCGAAAAATTCCGCATTCGTGTCATTCTTCTACACAACCGACATCACGAGGGAAAACCGTTCAAAAGTGTAAACAAATATATATATGTGTGTGTGTCTGTGTATATATACGTATATATGCATATATATATATGTAACCGACATCACGAAGAGGAGCCGTAAAACAGTATAAACAAATATATATATATATATATGTATATGTCTGTATATATATATATATATATGTATGTGGGTGTTAGGACTGGGTCACACAGAGATTCAGGCAAGCGGTGAAGAGAAAGAAGAAGAAAACGAACAGATGTGTAGATATCAATTTATAGACGGAGAACTGCTTCTCTGAATTGGAGCAACAGTAGAAGCATCTTATACATATCTACATATATATATGTATACTCACTTGTATACAGATGTCTTCAACTATGTATATATATATGTATATAGATGTTCATTTCTGTAGAAGTATATTCACCTACACACATACACATGTATGTGTGTGTACGTATATGTGGATATGTGGATGTATCAATGCATATGTATAAATGTCTGTGTATATGTGTGTGTATTCATTTGTATACACGTATATTCACCTACATACATTTATATATGTATGTGTGTGTATATGTGTGCATGTGTGTATGTTATATGTGTATGTGTATATATGTACATGGCTGTCTTCTTCTTCCTACATTGAAGAAGTGCAGGACTTGGTGAACGGCTCGTTTCCTTCCTTGTCGTACGTCTGCTGGGTCTCCGTATTTCTCCTCTGCTGTTTTCTCTCTTCATCTAATCTTCCTTCGTCATTTTCTCCTTTTCAGTACGTCTTCATTTCCACATACGTCGCTGTCCCCACACATTATCTAAATGTGTACACACATATAATATAGCAACTTATCTACACATACAGATACCCGTGTACACATGTAATTGTCTGGGGTCTACATGTACATATATATGTGTGTTATATGTACACTTCTCTACCTGTATTCGTCCATCTATCTATACATATATATATATATGTATATGCAGGTGGTCCATCTATAGGTGTCTGTGCAACTTTTCACCTGTTTGAATAGACACGTATCACTGTGAGTACATATATATTCACATATACGTATACGTGTGTTTCTGTGTAGTTGCCTTCTGGCTGTCTATACGTAAATGTGTGAACATCCTTTTACTCCTGTTATCGAGTCAAGTCTCTATTTATGTAGGCGCCTGTGCAGATGTGTGCTGTTGTCTCTCTATTTTCGCTGTTGATCGGCGTACTTCGTCGCGCGTGTGTGTCTGTTGCTGCTGCAGTTTCTCGGGCAAGTGAACTCCCCCCGGGCGGGACGATATCGTACGAGTGACCGCTTCTTCCGGGTGTCGGCGCAAGAAAAGGAAGAAGAAGGAAATTGAAGAAAACCAACATATATATATCTCTGTATCCTCAGCAAATGTTTCGCTCACTTCCACATACACATGTATTACACAGATCGCGCCCAACGCCGTATCAACTTCCTCTCCCAAAAAGTTCTGTCCCACGTGTGTGCACAGAGGTTCCTGATACTTCAGTCTTCAATTGCGCAATCTACAACCACAATATATATATATATATGTATGCATGTGTATGTGCATCTGTGGATGTATAGATATGTATGGGTGTATACGTGTGTATAGATATGTATGTGTATGTATGTATGTGTATATATATGTGTGTGTGTGTGCGTTAGTATGTATTATATATCTATCTATCTGTATATATATGTAGATGTATGTGTATACATGTATGTACAGATACGTATGGGCACATACGTATATGTATGTATAGATATGTATGTGCACGTGTGTATGTGCACGTGTGTATGGGCACATCTGTGTGTATAGATTATGTATGTGTGTATACGTGTGTGTAGATGTGTATGTGTATATATGTCTGTGTATATATGTATATATATCTGTTTGTACGTATTACATATCTGTCTATATATATTTATGCGTGTGCATGTTTGTATGTATGCGCACGCGTGTATGTGCACGTATGTATGGGCACATTCGAATGTATATATATATATATATGTATGTGTTCAAATATGTATGTGTCTATTTGTATGTAAAGACATGTATGTGGGTCTGTGTATGTGTGTATGTGTAGTATATGTGTATATGTGTATGTATATATATACACGCCCATGTATGTGCGTATATGTGTGAGTGTGTAGGTCCACAGGACTAGACACGTGTGTACAGAAAGAAATGCCCGTCATTTTTATGTCCTCGCCACAGAAAGGGCAGATGTGACGGATGTTGATTTGCGCAGAAGCAGAGGCCTTTCTCCATGGACAGCGACGCGTGAATACTTGCAAGGCGTGTCTTTCGTCTGCGTGTAAGGCGCAGATAAATCTCCTCTCCGCGCAGGATGTTCGCTACCTTCGTATGTCATCTGCTGCACACCACCGCTCTCTCCTGTCGACGGAGTTTATCCGCGTCTTCCCCACGTTCTTCCGCCATCCATATCTTCACACGTCTCTCTTCTGTGGACAAGCCCAGAATAGTTTCTCGTCTACCTCTTCTCATTTGCTTCGTGGCTTGTCCAGGTACAAGACTGCATCACCGTTGCTCATACACATGCACACCTACACAATAATACATATATGTATATACTTGTGAAAAATACATGTACGTACATATATTCGTATATCTATGTATATATATATATATATATATATTTGTGAAACGTACATATATATATGTGTGAGAGAGGAAGAGAGAGAAAGTGAAAGGGACATGTACATAGGTGTGAATTGTATACGTGGCGCGTTGTTGAACTGCGCGCAGTACGAGGGAGGCGTCAGCTACATCTACGTCTCTTTGGGTGTATATATATATGTGTACATGTAGATGCTGATATACATACGTACATATATATATATATATACACGTGTGCATAGATATATTCCTCGCTTTCCCGTTCAACCAGGAAGACCCGGGTAATTTGTTTATCTTTGTATACAGTCGACGTGCGCAGTGGAAGCGTCGTCGTGTTGAAAGGAGAAAATCTCTGGGTCTGTGGCAAAGTTCTTTTTTTCTTCTCAGACAGCACTTCCCTTTCTGCTGTTTCGCGGGAGTGCATCAGATAGAACAGAGAAGAAGGGGGGGAGGGCTCGGTTCGCTTCAACAAAAGGGCGGCCGTCCACTGTCTTCGCAACGAAAAACTCGCCAGCAGCAGAGACACAGAGAAGTTTCTGCTGCTACACGAAGGACAGGGAAGCGCGTTGCGGCCGCCCCGTCCCCGCGCTGCCCGCCTGCGTCTTTGACTTTCCCTGTTCGAATGCCTAATGGCGGCAGGAACAGCTGCGTCTTCTGCTGCGTCTGTCTTCTCCTTTTTATGATGCTGTTCTTCTTCCTTTTATCGTCCTGCTGCGTCTTCTCTCAGTTTTTGCTCTTCGTTTGTTTGACTGGCGACTCCTCTCTTCTCGCCGTGTTGTCCCCATCTTTTGGTTGCTGAGAAGCAGCGGCCATGCGAAGATCAACAGCAGCAGCAAGGACAGGAACTCGTTGTCGCCTCTCTGACCCGCCGTGGGGTCTTTTTTCTCATGTGTTTTCTACGAAGAACGAAGAGCGCGCTCCAGCAGGTCTACGTCTTACCTTGCTCTTGCGTAGTGGCCTCGAAGATCACTTGTATGGTACAACGCGCAAACAACTATCTTTATAGCCGAAGCTTCCTTGGTCAAAGGAGAGGAGAAACTGTTCCCGGGACAGCAGCAGCAAACCTCGCGTCTCTTCAGGTCCTTCTTCATCTCTTCTTCTCTCTTTCGTTGCGTCTCACCAGAAGCTGCAGCAGCAGCAGCTGCCGCTGTTTCTGCGCACTTGCTGCTACCTTCAGAAGGAAAACAGCGATACTGCTTTTTTCCGCAGCAGCAACTGCATGTTCGTACTGCAGCAGCAGATGCAGCTTCTTACCGCAGCAGCAGCTACAGCTTTTATCCCCAGCAGCAGCTGCAGCTTTCTTCCGCAGGAGCAGCTGCAGCTTCGTTCCGCGGCAGCTGCGATTCTTTGTGCGCAGCAGCTGCAGCATCTTTTCTTTGTTTCTGAGAGACGCCCAGAGGAAGAGAGACGGAAACACGCGAGGCGGGCAGCGTAGATTTTATTAGGGCAGAAAGGGAGACGGAGATAGAGAGAGGACGTAAGGCAGAAGGAGAAGACAAGGGTAAGGAGTGGACAGCCAGAGACAGAGCGGGAAGTAGATGAAAATGAGGAAGAGAAGAGGAAGGGGGAGGGAAGGATCCAAGAAAATGGTGCAGACGAAGATTACGACAGAAAGTTTTAAGAAAGCAGGGCCAGAGAAGTGCAGACAAGAGCGAGCCACAAAAAAGTATGGAGAAGAAAAAGTGTGTTGTGAAGACAAAACCTGTCAGAGCGAAGAAGCGAGAGAAAAACGAAGAAAACGGGGAGAAAAGTTGCAACATGTCGATAAAAAGAAGAAGTGGAACGCGCGCACCTCTTCAGCAATCTGCTGCTGCCGTGTGCGCTCTCTCTGCCTGTTTGACTCGCTCGAGAATACCGGGGCAAGCACAACACATAAACGGCAATGTTAACGTAGGTTGAAAGCGATGCCTATGCTTCTGCGTATCTACAACCTCCTCCTTTCCAGAAGATATCTACGTATTTATATACAGACGTGTCCATACGTTTCTCCAGGTTGCACGGATCCCTCTGTATATATTTATGTAGAGAGAGAGGGCGAGGCGTTCACGTGAATATTTCTACAGATATACAGAGGTACTGGGATGGGGCTATGAAGACAATTTCGTTTCGGCACCTATATATATATATATATATATATAGCAGTGAGTGTG
>KL647309.1:833677-847969 GCA_000727475.1 Sarcocystis neurona
ACCTACTATATATATATATATATATATAGCAGTGAGTGTGTGAATGTATAAACATTTGTATATACCGAATGGTTGCATTCTTTTGTAGTGACCCATTTGAATGTAGTCACGTGTAAACGTTTTTTCGTCTGTGTTCAGAGAAAAAGGCTGTCTCTCGGTTTTTGTCGTTGGGAAGATTTGCAGGCACTTTGTACCTTCTTGGAGTGAAGAAGGATTGCGAAACACGGCGAGGTGTTCTCTTGTTTAGCCAGTTGGCGTGTTCTTTTTTCCCTTGTGAATCCCACACCGAAGTAGATGTGGCAACAAAAACGTTGGAAGGCGCGCGCGCGAACTTGCGCGCAGTGTATGTACACCGCTCGTCACTGTTCGCGGAACAACGTCGCGAAGATGGAGCGGCGTCCATGGACCAGGTGTATACTCCCGGTGAACGCGGACAAATTTTTAACGTTGCAAAGCAACGCAGACACGCGCATATTCGTGTGCGTGAATATGCGCCTGCCAGTGCATCCGTAGATAAACACGAATAGTCATACAGACGTGTACACGTGTATATATATACAGCTGCTTGTATCGCTGCTTTGACTTCTTCTTGTCGTGTCCGGCTTTATTCATACATTCATTTGTATGTATGTACGTATGTATACACGTATGTGCCAAGAATACATGGTTACAGAATCACGTTAAATATATATATATATATATATATTACGCATCCTCTGCTTGTACGTGAGCGGTATGTCCGTAGATATATACACAGATAGATATGTCTACATATAAATATGAATATAACTTCCCAATTCCTCTCGCATACTAGCCGCTACTTCCGACCTCGAGTTGATTTTGGTTTGTCGCCGGAGAACAAGAAGATGTGTCTCTTCGAAGTCACTGCTTGTGATGTATTTTTTCTGTTTGGTTTTGCGCAGCTACTACAGGCTCTGCTACTTCTGTCTTTCTGCTAAGAGATGCAGTCAATCACCACTCCTGCAGTCAAAAAGAGCGCTAGCTACGAGGACACCATCTCGCAGAAAACTTCGCCTGGGTCTACATATTCTCATATTAATACTACGACCCCAGCGTTCCTAGTAGTGTTACCAGCGAAATCACTGCCGTCGTAACTACTACCACTACTACCAGTACACCTGATTTTACACTCTGGGAGAAAAGAACTCGCCATGTTATCGTTAGCTTTTTGTCAGTGCTGCTCGGAATCTTTCTACTGCTACTGCAGTCTCCTGTTGGTCTTACAGTTTGTTATATTAAGGAAGCTCTCGGGAAGAAATTAACTTAGGAGACACCTGCGCGCCTGCTGCTGAATTTCTAGTGAGACCAATTAAGTGTTGGATGTGAAAGTCTCTTGGACGTACAAGGACTTGTCATAAGGAGATAAGAATCTCTCCTTGCCGCTCATCGTCTCCTGGATTCTCGGACTGTCTACGATCCTTCAACGTGCGGGAATAAATCAGACAGCGAAGCCCTCGCACAAGGCAGTTCTACATTTGACACACCTTTTTATAACCTAAAATAGAGCTGCGAACACTAGACACGAATGGAGAAACACACACGTGCGCACAGAGATGCAGATATATTATGTATACGTATATGTAGATATAGGTGGATGAACCTCTAGACGACTGCACGTGTTGTTGTGTACGTAGATTTGTACACACACAGAAGTGACTGATATCAGGTTCCTTTCGTACTAAACTGTAAGGTTCGCACATATAAGTGTGCAAGTGTCCACCGACGTACGTGCCTGACACACAAAGCTCTGGACAATGTTTAGCGCCGAGATCAACCGTCGCTACACGAAGATGGCATCTACACATAAGTGCACTTTCTCTGCCTAGCCGTACATATACTTTCTCTCTGTATCTACCTCTCTATCTATCTATATGTATACGTGCAGAATAATACCTATTCGTGCACGCGTATCTAGTGCTATTATTACAACCCGTTCGATTTCTCGAAAAGCTTTCTTCTCTCACCAGCGTCACACGTGCTTGTCTTCGCACCTGGCAAAGGTTTTCCACTATCTCGCCGGATGGTCTACTCCCTAATTACGTTATTCCCTTAATATGCATTGCATTTACAAGCCACTGCACAAGTGTCAGGTCTCACGTGGATACACACGAATATATATATATATATGGCGATGAATGTACAAACAAATGTCCGGTTGACTTTCTGCAGCCGTATCTTTGTTGCCTGCGCCACGGGCACGTTGCTGCTGGCTGGTACGCAAACGCAGTTCCGAGGACGCAGAAATGTGTCTGCAGGCCAACGCCACAGCTGCACTCAATAGCTTGGATTACGCGCCTGCTAGAGTCGGGGCACAGGTGTGCCTTGTGCGGCTGGCTCGACGTCGAATCTACAGAGAGCCAGCTGCTGTTTTACGCGAAGCCGCTACGCTCCGTGTAGGTGCTGCATACTTGCAATATGTAACCCCTTCACAAAGCACCTGAAGAGGGACTTGTTTTGCACAAGGAAGACTCCATTATTTTGCATCGGGGGACGCGAACAATCTTCATCGGACCTCCAACGCACGCTGGTGCTAGACAAATTTGTTGGCAGACGTGCTGGCGGTCGTAAATCACACAAACACACATACAGAGACGTATACATACGCGTGAAGTGGCACTGGCAGAGGCAACTACGACTTAGCAGCATGCCTGGTCCATGTACCCAAGTACATACCTACACGTCTATATTTTTCGACACCAGGACAGGCGATTACATGCAGCGTGTACATATCGGTGTCGATGTTAGGGACGCAGAGGATCACTACACACATATCGTGTGTAGATCTGGTAGGTGATCATCCTCATTAACGCACACACATTCAAAAGGCTTCCAAAAGGCGGCATTGCCTTCTTTTTTGAAGGCAGGTTTCATGATCCACAGACGGGCACGCCGCCTGCGCATTCTCATCTCCCACCGTAGCGCGTCTACACGCGGGACTTGTGTTATACACGACTATTCATTCTATCTGTCTTTTCGGCGTTGTTTTAGTGTTAACTCGTGCGTTAAAAATAAAGAAGGGCACAGTGCCGGAACGTCTCATGTCAGGTGCACAGCCACCCATCACACACGGGTGCATGATATCCATATTAATATGGATATTAGATATCCATATTAATATCTACGTATGATTGTCCCGGTACACCGCCGGCGTACGTCTGCACAAGTACGTATATATCTACATACGTGTGAACACACCTCTGTATAACACGTATACATATACGTGTATGTATGTGTAGACTACACCTTTAAGCTTTGTACTTGAATCGTGAGCCAATTCTTGATGGCGCGCACTTCCAACGATAAATATTAACATGCGAGCAACTGTAGAATTTGTTTTAAAATTATGCAAAGGCTAGCGACACCTGATGTCCCGGGTAATGTACACGCAGGTACTGACTCTGTATGACTCTTCTGAAGCAAATTGAATACCCTTCTCACACTTCGTATGCCATGTCTTGCCCGCGTATGCGTGATGGCACGTGTGTATGTCTCTTTGTGTGTATGTCTTTCTCAAATTGTACAGTGTACGCCCTCAGAAAGTCGGACGTAGTGGAAACCGTGTATATACGTGTACATGCGCACCGTACACAAATGTCTTCTTGGCTCTTTCACAACACTACGGTGCGTTCCAGCAGGCTTATGCCCCTCATATGAATCGAAAAGCACTTTCTCGGGCCCAATTCACTGGGACCTGACGGTTTTTTCCATTCCACGTTGTCATCTATATTATGTGAAAGTCTCTGCAGTTCTACTCCCCCCAAATCGCCTGTTTTTACGTTACGCGCCTGCAAAAGAGCATCGAGAAAAGAGCAGTAGATCCTTTGTATCCACTACTGTTGTGGTTCTTGCCCTGAGTATGTGCCGCGTGTGCGCAGAAAGGGCCTGTCACTGCGTGGAAGGACTTTTCTATTCGTCGTGGCCAGCGCAAGACTTACAGCTGCATACAGCACAACAATTTCAGTGAGCAGCGACGTCGGAGCGGGTCCGGGAGTGTGCCGGAAAGAGATGCTGCAACTTGTTTTCAGACAATGCCTAGAAGAGGAAACGAACGGTCTTCGAGGTCCTATAGCTCAGTCGGTTAGAGCATCCGGCTAATAACCGGAAGGTCGCCGGTTCGACCCCGGTTGGGACCATCTCCGTTTGACCACCGTTTGAACGTCTACGTGCGCGATTCTTCAACGACGGTTAAATCGTGAGACGACGTATTCGTTCACTTTCTCTTCTTCTTTACTGCTTACGAGCTAAAGAAAAACAGGTGCTTCGATACAAGCCGCTGGTCGTCCGAGTATGCTACGTGATTCGTTACGGCACTTCCACGCCGTCGATACAAGCCGCTGGTTGTCCGAGTATGCTGCGTGAATCGTTACCTCACTTCCACGCCGTATCAGTTGTCTGTTACCAGTAACGCCGTCTTTACACGGTGATGAAATTGGGCGAAGCCGTTTTACAGAACCGTTTACCCGGCTTCTTTTTGACTAAGTCCGTTGCGGTTAACGGGTACGTAGTTTTCGCACAGTGCACGTGCTCATGAATATGGGCAGCAATGACTCAAGAGTACAAAACAGTACCTTCGACACCAGCCGTGATTACAACTTTTCTATGTAACTCGTCAACCAGTGAAGGGTGAGGCATTCTTCACACCACCTTTGTGTGTCAAGAGAGCAAGTCTTGTCATCCGTGTCCGAGTGCTTGTTTACGGGCAGCACAGCCTCACCGGCTGGGGTCAACCACAAGCACTAAAGGATCAGGTGCTCTCCACACTACATGAGTGTATCAGTGGTGCACATCTTGCCACACGACATCTAATGCTCGTTCATGGGCAGCAGATACTAGTGACGTACGCTTTGTTATCCTAACTGACAGGTGTCGTCTACAAGCAGCTAAGGTTACAAATGCGATGTGCAGGACATTGCACTTGTGCATCAACAGAGCAAGTCTTGTCCTTGAATGCTCACACACGGGTAGCAGATACTAGTGACATAAGTTTTATTATCCTCAGCGGCAGGAGCACGACTTCTCAAAACATTCGTGCTCCGTGGTTCTTCGATGCAATAATTCCCCAACTTATCATCTTCATCTTACATGGTATAGCTCTCCCTAAACGTCGTGTCATGCGCACATAGTAGCACCGGCAGCTTAGGCCGCCCTTTCCCGACATCGGCTCATCAAGAGAGGAACCTGTCACCACGTCTGTACATCTGCTCTGTTGGCTTGGTTCCCCACGCTGTGACCTACAGAAAAATTGAACTTTGCACTCCCCCGTCATGGCTTGTTAGAGGCCCTCGCGGTTATCCCATGTGCAGTTACTAGCAGCAGAAAGTTCTGGCCATACTTGGTCTCACATTCAGACATCAATAAGACCCTCGGTGTACTTCGTAGCGCTCACCTGTGTACGGAAATCTAGGTGGTGAGGAGCGTATGGGAGGTCGCCTTATCTGCGTGCTCTGAAAAGCAGGAGATCTTTCGCACACGCATAATGTGACTTCGTCTGCCGTTTTGACGCTTCCGGTGATATTTATTGAAATATATAGTCTACAAAGTGGGCCTGCACATCTCCGTAGCAACCGAGTGACTCTATCTGCTTGACTGGCAGATGCGGTTCCCTGGTAGCATATATGTATTATGAATCCCAGTGGACTTGGTGTTACGCGTGTAGGCACACACAACGTCAACACTTAGACTATTTGGGGTACAACTACAGTACACATAGTTGAAACTACGTCTGCGCATCTCCCGTATATAAGTCAGTATTCTGTGGAGCAAAGGGACTGTTCGCACTCGATAAACAAGCACACAGGTGTCCTCGACTACATATGTGTGCAACCTGGTGTGGACACGCGTACGCATGCAATCAACTGAGAGTCCACAAAGCACGCATGTATATCTCTGATACTCACTACTATTATATGTATACGTGTTTTGAGTCAGGGAAGAGCACCTAGTAGTCACACGTGTCTACAGGACTGGGTTCAGGTGACGACGAGTGCTGAAGAACAGAATTGTCGGTCACATTCCTGTGTAGGCGTACTTCAAGGATGTACATACACACATATACACAATAATATCCATAACCCACGTAAGCACTCACCTAAAAATCTACCAAGCACGCACGTGTAGCTCCGTTATATATGCATATATTTATATATACGTGTTTTAAGTGAGGGAAGAGCACCTATCACTTACACGTGTCTATGGCTGACTTTGGTTCACTTGAAGACGTATGTTGAAGAACAGAGACGACGTTCTCGCTCGTGCCTAGGCATATATCTCAGATGGGTACATTACACATACGCACATGAACACATGTAATCCACCTGGAGTGACTAGGTAGTCACTACTACCGCACGTCTACATGTTTACACATGTGTATACGTATATATATATATATTTTTATGTGTTATAAGTGAGGTAAGAGTAGCTGTCAGTTACACGTGTCTATGCCTGAATTTGGTTTACTTGAAGCCGTATGTTGAACAACAGAGGCGTCGTTCTCACTCGTGCGTAGGCATATTTCTCAGATGTGTACATTACACACACGCACATGAACATATATAAATCACGTAGAGTGACTACCTAGTGACGCACGTTTACATATTTACATATCTGTATACATATCTATCTCTCTATATATATATATTTACGTGTTTCAAGCGAGGGAAGAGCAGCTATCTGTTACACGTGCCTATGCCTGAATTTGGTTTACTTGAAGACGTATGCTGAAGAACAGAGACGTCGTTCTCACTCGTGCATAGGCATATTTCTCAGATGTGTGCATTACACATACGCACATGAACATATATAATGCACGTAGAGTGACTACCTAGTGACGCACGTTTACACATTTACATATCTGTATACACATCTATCTATCTATCTATATATATATATATATATATATTTTTACGTGTTTTAAGTGAGGGAAGAGCACCTATCCGTTACACGTGTCTATGCCTGAATTTGGTTTACTTGAAGACGTATGTTGAAGAACAGAGGCGTCGTTCTCACTCGTGCATAGGCATACTTCTCAGATGTGTACATTACACATACGCACATGAACGTATATAATGCACCTAGAGTGACTACCTACTAACGCACGTCTACATGTTTACACATGTGTATACGTATCTCTCTGTCTCTCTCTCTCTCTATATATATATATTTTCGTGTTATAAGTGAGGTAAGGGTGGCTATCAGTTACACGTGCCTATGCCTGAATTTGGTTTACTTGAAGACGTATGTTGAACAACAGAGGCGTCGTTCTCACTCGTGCATAGGCATACTTCTCAGATGTGTACATCACACATACGCACATGAACATATATAATGCACGTAGAGTGACTACCTAGTGACGCACGTTTACATGTTTACATATGTGTATACATATATATATATACATACATACATACATACATACACATACACACCCCACTGTAGTACGCTTGCCTACTGAGAAGCTCTTTGTTTGTGGACTCACGCGATGTAGAGACTAGAGGAGTCGCCTTTATTTCTGCGGGAACCCGTTTCACCGTTCACCTTTGCGCAGAACCACCGGTGACATGCGGATGCTTATACATATCTGTATCTCAGTAAACGTCCACATGCCTAAGTCTATGGAAGTCTATGCCATAACGTGCAACGACTCTTTGCCCAGACACATTCGAAACGCTGCTCTCGTTAGCTCGTTACTGCGTCGTCTCCTTTACGACCCACGGCCACCATTTCGAGACCTGTCTTTGCATCTTGACGTTAGTGGTGTGACACGTGTTTTTACTGACTGTTGTGGACATACGTATCAATCGCATCCACCTACAGACGTATACATATATACGTAAATGCTTACACGTCTCTCCCTCTCTCTCTCTCTCTCCTCTCTCTCCCTACGTGCTTACGACGATACATGAGTTCTGTCAGCCGTTGGTACACATATTTCTGACGGTGGATGTGATTATGCATTCAAGATTTCTCTACGTTAATAGATCTTTTAAAAAAATATGTACAGATACATCATATATAGCTAAGCAGTGCACAACGAAGGTGGTAAGCAAGGTGAAGACACTTGTGAATGCCAAAGGAACTACGCACGTTGTAGTGGTTTTCTTCAAGAGGGAGGTTCGTGCACCTCTACAGGTGCTAGTATTCGCTCCTTCGTGGTCGGACGCAGTGCGTCGGTGCGTTTTCATCTCTAAGAGGAAGCAGCAATGGAAAAAAGGATTTTCTTCACGCGAGGTAGCTCCGCAACATAGCTCTAACACTCCCGGTGCTGATAATGAGGAACAAATGATGTAGTGATCAAGCAATGCAGTTCTGGAAAAGTTGCCACGTCGTCTTTTCTGGGCATGTAGCGGTAAAAAAGAAAAGGTGACAGTAATGCCGACCCATGTGGTGTGAAAAGCAGCAGTAGCAGTAGCAGTCGTAGTAGGATTGTTAAGTATATCTCCTGTATGTAATTTGACATAATGACAAAGCTATCTTGAAGTCGCGCTGATCCTGTTGGTGTCCGATCCACAGATTTTTTAGCGATGCCCGCTTTGCAGTGGAATAATGACGCAGATTCATAGACACCACTGTGTCGTGGCAAAAAAAAGATGAGTTTACTATTCTGCTGTCCAACTTACCGCTGCCGAAATGTGGGGGACGGATTGTAAGCGTACAAGATGTAGATAATGTGACAGGGGAATGAGCGCACGGTATGCACAACTATGTCAAATATAGTAAGACTGGAAATAGCGACGTAAGTAGCGCTAAGTGGCGCCACCAAGAGCAATAATTACGGACAAACGGAATTCTTCAGTGCCTTCTTATCCTATCGCAGTTGAAAATGTGTAACAGTAGGCGGAAGTGATGCTAGACGGCTTACCGTTGGCTTCATTTTAGTATATCGCGGTTTTATGTTGTTTGCGACATGTAACAGTATGTATAATCCCCCCGTCTTGATGAAAAGCGTGGAGAGAATAATAAAAATGATGAACTCAAATAGGTTAGTTCTCACCTTGGTGCAAAATCATTCAGTTTGTGGTCCCACCAAGGAAATAAAAAGTAACAGTGACAAAAATTGTAAGAGAAATTTGACAAGCAATCAACGGAAGCTAGGCTGCGGTTGGTGACGTCCGTGCCCTCCTTTGTCACGAGGAAAAGTAAAATTGTTGGTGACGCTATAAATAACCAAAATTATCCATCTCGCCCTCTGTTGTTCCATGCAGTCAGGTCAATACAAAAAGGTGATTCGTAGAGCAGGTGTGGCTGGCGACAAGTGTATCGTAGCACGCGCATTAACTGTACGACTGTTCCAACCGAGTATGTACACCTGTGTGGCTTTTCTAGCTGGGATAGTAAAAGATATTTACAGGAATGCTACATGGGACACGTAAGGTCTTAATAGACAAAAATGCAAGAGCAACACCAACCACGTCGTCAGGTACCGTTTTCTACCCCTTCGGCCGCTCAACCAACTGTATTTCAAGCGGCAGATCTTGTTAAACAAGTCATCATACTTTCCCCATACACGGAGGTGGTCACTTCGCGCGGCCCCGATAGAGGCTGGCGCAGACGCACGTGTAGGATCTTTATTCGGAGAACTTTCTCGTTTGTGTACACGTAAGTAGTAGTGAGTGGAAACAGTGCCAGGCAGTCACCTTCAAGCGCTTGAAAACATATAAAGAAATGTCGCTCATGCAGGCGACCTCTAAGGATTGAAACAAAATTTACAGAAACTGGTGTGTCGGCACTGCAAAAGGCACCAAACGAAACACGGGTACCTGTATAACGTGCACTGCTTTCGCACACATACATATGAGGCCACAAGTATAGACGTGCATATGTATGTCTACAGAACACACGCATTTGAATCTGTGCATATATAAAAATATATATACGCAAAGATATGTATGCAGCCGTACGTATACATCTCTGCTCAATAGTTATAGACAATATATCTGTGTTTATCGCTACTGTATTGCTACGTATAATATCTTTTCCATCACGTACACCTATACACATATGTACACGTACACGTGCATGCCCTGTTTTAATATAGACGTGTATACATGTATACGTACGTACGCATTAGTACACCCGCGTCTAAGTACGAACATGCGTACAAATATATCTACCTGTGTATGCAGGCCTTTTTTTACATTTCTGTGGTCGCGCGTCTATACATTCGTAGAAAGGTGGACATTAGTCTAACCTTTGAGTGACACCTCCTTTTTAATTTCGATGAACTTGAAAAGGATCAACTTTGGGTAGAAGAAGGAGGACGGAAAGGAAGATTTTCGAAAAGAAGAACCGAAGTATCTTTTCTCTCGTAAGGAAGGCGCAAATATTAAAGAGATCGGACACGCAGACACACCACATACGTGACTTTGTGGAGAAACCGGGAGGCAGCGGGAAGACGCAGCCAGCCCTCTTTCGCCACCGAGCAAGCAAAGAGAAGATGCAGAACAACAGAAAAGTGAGGAAAAAAATGTTTGTATGACAACTCAGTGAGAGAGCTCAATTTGCGCGCTGTGCTGCTGCCGCTTACGATCGAGTCAAGTGGCCTCAACAAGAGAAAATTTTACCATTTGCAGGTAATTAAATATATTCACATTTCACGTGCGTACATACATTCATCTACATACACATACACGCACACACATACAGACGTACATATGTATATTGTGCAGATATATACGTGCACGTCTATAATAGCTGTATAAATTTATATATCTGTTGGACAAGTACACAAGTGTGTATACATATATACAACCATATCTTATACATATATGCTGGTGTATACAACTTGTACATCTATATATCTTAATACGTCCGTAAACAGATATATCTGTCCACGTATGTGGCTCTTTAAGCCCTTGTATCCCTCTGTGTCTCTCTCTTTCTCTCCTCCTCTCTCTATACACGACTTTTCTTATCGGTCTCTTCTCTCTGTGTGCCTCTACCTAGAGTATTTAATAGTATCAGTGTCGAGGTAAAATGTCTGTATCCCATGATTTATCAGCGCGTGTGCCCTTTTCCTCTCCAACTGCTCGTCCTTCTTCGTCTGTCACATGTGGATGAGCGTGGGGATGCCAAGGAGATCGAGACTCTTGGCGATGACTTTTTCGGCTGCAGTGGTGAGGAGCAGGCGTGAGCGACTTATAGCCGTTTTTTCCTCTTCTTCGTCTTTTCTTCTCTCGGTGGTGAGGAGCAGGCGTGAGCGACTTATAGCCGTTTTTTCCCCTTCTTCGTCTTTTCTTCTCTCGGCTGTCTCCTTGCGGTGCCCACTATCGGGAGACATCTTTTCACCGCAGGAGTGACTTCTGCTGCTGCTTCTACTTCGGCTGCGTCCCTCGCTCTGGCCCACCCTCCCCCCATCACTGCCGGCGCCACAAGTTTCTCCTTGTTCAGAAGTGGTGGCGCCCGACGCATCTACATGGGAGGGGGGCAGAATGCGGTTTTTCTCGTAGAAAGAATTGAAGAGCAAACAAAGTTCGTAAAGATACGACGTGAGTTTGCTGGGCAGCAGTGCTGCTGTAGCGTCTTCAACAACCGAAGGAAAAAGGAGCAAACGCACGGCTAGCTGCCGGTCGAGGGGATCCGCATGCAGCAGCAACTGACACGCTGCTTCTTTTTCCCTCTCTCTCGCCTTCTTTTCTTCTTCTTCCTTATCTCCTTCTTCTTCCTTGTCCTCTCGATCCTTCTGTTCTGTCTTCTGTGCTTCGTCTTCGTTTCCGCTTCCCTTCTTTCTCGTGGAGAAGGAGGGGAAACCTGAAGGAGAGAAAATAGAGACGACGAGGAAAATAAGTTCACGCCCCAATACGCCTCTTCTCGACGCGTCTACAGGGTTGCCGAAGCGCAAAGCTATAGAAGAAGAAGTACGTACCCACCTACAGAGATACACCTATCGATATACATATATGTATGTGCTCGTGTGTGTGTGTGTGTGATATATATATACACACACATATATATATATATATATACGTATACGCATGAAAGAGAGAGAGAGTGAGAAGAAGATTCGTTGTTTAGCAAAGAAGCAGCAGATACTTCTACGTAGAATGTCTTCGACATGCGGAAGAGAAGACGCGCATGCATATCTCCGTGTAGCCACAGGCGTGAAGACAGACATCCTTTCAGCCGGTAAAAAAGGGACACATGTCTTTGAGTTCTGGGGGGACTGCTATAACAGACGCATCTATATCTAAATACAAAAAAATCTATCTCTATGCCTATCTGTCTATCGACCAGTGTATTTCTCCATCTATATATCTTCTTGTACCTCTTTCGCTGTGTATCTTGCCTTCTCCTTTCCCTTTCTCTCTTCCTCTCTGTATATATATATATACATGTATATATATGTATATATGTATATAAACACGTGTGTATACTACACACGCAGGGAGATAAGCATATGGGTCGTGCCAAATAGGAAGTGAGCTAGATCCTGAACAAGGAGGTGTCCTCCAGCAGAAGACTTTTTCGTTTAAAGGAAGAAGGCTGGTTCTGGCCAGCCTTCTTGTATATATATATATACACCTACACACATACATATCGACATGCATATATATATATATGCATACTGTTTTCTACGTGTATATATATATATACGCCTGTAAGTGTACGCCGACATATACATATATATATATCTTTGTATACGTGGATACATATACGTGTGTGTACGTACATGTTCGCAGATATTTATATGTATGTATGCCTTTGTCTTGGTTTGTCTGATGTAGAAACAGACAACTACTCCATTATACGCCTATTTACACGTGTAAATATCTAACATCTGTGTTTCCTATCTCCCTACATCTATTTATATACGGATATATGTGTATGCGTCCGCAGGTATACATGCGGTACATCTTTGTGTATGCTGGGCAAAAAAAGTTGCAGCACCCACGGCATTTGTCTTCTGCAAAGTCGAAAGACGCACTTCTTCTTGCAGTTACTTCAAGAAAGTGTTATTCTTTCTTCAGCTGCGGCGATATCAGGTGTACGTACACTGGGGTATACGTGGAGCAAAAAGTCTCTTCACTTCTCACCAGCGGTAATAACAGGTGTACATACACTGCAAATGACTTGTGTAGATGTCACACATATATTCATGTACGTAGTAAAGGTAGAGACAGATAGCACTACACCAAGACAGAGAGCTATACCTACTAGAGAGACGCACATATAAATATATACATATGTATATACATGTGTATATATATCTATGCAGGTATACTGACACATATAGATATAAATAAATACATATAGGTATATGCCTATGTTTAGAGATATATAGATGTATGTATAGATCTACTTACACGAAGATATATAGATATAAACGAACATATAGATACATACAGATATATAATTACAGGGATACACATAGAGAGAGACACGCATACATAGTGATATATAGATACACGTGGATATAGATATATATAGATATATACATAAAGATGTACCTACATCTACATCTATACATATATAGATACATACAGATATAGATATAGACATAGGTGTACAGAGTTACACATATATTGAGATATAGATATACGAGTTTTACCTGTATAGAGCCATAGATATATATATATATACACGTATCTATCGATCTGTCTGCGTATATATGTAGGTATATTTCTATGTGTATATATATAGATTCAGATATGTGTAGATATAGATATATATAGATGTAGATATATACAGATATAGATGTGTCTAGAAATATATGCATATAGACACAGATATATATATATATATATACACGTATATACCTAGAGGTATACATATGCACGTATACAGGTATACATATGCATACGTGTATACAGATACATATATATATATATATAGAGAGAGAGAGATCTATATAGATATACATGAATGTAGATTTATGTATATACTATATCCATCCGATATATATATATATATGTACAGAATTAGCTATATAGACACAGATATATAGACATGAACACAACAATATAGTGATGCGGAGATTTGAATATAAAGAGAAAAGTAGTTAGAAGTATAAGTTGCTTTCTTCGAGAATACGCAGAAGTCGAGTGAGAGATCCGTACGAAACGACTCCGTCATGGTTGTAGATGATGAATATACACGAGAAATATCGGGAAATATATATATATACACATAAAGACAACTACTGATATACACATATACATATATATATATGCATATATAAATTTACATACATATAGATAGATACTGATATCTACATATATATGTAGATATATGTGCATATATAAATATATATATATATATACATATAGATAGACAATG
>KL647309.1:848442-908175 GCA_000727475.1 Sarcocystis neurona
ACATATAGATAGATACTGATATCTACATATATATGTAGATATATGTGCATATATAAATATATATATATATATACATATAGATAGACAATGATATATAGACGTAGAAACGTAGATGCAGAGGTAGATCCGCATGCGATGAGAGCGTCGCTGTTGTGGATAACAGAGACGGAGCAGCAAAAGTGAGCGATTTACTTGGCAGAAGGTGCTGCAGCAGATGGCGAGCTTCTCTTCGTCGCAGAAGGGACCGTATACGAACCAATGTATAAAGAATGTAGCACGCTGCGTTTCCCGTTGTTGCCAGCAGTTTTTCTGTCGAGAAGCTGTAGTCTTCGTCGCGCCTTTTCTTCAGCTCTGCGTAGCGCAGCGCCGCGATGCCTGCCCACCACACACAGAGAGAAAGGAAAGTGTGTGAGCGGGTGAGCGAAAAGGAGAGTAAATGGAAGAAGTGCTGCAGGGAGACGGACGCGAACGAAAAGAGAGGAGCGGAAGAAGACACACGCACACAAGTGAAGAGACGAGGGTCCTTCTCAGGTGTACGTACACCAAAAACCGCTAAACAGCAAGCAAGCACCGCGTTTGTTCTCAACTTCCTCTTCTACTCCCCACACGCCTCCACTATGTGTCTTGTATTATACTTCACTGCTTCACACACATAAATATACATATTTATATATACATATAAAAATAGCTATATATACGCCTTTATACATACATACATACATACGTTTATACAGACATACATATATACATATATATATATATATCAGTCTCTCTTTCTCTGTGTTCTTCTCTGTGTAGCTTGTTGCTAGTATATATGTCGCGTATATGTTCGATGGAACGTTATTCCTCATTTATATATATATATATATATATTTCTCCCTCTCTCTGTTTCTCTCTATGAAAGAGGTCATTTGCCGTCTATACATATATATATATATATATATATATATATATGTAGCTTGGTGTGTTTGTAGATGTGTCGCGTAAAATGTTATAAGAGAAGTCATTCCCCGTCTTCTGCTCGTTTTTACTTTCAAGAAATTTACACTATTGTAAGAACGGTACCTTTTCTGTTCTATTCCTCTCTACACGTTTGTATATCTATCCATATTACGTTGGCGTCACTCGTACTTCTTCTTACCACTCCCCCCATATATATATATATTTGTATATGTAGGGGTATGCAGTTTTACTTTATAATTCATATATACACCTCCATACATTATATATATTCACTTTCTTATCCATACATACAAATTCATGTGTGAATTCTCGCTCCCTCTCTCTGTATATATATATATATATGTATGTATGCGTATATGTGTATACACGGTAGTTTACTTCATAATCCATGTGTACACATTCATATGTATAAATGTATTTTCTGGAAATATCACTCCTCATAAAAACACACATACATGCCTTTCCCCCTCTCTTTCTGTATATAAACATATATGTAACTCTACATATCTATGTGTCTACCTCTATCTATCTCTCTCTCTATATACATGTAATTCTATGTATCTCTCTATCCACGTCTCTTATATATATGTATTTATACACATATACATATATCTATGTATATATAAATATACACATATGTATATATGTGTAAATGTATATTTGTCTGTTTCTCTCTCTATTTGTATGTATCTCTCTCCATATACAAAACTGTACGTATCTCTCTATCTATATCTCTCTCTGTATCTCTCTGCATATGTATACGTGTATCTGTCCATCTCTCTCTATATATCTTTACATATCTCCCTATATATATATATCTGTATATAGCTCTCTCTTGTTTTTAGATGAATCTGCTATTTGTGTGTAGCCCTTTATCGCTCTGTGTGTACCTCTCTGTATATACACATACATGTGTCCACTTTTTAAGTTCATCTCTTCGTTTCTCTCGTTGTGAACAACTCTTCTTCATTTCTCCCGACGAAGAAGGCAAAAGGGAGAGGAAAACGACTAAACGACCTTCTGCAACACGTTTCCTCTTCCACGAGTTCGCACTTTCATAGTCGCGTGTCTTTCTCTGTCTTTTCCTTTTGCCTTCTTCCCCGGTCCACGCACGTGCCTATGTGAATTTTCTACACTGGCATAACAAGTAGAGGAAGCATAGAGAGGGGAAAGAAGAGGAAGAAAAGGAAGACGTCTACAAAGAAAGTCCGCTACGAAGTCCTCGGGGACGTGTAGAAAGTTTGCAGCGCATCGCGTATAAAGAAGTGAAAAGCTTTGCTGCTGCTTCTTTAGACGGTGAACATGAAAAGAAGAAGAAGAAGCGGAGAAACGCAGAGAGGGAGAGACGTTCAGAGAAACGACGGAAGGAGAAGAAGGAAGAGGAGCAGAAGAAGAGGAACTCCCTCTTCAAGTTATCCTTTTCGACAACACCTCCTGGGAGAGACGCGCACAAAGTTCGAAAAAAGTGGCAGCAGCAGCAGCAGCAGCCGAGAAATAGCAGCAGCAAGAAAAGAGAGGACGGCAGAGGGAAGAGAGAACTCGGGGAAAAGAAGACGACGAATGATGAAAAAGGGGGACTTGGGAAGATGAGGAGGTAGAGGGAGAGACACACGGGGTGAAGACTGTTCCTTGTTGCTGCTGTTGCTGCTACGAGTGCCGGGAGAAGACGAAGAAGAAAGTGAGCAACGCATTTCTTCTTCTCGGCACTGCTGCAGACTTCTTCAACACAGACGCCGGAGAGTCTTCGAGAAGGCGGCCTGCTGCCTTGGCGTGTCCACGAGAATGACTCAGAAGCAGTTTTTCTTTCTTCTGGCCAAGTTCCACACTTCGCCGAAGGAGGAAACTGTTGCGCAGTGTCTCGGCAACAGGGCAGAAGAGGTAGACACTCGCCGACAGGCAGACAAACATTCTCGAAGAGAGTCCTGCTGCTGTTGCTGCAGTAGAAGTGCCAGAAGAAGAACGCGGGAGAAGAGAGAAACGAGGGAGAAAGGGAGAAAGCAAATTTGCCGTGCCTCCTCAATGGATGCAGTCTGCAGCAGAGTTTGTGAGACACACAGACAGAGAAGAAAGGAAGAGAGGAGGAGGCCGAAGAAGGAAAGGGAAGAAGTTTGTGGTTTCCTCTCCCCATTCGCGGAGTTCCGCATTCCGCAGCAAAGTCTACGAGAGAAAAAGAGAGAAGGGAAAGGAGAGAAAAAGGAAGGAAGAGAAGACGAGCTGCGTCTTTTTTTTTGTCGATACCAAGAACTTCTGCAGTCCGCCACATTTCTGCAGGGGATCCTCCTCTTCTCGCGAGACGACGCCTTTTACGGGGCTTCGTCAGTTTCTCATCTGCACCAGCAGCAACAGCAGCAGAAGCGTCGCCCCAGGCATCACGCACATGCAAATGTGGCAGCACCAGAAGCCGTGCAAATCAACAACCTTCCTATTCCTCCTCTTCTTCATTCATATCGCATTCGTCTTCTTCTTCGTCTTCATTTCCTCTTCAAAATTCGTCTTCTTCGTCTTCCTCTTAATATACAAAACAATCGCGCGCGCGGCTGTCTCATCCGACCTCTCAGCCTTCACCTCCTTTCTCTGTCTCTCTCTTTACGTCTTTCTCCCCATATATGTATGCCTACCTCTTCAACAACCGTCCAATATATATATAAATATACGTATATATTCCTCTCTCTCTATATATGTGGGTATGTTGACGTCTTCTCTGCCTCTGTAATTCGTCGTTTTTCTATAGACGCAGTGTTCCAATCACTCTGGTATACATGTATTACATATATATATGTATAAACGTACACACATATATGCCTCTCTATCCCTTTCAGTCTCTCCCCCTCTCTCTTTCTCTCTCTCTATATATTGATGTCTTCTGTCACTCTACACTTCGCTATTTGTATATATCCTCAGTTCTTCAACGACCGTCATGTACATATGTACATATGTGCACGCATATATATGCCTGTCTTCCTCTCTCTCTCTATATATATTGATGCCTTTTCTTTCTCTTCACTTTGCTGTTTATATATATACACGTAGAAAACGTCCTACGACGAGATTCCACAGACGTTCCTTTTTTTTCATCTCATGCAGGAGAAGTCCAGAACAACCACCTGTAGCACATATGCGTAGCTTTTATTTCTGCGTATTTGTCTCTGCAAAGACAGCAATTTCTGCAGTTTTATATGTACACATACACCTATGCGAGAGTATATATGTGTCTATCTATCTACCTGTCTACACGTATATATATATGTATGTATGTATTTGTGTACCCTGCTGCCGATAGGTGTATATATATATACGAAGGGCTGCAGGTATAGGGCAGCAAGCAGGTATATATGCACGCGCGTGTGTGTGACTGCGGATATGTCTGTGAGGAGTAGCGTCACACACAAGCAAGTGCGCCAATACACATATATGCATATAGCAATTTCCTTGTCTTTTTGGAAAGAAGAAGAAAGAGGACTTTCGCTCGGGTCACGGGGGGCAGCTGTCTGTTAGTCAAGAGACCCACCCATGTGCATGCTCGTATGTGAGCGTCTGCATGTGTCTGTGTGTGTGTGTGTGTTTCTCTCTCTTTCTTCTCTGTCTCTCTCTGTCTTGGCCTCTCTGTGTTTCTCTCGCCCTTTCCATTTGTCGTCTTCTCTGTGTTCCTTTCTCTGTACTTCGCTTCTTTTTCCTGGGCCACTTCCTCTGTGTATTCCTCCCTTTCTCTCCCCCTTCGCTTTCTTCGTGTCTCTCTCTCATTATCTCCCTCGTTTCGACTCTCGCTGTCAACGGGTAGACCGAGGCAGAAGCCCCTGCCCCTGCCCTGCTCGGTGAGGGGGGTCCACCTACACCTACTTCTTCTCCCTTTCTCTCTCCCTTTCTCTCTCTGTCTCTCTCCCCCTCTCTTCCTCCCTCTCCCTTTCTCCCTGTCCGTCTCCCTGTATGTCTCCCCGGCTGTCTCCCTGTCCGTCTCCCTATCCGTCTCCCTGTATGTCTCCCTATCCGTCTCCCTGCCCGTCTCCCCGCCCGTCTCCTCCTGTCTCCCTGTCTCTCTCTCCCTTTCTCCCTGCCCGTCTCCCTGTATGTCTCCCTGCCCGTCTCCCTGTGTGTCCCCCCGTCTCTCCCCCCCCTTCTGTCTCTTCCTGTCTGTCCCCCCCCCTGTCTCCCTGTCTGTCTGTGCCTCTCCTCTTCTCTTTCTCTCTTCTTCTCTTTCCCTGTCCTCCCTTGGACTTGTATTGAGCAGGAGACAGCGGCTACGCAAAAGGCCGCAGCAAAGTTCTCTTTCGAACTTGGTGCAGAGCAGCAGTTGACAACAGCAGCTGTCCTTCAAATGGGCCTATTTATCTTCTTCTTCTTCCCCCTTCCCCCTTCCCCCTTTTGCATGAACCTCCCTCTCTTCCTCTCTCTACGTATACAGTTGTTTACACGTGTCTGTCTGGCTGGCTGTGTGTGTGTGTGTGTCTCTATGTACGTATTTACACATATACATACATCTATTCATACATACAAACATACAAATCCATCCATCCATACACACACATACGTAGATACACACGTGTACATATATACATATATATGCACGTATACACACATACATACGTATACATACATACGTATATATATGTATACATACATACGTATACATACAGACATCGGCACACACATACGCACATATGTACGTAGACATACATACGTGTACATACGTACCTATACGTACATACATACGTATATACATCCATAGATGTATGCATACATACCTCCATACATACGTATATACATACTCAGATATATATATGTGTGGGAAATTGTTCACTTGTTCATCTGTGAGATACAGAGACGGAGAAGAAGTTTTGTACTCTCCAGGAGACATCTTTTGAGAACTTGTTGAAAAGCGGGTGGAGACGCGTAGAGTCACACGCAGAGAAAAACGAGGGGGCGGAGAAGAAGAGACCAAAATTTCTTCTTCTTCTTCAGAAGAACGGCAGTAGACACAGACATCTCTCTCTGTGCCCGTTTCGAACAACTTGCCCACGTCTTTCGCTTGGTTGACCGCCTTCGTTGACAGCAAATAGAGAGAAAAGTGACGCGGCGTGGAGGCCTCAAAAAGGGAAACGAAAAGGCCTCACTTCCGCGTATCTGCGAAACCAAAAAAGTTGTCCTGCATGCGCGCAGGTCACTTCTCTCCACGCGTCTTACACACGTCTGCAGGCTGCGAAGAACCAACACGACCCACACCGTCACCAACTTAACAACAAACAAATATAGACCCATCCATGTGTGTACTCATAAAAGGTGACTAGTGTATCTATCTATCTATATATCTACCTATATATATATATGTATGTTTGCGACGTATATATATCTATATATATATATATGTACATACAGAGAGAGAGAGAAAGAAGAAGAGACAGAAGGAGAAAGAAGAGGGCGAGAGGGAGATAGAGGAACACAGATAGCCATGCAAGCTTGATCTACTATACATATATATATATACATGATACATAGGTATATCCATATATATATATATATATGTATATGTGTACATACAGAAAGAGAGGGAGATGGGAAGAGAAGAGAGAGACACAGAAGCAGAAAGAGAAGCAAAGATACCTGTTGAAGCTTTTCCTGAACAGACTTTCATAGAGGGACGGCATATCATTCTCCCGATCTCCTATCTCCGCCTGCTGCTTCTACGAATACTTCTTCTGCAGATATATTTGTACTGATTTATGTATATATATGTACAGAGAGAGAGGACGAGAGAAGGAGAAAAAAAGATAGAAAGAAAGAGAAAGCGAGAGGTGCTTACAAGCTTGTTGGACTGCCTCGTCCATTAGACTGCGAAGAAGAGGAGCGTGTCCGTTTCTGGATTTAATTTTCCCGCCTGCTGCTGCTCTGACGACTCCAACAGGGACGTGCTGCAGCTCGATATCTCCGAGTTTCTCCTCTTTCGTATTTTCGTTCGTTTCTCCGTCATTTTCTCGGCGTCGCCCGTTCTTCTCCCCCTTTTCTCTTCCGCCCTTCTCTTCTTCGTTTTCTACCCCGCCTGCTGCTGCTGCTGCTGTGGCTCGCACTCCTGCTGCGGCCCCTAAAACTCCCCCGCGAGGAACTTCCTCTGCTGCTGCTGCTGCTCCTCCGCCGGCCCGGCTCTTCTCCTCTGCTGCAGCTGCCATTCCTCCTACTCCTGCGTCTTCTTCTTCCGCTTCGTCGTCGTCTTCTTCGTTGACTGCGCGGAGGACGACAGGAGTGAGAAGCTTCGCCCGAGCAGCAGCAGCGAAGAGGCGAGAAAAGTGCTCTGCCTGACTGCTGTCAACGACGTAGAGAATCCTCTCCGCTTTCTGGACGTTCACTCTGAGCGAAAAGAAGCGGGCAGAGAGTGGCGAACGAGTGAACAGCAGCGCGTCCACAAAAAAGACGAGCGTGCAGAAGACGGCGGCCTCCGGAAGCGAAGAAGAAGAAAAGGAGAAGAAAAAGAGATACACACAAAAAGGAAGCGAAAAGAAGAGAGGGACGGCGGGTTTAAGAGGGACAAAACACAACAGAAGCAAGAAGAGGGAAAGGACGGAAACGAGAGAAGAGAAAGGCAAGTGAAGGGCAAAACAGAAGACACGTGAACAGTCCAGAAGAAGAAGCACGAAAAGACGAAAGGACCAAAAAGAGTAAAAGAGGAAAATAAAAAAGGGAGAAGACAGCCCGAAGAAAAGAAGGGACGAGGGAAGAGAAGAGGAAAAAAATTGGAGAACTCGGACACAAATAGGGACACGAGCAGAAGACACACACGCCCCTACATACATGCATATATATATATATATATATATGCATACATACATACATATACATACATACATACATATACATACATACATACATATACATACATACATACACACATACATACATATACATACATACATACATATACATACATACATATACATACATACATACACACATACATACATACATACGTACATACATACATACATACGTACATACATACATACATATATATATACATATATCGGGCAGAGAAACTCTCGAAAGAACCCGGCCACATGGGCCCCTTTCTGCCTTTCCTTTGCAGCTTTCCTCTCCCTTCTTCTCCTGCCCTTTCAATACGTAGAAACTCCCCTATCTGCCCTACTTGGCGGGTTCCCGCGCCTGGGCAGCAGCTTCACCGTTGCTGCGTAAATCCCCGCAGTGTCTGTCCGCCGCCCTTTTCCTTTTCCTTTCCCCCGCTTTCTCTCTCTATACCGCGGGTCTCTCTCCTTTTCCGGTCAAAAAAATTCCTTTTTAAAAGGTAGAAGTCTGGATCTCTTCGATGTGTATATACCCAACTTCGTCTCGGCCGCTAAACGCCGTCTCCCTCTTCTCTTCCTCCTCTTCTTCGCTGTTCCTGTGTATTAATGTTTCCACGTCTTTACACTACAAAAGTGGGTGAAAATACATACATACACGTCTTTAGAAATGGACACCTTTTCATGTATATATGATATCTGTGCTGGTGGATGTGGCTCTCTATCTTTTTCGTAGTTGTTACATGGATCCACTGGATAGCCACAAAAGTTTTTTCTTTTTACTGTCTTCTCTACCTCTTCTTATATGCCTTCCTACCCTATACACATACACACATGCAATATATAGGCGTAAATATATGTATATATATATGTATGTATGTACACACATGTGTATATATACATGTATATATGTATAGGTATATGTCTATTTGCTTAGAAGTCTCTTTATGTACGTTTTCGTGTATATAGGAGTTGATATAAATATACGACTGTACTCAAATGTATGAATATATATATATATATGTATCTATCCCCTTATCTCTGTCTCATTCATATATGTCTTCACATATATATATATATATTTAGAGAAAGAGAGCCACACACACATACACACATACACGAACCCAAATAAACAAACATATATATATATGAGGATATTTTGTATCTGCTTTTTTCTTCGTTGCTGTACCAGCGGATTGAGTTTCAATTTCCTGTCTGTCTATCTTCTCTCTTTATGGGTCTCTCTATTTCTCTTTCTCTGTCTTTCTCTCTTTAGATACGTATAAATAGAGGTATATACATATATATAAAAAAATATATATACATATGTATAGGTATATATGTGGATACATATAGACAAATATATATACGTGTGTGGATATATATGTGTATAGGACTGAGCGTTAATATGTCTGTGCTTCTATGCCCGTATCTCTATACATTTGAGGGTATATATACATAAACCTATTAACAGAAAGAAAGGTAACTTTAGACGAATATATATACGTGTACATCCACTTATTAATACACATACATCTATATACATACGTACATATTTATCTATATCTACCTCTACATATCTATATTTATCTATCTATATATACCTATCTATCCATATTTACCTGTCTATGTATCTGTATCTGTATCTCTCTCTCTCTATATGTATACATCTATCTATATCTACCTATCTATCTATATATTTATCCAACTTTGTCTATTTTTCGATATTTACCTAGGTATCCAAGCTATCTATATCTCTGTCTATCTATCCATATTTACTTATCTATCTCTATTTACGTATCTATCTCTATTCCCCTATCTATATATATATATATATGTATCTATATCTATCTATATCTATATCTATATGTATATCTATCTATATGTATATCTATCTATATGTATATCTATCTATATCTATACCTATATGTATCTATATTTATCTACCTACCTATATCTATCTATCTACACACCTTTACACCTATTTCTCTATGTATGTATATCTCTATTTTGCATGCGTATATGTATGTGTATATCCACACTTATGTATACGTATGTGTATGTCTAAATCTACCCACACCTATATACCAAGTTTATATCTGTGCCCATCTATTTATTCATCTATATATCTATCTATTTTCATCTGCACCTATATCTATCGACATCTGTATTTCTCCACCTCTATATCTCTGTATCTATCTACATCCATATATGTATCTATCTATATCTGCGCCCATATATCTACACACATAAATAGCTGTATCTGTACATATATATATATATGTGTATGTGTCTACACACGTGTCTATTTATATATCGATGTTTACTCGTATCCATCTGTAAATATATTTCAATCTATATCTATCTATATCTATCTATACGTATATATATTTATATGTCTACCTATCTGTCTACCTATCTGTCTACCTATCTCTGTCTTTCTCTTTATATTTATAGACCTATCTATCTATTTACCTATCTTTATCTCTATGTATGTATCTATAACATTCTACACGTATATAAATATCTGTGCCGTCTACATCTATATCTGCCTATATCTATATCTCTCTCTATATCTATATCTACACCTGCCTTTGTCTCTCTGTATCTATGTATATCTGTATCTATATATACATCTACCTATTTCTATATATATGTCTGCATTTATATCTATCTTTATCTACACGTATCTACACCTATGTCTACTTTTATTTGTATACCTATATCCATCTATATCTACATGTGTATCTCTCTAGCTATATCTATATCTGTCTATATTTCTATGTACACACACATACGTATATCTGTATCTACATCAATATATACATATATATATCCCTATGTATCTCTTTTTCTCTACATATATATATATATATTCTCATATACCTATATATCTATTTATATATCTACGTCACTCTGCATATGTATATATATGTCTACTCATATGTATGTGTATTCTATACCTTTCTATATCTACCTCTACCCATACGTATATATATATACATACATAGATATCTATATATATATATATATTCTCATCTACATCTATACCTGCCGATATCTATATAAATCTATTTGTTTATATAAGTATACCTATACCTACACCTCTGTCTCTCTCTATATATATCTATAGACATATATATAAATCTATCTATACTTATATATATATATCTACTTATATCTATGTCTACGTATATCTGTATTTATACTCGTACCTATATCAACCTATATACACATCGATATCTATATATCTATGTCTACGTATCTATATATATATGTCTATACCTCCAATAAAATATCTATATATTTGTGTGTCTATATGTGTATATCTATATCTACCTATATCTACATCTACATGAAATTCCATATATCTATCTATATATCTGTCCACCTACCTACTTATCTATACACATATATATATATACATATCCGTATGTACCCGGATGTATACAAGAACTCCATTTATTTTCTCTTTTTGTTTCCTTTTCCCTTTCATCTCCTCCTCTTCTTTTTCTCCTCCTCCTTTTCCTATTCTCTTCCTTTTCTTCCTCTTTTCCGGTGTACAGACACTCCACGATGGACTTTTCTACTCACTTTCTTCTTATTTTGTTATTCTCCTTCCCTCATTCCTGCATTTCTCATCTCCTCTTCTTCTTCTTTTTCGTTTTCTTCTCCCTTTTCCCTTCCCCACTTCCTCTCCTTCTCCTTTCCCCTGTGACTTCCCCTCTTTTCCTTTCCCTGCTGTACGTACACCTCTGCTGGCGTCTCCAATGCGAGCACTTTTGAAGATATTTCACTTCAAATAAAAATACCACTTCGTTTCTCCGGACGCCCGACGCTTCCGCCGCGGTTTACTTCTCTGCTGCTGGCCGCCCTCGGCCGACCGTCCCACGTCTTTCCTGCTTTCCCTCTCCGCTATAATCTACGCCTGCAGTCTCCTACCATACGTCGCTCTATTCGTGGTCCATCTTTTTCTTCCTTTTTTTCCGTGGTGAAATTTCTTCTCTTGTTTTCTCCTGTCCCTTCTGTCTCGAGATTTCTTCTTCGTTCTGTTCTATTTGTTTTCCCTATTATTTTCGTCTCTTCAACTTTCTTCTCTACCTCGTGATCCCCTTCCTCCTTCACCTTCTGCTCTCCTGCTGACTTTCCTGTTCTTCTCGCTTCTCCTCTCTTCACCTTTGAAAGTGAAGTCTCTCTTACCGGTAAAAAATTGCAGCCAGGTCCGTTCCTGCGTACGTGATGGTGCCGTTGCTCTTCCGCAGAACGAGCGGCTGCTCTCTTCCACAATCTCCTCCCTTCCCAAACTCTTCCCACCCACCTTCGCCTTTCCGCTGCGGCAACTGCCGCTCCTGTTGCTGTTGTTGCTGCTCCAATTGCTGTTGCTGTTGCTTTCGTTGCTGTTGCTGTCGCTCCTGTTTCAGTTGCTGCTCCTGTTGCAGCTGCTGCTCCTGTTGCAGCAGCTGCTGCTGCTGTTGCAGGGGAGGAAGACGAAGGACAGAGAGCTGCGTTTGATCGAACGCATCAGCAGGTAAGACATGTTCGTTGCCGCTGCTGTGTGTTTCTTCTTCTGCAGCTTTAACAGCAGCGGCAGACGTAGGGACATCGACCCCACAAGCAGGCGCAGCACCAGCAAAAGGAAGGAGCCCGGCGTTCTCCTCCTCGTCTTCCTCAGCAGCAGCAGCAGGAGACAACGGAGAACTAGTAGGCGCTGCCTGCAGGGGAGCAGCAACAGTCGCAGACGCCTGTCCTGGCATTTCGGCAGCAGTGCGACAGCGAGAAGCAGCAGAGGACGTGGCAGCAGCAGGAGAAGCGTCACTAGCGGCAACAGCAGCAAGGGGAGACGAAGAAGAAGAGGAAGAAGAAGAAGAAGAAGATGGGAAGAAAGCAGGGGCAGTAGCAGTACCATGTGACTGAGAAGAAGAAGCAGCAGCTGTAGGCAAAGAAGACGAAATGTCAGCAGGAATAAAAGAAGTTGTTGCCCGAGGGGGGGGATGGGAACGTACGGCGAAAAAGTGTGTTGATGGTTGCTCAATAAGAAATTCTGACGCATGCAGACGCAGCCGTGAAAGGACAGCAGGCACCAGAAATGCGTAAAACGACTCCCCTTTTACTTCCTGCTGCTGCCGCTGCAACACACAACTTTCTGTCCATGTCTGCTGCTGCTGTCCTTCCTCCTGCTGCTGCTGTCCTTCCTCCTGCTGCTGCGCTTCTCCCTGCTGCTGCTGTTCTTCTCCTTCCTGCTGCTGCGCTTCTCCCTCCTGCTGCTGTTCTTCTCCTTCCTGCTGCTGCGCTTCTCCCTCCTGCTGCTGCTCTTCTCCTTCCTGCTGCTGCTCTTCTCCTTCCTGCTGTTGCTCTTTCTCCCCTCCCTGCTGCTGCTGTTCCTCCCTCTTCTCCTTCTCCTCCTGGAGCTGCTTCTTCTGTTGCTGCTTTTCCGTCGCCTGCTGCTTCTCTTGCTCCAGCTGCCGCGTCTGGTGTTGCTGCTGCTCCTCTTGCTGCTGCTGCTGGCTGACTGCGTCTTGAGAACCCGAGAGCTGCTGCTGTTTCTCCTTCTTCTTCTTCTCCTCCTTCTCCTCCTCCTGCTGCTCGTTCGTCTTCTCCTCCTTCTCCTTTTCCTTCACCTGCTGTTGCTGTTGCTGCTCGGGGAGCACTTGAGAGCGGGGGGGGATGAACAACGGCTGCTGCTTGTCCACTGCTGCCAGCGGCGATAATCTTCGGAGAACTTCTTCGAACTCCTGCAGAAAAAAGGGCTCCCTACGGCCACGTTGCACTGACTGCTCTACACAAACTTTTGCTTCACATATATATATAAATATGTATTTCACTTCCTACATTTCATGGAATTCCCTCATATATACGTAGGGAATAGATTTCTGTAGGTCCTCCATATATGTAAACGTGCGGAGAGACAGAAAGACAAACGAAGATTTGTATATATGTGAGGAGGTATTCATAAATATACACGTGTATATTTGTAGAGGAAGAGAGGGCGAAATAGTAGTAGTAGTAGTAGGCCCACACATATGTGCAGTACGTAGATAAGTATGTAAGTATACATGCATCCATATGTATACGTAGAGAAGCAAATATCTTCATGTATATGTGTATCCCATATATAACTCTGCAGAGGGAAAAGTAGACGTGCATACGTATATAGACGTACACATACATACACGTATATACATACATCCATATCTATATATATATGTAAATATAAAGAGGGAAGGATAGACGTGTCTATGTGTATACGTAGATAAACGCATACATATGTACATATATACATGTCTATAACCATATACATATGTAAAGACAGGGATAGAGACGTGGATACGTATACACATAGATAAACAGATATATATGTGTATATACATATATACATATCTATATACACATACACATACATATATATATGTATGTGAAGAGGGAAATAGAGATGTGTATACCCGTCGTCGCAGATAAATATATACGTACACACATATATACAGACCTACATGTATATAAACTTATTAATATTTGTGCATGCGCTTGTGTAGAAGAACACACTGGCGCGTTTATATGTTTGTACCTGGTATACCTGACTATATACAGACAAAGAGAGATATGTAATTTCTACACCCTCGTACTTGTATCTTTCTCTTCATTTTTTTACAAAGTTCCCTCGTTAACATCTCTTCCTAATTTGTGTAATTGATCTTTTCGAAATATCGGCGTAACTTGTGGAGGGACTCGCCTGCAACGACCACTGCCGCAGCAGCTCCCACCGACGTAACGTACGATCCGAAGTGCTGCTGCTGTTGCTGCTGCTGCTGTTGCTGCTGCTGTTGCTGCTGCTGCTGTTGCTGCTGCTGTTGCTGCTGCTGTTGCTGTTGCTGTTGCTGTTGCTGTTGCTGTTGCTGCTGCTGCTGTTCAAGTGTACGCTGCGCTGCAGCAGTAGCAACAGCGCGTTGCAGCGGTTCCTGAACCCTTCGTCCTCTTGCGCACGTGCCTTCGCCTCCTTCAATTGAAAGAAAAAAGAACAGTCTGCAGCAAATGTCAAAATATCTTGATTTACTCCAGTGGATCTTTCTCTCTTTGTCTCTCTACACACATATATATGGACCTTTATATTCATTAGTGCACATATATGCACATGTATACATATGTATACACACGTGTACACATATATATATATACACACCTACTATTCATATATACACCTACTATTCATTACTACATACATATATATACACATATACATATATACATAAAAGTACATATATGTAACCCTACACGTGTATGGGAATCGGCTATATATATATAGTACATATATAATATATCGATGTCTGTACATACCTACACATATAATCATATAAATATATATATGTATATATATGCAGTCTATCTATATATACATACATCCACATCTGGGTATGTCCACTACGCTGTATACAATATATACATATATATGTATACTTATATATGCACCTATCAATATGTACTCCGGCATATATTATATATATGTATACACGTGAATATAGATGAATATGTTTTTGTTTTGTGTAGGATTTGTTTGCTTCTTTTCCTCTGCAAAATATATTTCCGCGTCCCATCGCAGCCCGTCGCATTCCTCTCAACATTCGTCTGTTACACGTCCACACACACACACACACACACGACTTCCACTTCTTCTCTCCTTCTGCCTCGGTGTCTGCCTTTTTTAAGTAGTAGACAACGACACACGTATATATCCTTCCGTGTATACATTAAAAAATATATGAATATATTCCTCTGCATCCTGCAAATCTTATTCTTTGAAGTGGTCTCTTTCTGCTTCTGTTCTCTCTCTACATACATATATGCATGTATATATATGTATATATATATATATGTATATATATACATGTATGCATGTATATATATATATATGTGTATTTAGTTTTCTGTGGACCACGTGACAAAGCACCTGTCTACATCTCTCCTATCGTCCTGCATGTAATTAGCAAACTTCACATACACATACATCACGGCCTCGTATACATATATATATATACGCACAAATATGCACACGTATACATATAGATATATATATATATATGGGTAGATAGATATATAAATAGATATACATATACATATATATATATATATATATACTCGTATCCATGTACGTATCATGCATACATATACACATATACATATACATATATATAGATAGATAGATACGTACATGTACATATATATACGTAATCATATTGATACGAACATATATATATATACATTTAGGTATATATACATATATGTACGCACACATATATATATCTCTGCATGTATACATATATATATGTATATACGCATATATTTATACGCATGTATATGTATATAGCAGAAGTATATCTTGGCAAGGTAGGGGACTTATATGTGAATTGAAGGTCGTTGTAGATGTTGGGTCAATGCATGCAGGAGTTGTGTGTTGATGCTTCTGCGTCTCTTTTCAACCGCGCCGGTTTTTCTATGAAAAAGCCCCACACATCTGCTGAAGCTTCGCTGCTGTTGCTGCGGGTCTTACTCCGTACATCCGACTCCACTGGATTCCGGCAGGGCGGGGTGGTGGAGGAGGAGCAGCAGCAGCAGCAGCAGCAACAGCGTCGCGTGCCGGGGATGAAGACGGCGTGCAGCTGCTGCTTGAACAGGGAGAAGGCGAGGGGGAACGTATCGCAGGAGAGATAAAAGGCGAAGAAGAAGACGCAGAAGAAGAATACGAAGAAGACGAAGACGAAGAAGAAGGGGAAGAAAGTTGGTATTCAGCCAGAGGAAGAGACGGAGAAGAAATGACGGGAGGGGAGAGGGCAGCAGAGGCTGAGAAAGGAGAGGAAGTTTCACTATCAGCAGCAGGTGAAAAAGCCACACCCGGCACCGGTGGGACACTTCCTTCTGCCATCTTTTCTGATGCTGTTTCTGTTCCTGCTGCTGCGTTTCCTTCCGCTGCTGCTGCGTCTGCTGCTGCTGCTTCTTCTTCCTCTGCTGCTGCTGCATCATGTCGAGACGGCAAAGGCAAAGCAGACGTGGGGCTCGTCTTTCTGCCGCCACTCCTGGTGCTGCTGTCGCTTCTTCTACTTCTTCGGCTGCTGCCCGCTGAATCGCTGCCGTCCCGGCTTCCGCAGCTGCTGGTGCTGCTTGGGGCCCTGGAACGTCTTAAATTATCTGTAGTACTTCTGTTTTGCGTTCTCCTATTAAAAAGCAGGTGCTGCTCTCCTCCACTCTCCCTCTGCTGCTGCACCTGCAACAGGTCTTCCTCAGGGTTCTGCTGCTGCAGCTCCCCATCTTCCACCGCCATTTGCTGCTTGTCTTCTGCCTGCTGCTGCTGTTCTGGCTGCTGCAGCTGCTCCTCTGCTTGTTCCTGCTGCGGTTCTTGTTGCTTCTGCTGCGGTTGCTGTTGTTGCTGCTGCTGGTTTTGCTGCTGTGTGTGAGTGTTGAGGGACCGGAGCAGCAGCCGCACATCCTCGCTCTGCCGCTGCAGCACCGGGTCTTCAAGCGCAGCTAACACAAGCGCTGCAGGTACTCCAAAATCGCCGACGTGACTCACTCGAATTACTTCATCTCCTTTAAACTCAAATAACCTGAAAAAATTCATTTTTTAAACATAAATCCACACACATCCATATACAGGTATCCCTTTTTATCTACCTATATACATATATATATATGTACATGTTTAAGTTTCCGTGCCTATCTATGTATCCACCTATCTATCTATCTATCTCTCTACATATATATGTAAGTATCCCTATCTATCTCTGTGTCTATCTAGCTATCTGTCCATATATATATATAGATATATGTGTATATGTATGTACGAATCCGTATGTTTTTATGTGCCTATCAATGCATCGATATATACGCCAGTGCTTCAGGGACTCCAAAATCTCTTACGTGACTCACTCCTCTTACTTCCCGTGCCCTTCACACACTCAAAATGTGCAAAAATTCATCATTCCACATTTATATATATAAACATATATATAGGTATCCATATCTGTACATGTATCTACGTATACACATATGTATGTGTAACCCTATCTGTATATATATGTACGCACGTGTGTGCGTATACACACCCATACATAAACATATATATATATATATACGTGTGCGTATCCATATCTGTACATAATTCGACTCGCACACATGTGTGTGTATACACTCCCATTCACATACTTATGTAAATATATATATAGGTGTAGGTATCCATATCTGTACATATATCTACTCGCACACATGTATGCATATATAGACCCATACACATACATATATATATATATGTAGGTATCCCTATCTGTACACTATTTCTATTTGGACACACGTGCATGTATATACACCCATACACACAGATATATATATAAGTACATGTAGGTACCGCTATCTGTATATAAATGTACATACATGTGTGTGTATGTACATTCATATGTAAACGCAGAGAGAGAGAGAGAAAAATATGGCAGTTTTCATCCACATGTGTAAACCACTGTATATCCATATACCTCCGTGCGTACCCCTATATGCGTATATAAACAGATACATATATATATATATATTTTCCAGTATATGTATACACATATATATATATATGTGGTTGTATGTATATATATGTATATATTGAGAATGAGGGCAACACGTTGGACAAAACAAGCATTCTCTCACATATGTGCGCGGCTGGCCAGTCCTGGCCTTCCCCCAACTTTGTCAGGTCTCACATATCCACGCATATATATGTGTTGTACAGGGTGCGATATAATGAATGTATCAGGTTTGTGTAAATAAGTTTATACTTGAAATAAAAAAAAAAGACGATAAAAGGGAGAACTGCAAGAACACATACAAAAGCAACTTTCAGAGAGAAAGGTGGCTGAAAGGATGGAAAAGGAGACGAATAGAGCCGCAACGTTGTCAAAGACATGCAGAAAAAACTCTCACTTATATATTTCTTCCCCCCGTCCATCGCCCTGAGTCATGCGGCTGCTCAGGAAGCATCTTCCCGTACATGACGCATGCATCTTTCTTGCTTCAGAATTGTTTACAAAGCCTTCAAGCATCACACATACATTTATGTATACCCACGTATATTTAAACGTTTCATTACTATATATATGTCTGTACGCGATTTACTATTAGATATATATAGACGTTTTGTTACTATATATATGTACACCTGTACGCGATTTACCACTATATATATACATATGCGTTTCACTACTATGTATATGTATACACATACGCACACACGTTACACAACTATAGATACGTGTGTATACATATATATACATACATACGTACATATACATTCATATGCGATTGACAACCATGTATGTACATACATATATATATATAATTATGTGTTTCATTACTACATACATTCACCTATGTACGATCTACTCATACATATATGTATATATATAAACACCCGTTTCACTACTAATATATGTATACATATGTATATATGCGATTCACAAGTATATATATGTATATATACGCATATATATGTACATAAATATGAACATATACGCTTCAGTACACTATGGGCATATGATTTCCATAAGTACAGAGATATCTCATACCTTATACACGTGTATATCTACCGTACACATCTATATAGATGCGCATATGTATCCATATGTATCCGTTTATCTCTGTCTCTCTATATGCACATATATATGTATAGATACATGCATAGGTGTCTGCTTGCATATAGATATACATACACGCGCGCACACATACATACACATATGTAATGAGAGAAAGAATGAAGAAGAGAGAAGTAGATGCACATACACATTTATCGATACCTTTTATATATACGTATATAAACATATATACGCGTACATACGCACATATATATATGTATGTATATGGATAGATATTTATACGTGTGTGTATCTGTAAATATAGATATACATATCATGAAGAGAGAGCGACAGAGATAGGCAAATAGATAGACAGATAAAGAAAAAAGTAGATGCCCATAGTTACGCAGGCGCGCGTGTATATATGCGATACACACGTGTAGAGATGCGTAAACAAAAAATATATCAACATGGACAGGAAGGCACGTCAAACGTACATATGTATATATAGAGAGAGATAAAGAGAGAAAAATATATCGATAGATACGAAGGTAGTTTCGTAGAGACGGATGGAGGGGCAGATATACACAGAGTGATACAGAAATGTAGATACGTAAATATATGTTTAATGTACGTAACTGTATATATATATATATATATGCGTACAAATACCTATATATATATGTGGCTACTGATAAACAAAGATTTCGATATGTATAGATAATAAATAGGTATAGACTTTGATATACATATATATACAGGTGTTGATATATGTAGATATTGATGTCTATAGGTGCTGATACACACCCTTATTGACTTATACATGTTTACGCGCATAGAGGTGTAACAGATACAGATATATATATATACTTATACATACAGAAAAACATACATATATGTAGATCTACATATATAGAGATGTACGTAGCTATAGTTATACACACATATAGACATATACAGGTATAAACATTCGTACACACAGATATACATTGGTGTGGATACACAGAAGTATTGTATATATATATAAATAATAGAATATATTCATATATATGTATACACATATATATATATGTGTAGACATCGGAGAAAGTCGCTGCTTTCCTCTTCTTTTCCCTTCTCCCTCACATGGACGCACACACCCACACGAGTATACGTGCATATGTATAAATACAAATATATACATATATCTATATCTATCTATATAAATACATATATGTACGAAAGAAAGTTATATGTACATACACGCGCACGGTCGCGCGCAAGTCAATAATTCGCTACTACCAACCTCTCCAAATATTACGTATAACAATACATGCATGAGTCTAACGTCCATCTATACACATACGTATACATATATATATACATATATCTTCGCCCCTATATATGTACGTACAGCTGTACCCACACATATATATGTAGATATATAAATATATGTATTTTCCTTCCCCATATGTGTACATATATCTATACTCACATATGCACATATATATATATGTATATCCATATACATAAATTCGTGTATATATATATATATATTCCTCCCCCTGTATATACACATATGTATACTCACACACGTATACATGATATATATTTATTTATTTTCCCCCCCCCATTCATGTACATGCATCTATACCCATATATATATATGTATATATATATGCATATATATATAAATATGTATGTATGTAAATATATATATATATATATGAGAAATGGATATCTACATAGCTACGAGCATACGGTTACCGATACGTATATGCGTATACACGTATATATATAAATCATAAGAATTATACGTATTAATGAATATACAGAAATAAATATTGACGTAGGGGAAGGTTTGTGGGAAGTGTCACTGGGCGAGATTTTACCTAGCAAGGACATCCCCTACGACGCAAGAGCGAAGGTGGCCGACATGAAGTTCTTTGCAAATATTTGGGCTGCCGTAATCCAGCACAATTCTCTTTCGCTTGCGAGTCTACACCAGCAGCAGCCCCACAGAAGTAGCAGTAACAGCAGCAACAAGAGCAGCGTGAACAGCCACCGCAGCAGCTACAGCAGCAACAGCAGTAACACCGACATCAGCATCAGCAGCAGCGGCACCAGCAGCAAGAACACCAGCAGCAGCAGCGACAACAGTCGAACAGCAGTTCAGCAGCAGCTACTGTCGCAGCAGCTCAAGCGACAGCAGTACGAGCAGCAGCGACACTTGTACTAGACCAGCACCCGCAACGACATTCCTGGCGCATAGGCAGCAGCAACACCGCGAGGCGCCGGCATCAGCAGAAACACTGTGCAAAAAGCCCCCCGCAGCGGCAGCGGCAGTAACGGGGGCAGCGGGCGTAGGGCAACAGCACGGAGGCTGAGCCAGCAGCACCTGCAGATCTCCTCACTACTACACGTGCGCGCAGGGAAGAGCAGAAAAACACGTGGAACACGCACACATTCTGCATGCGCTGGTCATTCATATCACATCCCCTGCAGGCGCCTGTTACAAAGTTGGCCTTGCATGCGATTTCCTGCAAAATTCCCGCCCACGGCTGCATACAGCACCCCACGTGGCACACACGACCCACTGCACACAGTCCCCTATTGACCCAGGCGTGGGCAAGACAAGCTGTCTGCAGCAGCTTGTGCACGCACCAGCGATATCACGCCCTTGCCTTACGCGTTCCTCGAAAGTACTGCCGCGCGCATGTTCGTCAATAACGACGACTGCAAGGCTCGTTGCCGCAGCCCCACTAGCAGCAACAGAGTGAAGAAGAAAGAAACAAATGCAGTGGCGTCCTAGTGCTGCTGCTCTTCCTGCTGCCACTCTTGCTGTTGTTGGTACTCTTACTGCAGCGGCTGAGGCTGGTTCTTGGCTGCCGCCGCTGCTGCCTTCTGCTGCTGCTGTTATTCGTGCCTTCCATTGCTGCTGCTACAGCGACAATCGCTGTTGGTATTGCTGCTGCTGTCAGTGTAACTGCTGCTGTTAATGTGTGCCTGCTGAAGTGAGCCTGGCTGTTGCTGCTCTTCCTACGGGTGCTGCTGTGTGAGCTTCGCTGGTCCGTCTGGGATCCTCCTGTCAGCGTGACAGCTGCTGTTGGCGTCGTTGCTGCTGATGGTGTGGCTGCTGCTGCTGTTAGGATGGCTGCTGCTAGACGTGTGACTGCTGCTCTTAATGTGCGTGCCGCTATTAATGTGGTCCTTCCTCCTAGTTTGGCCGCTGCTGTGGGTGTGACTGCAGCAGGCAGTAGTATGGTTCCTCCTGTAAGCATGGCTGTCGCTGTTAGTATGCCTGCTGCAGTCACTCTGGGTGGCTGTTGCTTCTATTAGTGTGGCTGTCGCTGTAAATATGGCTGCTCCTGTGGACGTGTCTGCTGCTGTTGGTGTGTGGCTGCTGCTATTAGTCTGGCTGCTGCTGTGAGCCTGTCTGCTGCTTCTGTTAGCTGCTTGCCGTAACCCTGGTCGTTGCTTCTGTTAGTATGGCTTCTGCTGTGAACGCGGCTTTGCTGTTTTTATCAGTGTGACTGCTGCTGTTGAGATACCCGCTGCTGTTCAGAGAGCTGCTGGTGGTGTTTGTGTGGCTGCTGCTGTTGCTGCTCCTGTGCTGGGCATACCACAGGGACGCCAACACGTGGATCGTTACAGAGGGCAACAACCTGCGAGGTGACGTATTCATCAGTTAACCGAAAATTCAAGAATCTGCGAGAGGAAAGAGAAGGGGAGAAGAAGAAGGCAAAGAAGAGAAAGCAATGTTTCTGTGTCGGAGAAAACCATGAACACACATACTCACTGGTACACATAAATCGCAGAGACACACAAAACACGCAGTTAAAACATATCAGACCCCACTTGCACACATATATACGCGTAAGCATTCACATATATATATATGTGCCTGTGCATGTACACTTATACACCCGTATATACACATACGTATATATTAAAATATATACACACATATATTATCGCACGGCTTCATTTATATAACACACACCACACATATATATCTATGCGTACTTTTGAATGTGTTTACTTGTTTTTTCATCCATATATACATTTATATGTATATGTATATACTCGTAGAGATATATGGATGACACACAGAGTCAGACGCGTATACATTTACGTGGGGGGGGCAATTAAAAGAAGGAGAGTCCCGCGTGCGAGAGGTGGCCACTTCAACAGCGCATCAGACAAATCTCTTCGTATAATCAAATGTCCCCTCCTCATTGCACCAACCCCCATACATATATATATATATATACTTGTGCATATATATCCATATATATATATAGACAGATAGATAAACCTGCGCATAAAGATATACGAGTATACATTTTCTTGTCTACTTCTACTAGTGTGTCATCTTCTTGCTCTTCATTTTTTATTATGCAGGTACGTAGACATATTTCAGCATACAAATGCACGCGTTTTTGTCGAGATGCGCGCAGGAAGGCAGGGAAGCGCAGCAAGAGGAAGGGACGCGGGGGAACGGAACGAGCAGCAATGTAGTGAACAGCAGAAGAAAAGACGAATATTTTCAGAGGTGATATTGCAGGCCCAGAAGTGTCATTTGTGAGACATTGAGGGCCGTGGAAAGGCAGAGATAGACGACGTCCGCGGGAAGGAGAAGAAGAAAAAGTAAGAGAGTTCACTTTTCCACCCACGCACATAAATTTGCTGCCGCATGCGCGCGCGCGCAACGCTGCAACAACGTAGCGGTGCTGCAACGTCCCTTTTGATTCAAAAACATGCAGCAGCAAAATACAAAAGAGACGCAGTGAATTCTTCTTCTTCTTCACCCAGAAGGAGGTCTACAAGAAGAGGTACTACACTTGAATACGCGTGCTTGCATTCCTACACTCATCCGGAAGTATACGTGTACATATGTACGTACATACATACACGTCGACATATACGCAGTCAAACATATACATATATGTGTGTGTGTGTTTATAAAAGGGAAGCACATACATGAAGTCGAAGACATAACAATTTCACATATATTTATATGTACGGTAGGAGTATGTACCTATACATGTATACACATATATATATATGTATATATATGTACAAAGGTATACACGTATATGTACATATATATATATATACAACTTGAGTCAACGTATAGGTATATATAGAGAGACGGAAAGAGCAAAATCCACAGGTATAGGAGGATACGCACATATAGACATACCTACACATAGGGTGCACGTATTATGTATCTCGACGTCTGTAGAGAAAAAGAAAAGGAAGGCAGAAAGAAGAACCTTCACCAGGGGTTGAAATAAAATGATCTGCTGTTTAAAGTTGGACCTACGGGGAAACAACGAGCCTTCATAAAAGACGGCCACACACGTTTGTACGTACGTTTCATACTCCTATTCACATATCTATACACACATATATGTATATGTATAACGTTTGGAGTGGTTACATACGTGTACACAGACAAATATATATAAATAAGTAGACAAATGAAAAACCGTCTAAACATGTGCCACTGGACTGTTGGCATGTATATATACATATATATAGATAGATGGATGGATAGATTTAGTATGTGTATACCTTCATATGTATATATCTATGTACACATATTTAGTTGGTATGTATACACCATGTACATATATATATGTATATCTACACATACACATTTAATTATCATATATATACCTTCATATATACCTATATATATATGTATATATGTGTACACACATACACACACATATCCCACAGTCACACTTAATTAGTACGTGTACACCTTCGTATATATATATATATATACATATATATGTACACATACACTTAATTACTATGTATATGTCTTCATATATAGATACACAAATGTATATACACATAGACATATATATGTGTATATATAGACACGCAATTAGTATGTATATGGCTTCATATATATATATATATACATACTAGTATACTTAATCATAACGTATACACCCATTTGAACCTGGTGTACTTCTATGTCTGGGTATCGATATACATGTATCTATTTATATATATATAAAGAGACAGATTGAAAGAAAGAAGAACAAAGAGCCATGTTGCCAAGGCTGCATAAAACACAGACGACGTGAGTAAACAAATAATTAAACCAGATACACCCACAACTACATATATATATATATATATTTCATTGTGAGTATGTATATATATATATATGTATACATATGTGCATACAATAGATACACACACATATAGGCAAATACAAATATATACATAGACGAAGATGTACAACATTAATATCCACACAAGAGAACTGCTGAGTAGTAGCTAACCCTCTCTGTGTGACGGCGGCTGCTCCGACGACTCGCGCAGCAGTCGCATCCCGATGGAGAAGATTTTCAAGAAGACCAGCGGCAATTTCTTCTGCGGCCGAATTAGAAGGAAGAGGAGAAGCAGAAGTAGCCTCGGGAGAGGAATACGAAACAGAGACAGCAGCAGGCGAAAAGGAGTGCGAAGCAGAAGCAGCAGCAGATGCAGAAGGAGACGCACCAACAGCAGCAACAGCAGGACTAGCGTCAAAAGACGAAGCAGAAGAAGAAGATGAATATAAGTCAGAGAAGGCAGACGAAGGAGGTGCAGAAGCCACAGCGGAAGAAGAAGAAGAGTCGGCCGGAGGGGACGAATAAAAAGAAGAGCTGCTTTGCAAAAGTTTATGTCTTCCAGCGAGAAAAATAGCAGCGCTGCTTTGAAAATCGAAGACGGACTGACTACCCCCTCCGGCTGCATGTGAAGGGACCACCTGCAGCAAAAAAGGGAGGAGAGTCGGACAAGAAAGGGAGACAAAGGAAATGCAGAGGCGGAAAGAAATCGCGGCTGGTGCCTACTTCTCAGAAATTAACGAGAGAAATGTGGAAGGTTTTCAATTTGTACAAATGCGTATATATGTATATATGTTATACACGCAAAATCAGAAGAGGAGAGGCATACACATCTACACACCTCTAATAACATAACACACCACCTAGACAACCGTGTGTTACCTGTTCAAAAAATACAGACTACATATATATATGTGTATATATACCTACATATATAGTGATACGTGATAGCGAAGGTCATATCTATATACACATACATATATATATATACACATATACATATGAGCATATATACAGAATAATGTGTGGGGGCCACTGCAGCTGCTCAACCTAAGTAGAGCACTGGGTGGATATGTGGAATGATTCTCAATGTCTTCAATGTGTGACTGTAGTGGCCTGTGGTGTAACGCAAGGCAGCGAAAAAGTTCATCATTCACCGATATATGTATATCTAAATAGACAAATAAACAGATAGATATATGTATATAAATATGTGTGTGTACCCGTATGTGGCCACAGTCGATATTCAGGTACGGATATCGAGAGATGCACACACTCGGAGAAAATGCGAACTTTGATGTGCAAGTGGAGGTTCACGGACAGATAGGAGAACGTCATATATAACGTCTGAACACACATGTATGTAAACGGCTCAATTCTGATGTCTCGCGGCTGCTGCAGGACTCTCGCCTTGTAGGTCTTACTGTTATAGCAGAAATTTCACCAGCAGAGTCTTCTACTTCCCCTTGCAAAGCAACTTGCACAGCCTGGCCCACCCAGTGGACCAGCCACCGTTGAAGATCATATGCGGGAGGGACCGCGACCTCGTTCTCCTGCTGCGGTTGTATGTGCTGCTGCTGCTCCTGCTGTTCGTCGCGCACGACACTCTTCTGCACGTGCTGCTGCTCCTGCTGTTGCATGAAGTGCTGATGTGTACGCTGCTGCTTGTACTGCTTTTGCTGAGGCGCGAGCACTGGACGGGTATGGAAGTGGTCTATCCGAAGGGGGCTATGAGTGCGACAAGAATACAAGTCCGCGCAAAGAAGGCGGCTTCCAGTGTGTGCTGTGCAGCAGAAAGGAGACGAAACAACTTTATTTCTTGCAGATGATGCTAAGCCATCAAAGTGGCGTAGCGGGCGGTAGTAGCTGCTACCAGGTAAACAGGATTTCCGCATGGAGAGAGGCAAACGCCGCGTGTCGGTACACCTGGAAGACTTTCTGCTACGACCTTTACACAACAAGAACGGAGCTGAGATAATGAAACCATAGGGAAGAGCAGCTATTCGCTGTGAAACAAAAAAGCGTGAGAAATGAAAAAAAGAGTGATGCTTGCAGGTGTGTGAAAAACGCCGCAATAGCATGCTACGTCCGACGCTCCCTCTGATCCCTGCACTGCTGCCACTCGCAGAAAATGTACGGGTGGTTGTGGAAGTATATAACTCAGAAGGAGAAGGGAAAAGAAGTAGAAGGAAAACAAAACATTTACAGAACCAAAACTGCAACCGTCGCGGACAGAGGACATTGCCAAGTTGCGTAGCTGGGGAATCAGCGCGACACACTATCACCTTCTGGCAGCCGGGTGCTGCGCCGCAGATCGTACAAAGACAGTGCAGCTGCGACCCTGCTGCAGAGGCAGAAGAAATGTCCATTGGCAACGACGACAGGGGAAGGCAAACGCGAAAATTCAAGGAAAGAAGAAGATTTACATGGTGGTGCAGCTGCCATACTGTCTTGGGGGAAGTGAGAGGCGGGGGTAAACGACAAAACCTTTCTCTGTGCGGGATGGTGAGCAGAGGAGCGCGCCATCCACTTCAAACGGGCAGTAACGTGTAAGGATAGTACGACTACAAGTTCGTCTGAGGCACAGTCTCCTCTCTGCGCAATGGCGCCAATCAAGTTTTCATAGTGTACAGAGGAAGTATGACTGGAACTTCGTCTCAGACACAGCCTGCCCTCTGCGCAGTGGCACCAAGCAAGTCTTCTGTGTACAAAAGAACAAGGGTAGGGATCCGGGAATGGCCTCCACAGGAATGCAGTAACTAATGCTCTACATGCCAGCGTGTAACCGGGGCCCAAATGTTTCCACCGTGCTCCTCGCGCAAAATGTGAAAAAGTCTGCATCTGGTTCTCTTGCCTCCAAGCAAGAGCACTTGTCTCGTGATCGTGTGTAAGGGAGGACGCAAACAAGGCTTGCCGGACGGCGCGCGTCGCATACTCTGGGTCTCAAAGAAATCTGATGTCTTTTTCTAGTTTGGTGGAGAGTATTCGGCAGCCAAGCGGCTAAGGACAGATGCAACAGTTGGGCACACTTCAGACGATGTGCAGGACATCGTGATTTTTGGACGTCAAAAGGAAAACTCCGCGACAGTGCGCACACACACACGGCTTGGGAGAAACCGGCAGTCCAGGGGCACGTGTGGCTGCGGGGGCAGAACACACTCTCTATACGGTAAACGTGAGGATCTGCAACGCAGACGAGGAGCGAATGGACTGAATTGCCTATCTATTTGCCCAGGGCGCATCGACGTCTTTGACGGGTGGGGAACGGGACAGAAGGGAATCAAGATAGGAAACGACTCAAAATCAGAGGATCACTTCTCCCGTCGTGTTTTCTGGCGCAACTCTAACTAATCTCCTCCTCGATATAGATTGAGGCGAAAAGGCGGTAAATAGTGGAGAACAGATAGCAACGTATAAGACATCAGCGGGAAAGAGTACCGGCGTGTGCGTAGTGGTGGATGGAAAGAAAAAGAGGGGACCGCCAGCTAGCTAAGAGATTGCCGGTGTGCGTACACCCCAGTTAGTTTGATGGGACGGCTCGTGACTTTTCTGGGAGAGTACGGCACACGCATCGTTCTCCAGGCCGCAAAGGACAGGGCAAAGAAGATTTGAGGAATCTTTTTCAAACTCGTTTTCCCCGTGACCTTCAGAGGGACACACAAGGGGACTTCCACACGGAAGAAAATCGTGTGTAGTACGGGTCAGAGCAGGCATGCGCAACAGCCGACGTCCGAAACTTGTACTCGAACTACCGCAAGCCAAGACAGACCTACTATATACCCAAGCGAGGTTGTGTAAATAAATACTTATGTACACAGAAGTGTAGGTAGATATATGCAACAAGAGTTCTGCGTATTCATACACACATCCGTGCGTACGAGCACGGGGAGGTGGCCGACAGTGTCTCGCACTGCACACTAAGAAATGCCGGCCGCCAAGGGCATCCGAGACGGCGCATGCGAGGAGGATTGACTAAAGCGCCGAACGTGCTGTGCAGAGCCGGGCAAAATAAAACTCGAGGAGAGACTGTTCGTTCATTGAGGGCTACCGCGTGATTCTTTGGACGAATTTAAGCTATTGACAGGTGACCTCCTGTAAAAGCTTTTTCATTGTTTTAAACAGGAGAGCCGTTTTCCTCGGCGTACTTTGTCGGCGGCCACTTCATTTTTTCGGAGGCATGCGTGACCCACATTTTACTTTGCGGTACTCCTATCGAGATCATGCCGTAAAGGCTCTCCCAATTTGCTGTTTCCAGACAAGTGCAGCGTTACTGTAAGGAAAAGGATGTTGTTTTGTTGAAAGCGAGGCCCGTTTGGTGCGTCTCTCTCAAGTTCAGCATGCGGCCGGCAGTTGGCCTTCGCTCGCGCACATTAACGTTGCGACAGGAGCTACCTTTATGGAGGAGTAATTGCAACCGATGCATTCAATCTGCAAACCTTGAGAAATCTCCTGGGCATCCGGCCTGATAATTCTTCGTACCGCTCATAACGTGACCAGCCCCAACCCGTCCGACGCGCAGGAGAGTACATACACGCCTGCAACTACACATTTATCTATCAATGCCCTAGTAAGTAACAGTGTGCCTTTCTCTGATTAGTACCGCTGCCGTCATCCACTACTCTGTGAAGCTGGCTGAAATAGCGTGTCACTACGTGGCCACAACGGCACCCATGGATCCAAGATAGAGCCTTGTAGGCGTTTACAAGATACGGTTTGACTTTTGCGCCGCTGCGGAAGTGTGCTCCACTATAGCTTTTTTTCCAGTTGTTCTGCCCTGGAAGAATTCCTAGCGGACCAGCTACGTCTTCTGCATCGTGGAGAATTGTTGTAATAAAAAAAAAAAAGCTTTTTCAACAGCTGCCGAAGATCCACGTCGAGTTGGTGCTCTTGTGGTGGAATTCCGCGCACACACGTGAATACACTTGTAGTATACGCGTAAGCATACAAACTTTTGACGTCACCGAAGATATTTGCGTACAATCGGCTGTCTGCTTCGAGTAAAAACGGAAGTATGCCCACATCTGTAATGCACGCGTCTTGTTCGAACGGCAAACGAAGTGAAAAGGAGGGATTCTCCCAGAGGCAGGATACAAAACACAAATCATGTTCTCCGGTAGCCCCGCCTTCGAAACTTATCTCTGCGAGCAGCTGGAGAAGCTCAAGCTCGACACGGACATCTTCAAAGGTGCGGTGCTGTCTAATTGCCACACTCCAGATCCTGGAGGTCTAGTGTTACACATTTGTGTATTTCTTGATTCGCGTATTTTTTCTCCATAGTGTCTCCTACATGTATCAATTGATGAGCGTTTTTTGTGTTTCTACAGGATTTACGTAGAGTCGCACTCAACAGACACTCTATCTGTGTCTTTCTTCTTCTGTACCGCATATATATACATACGGACAAGATACATATCAATATATGTATCTATATATATACCCGCAGCTAGATCTAGAGAACGCAGAAACGAGCAGAGTTACGCATACGTATAAACACAAATGCGTATATACACATATATGTATGTGTCAATAGCGTATATTTCTCTCTCTCTCTCTCTCTATATATATATATATATGTATATAGCGGTATACGCCCTGATCTCCTGGTGCACCGCCATGTGCATAATGAGCACACGTGTGCAAACGTGTCTCTCTCCTGTGCAAGATGTGCACAGTTTCTGCGTCAAGTTCCCCCACTTTCCCGCTTCTTCACACTTTTACCTGTTTATATATATATATATATATATTCCGCTGCAACTCTGTTCTTTCGCTCTCCCTCTCTCGTGTCATCTTATTTGCTTGCGACTGAAGAGTAGATCGACCAAAATGCGGGTCGTCCTATCTACCCGATTTTGTGGTTCCGCGTCATCCGTTGCATTCTCCTGGCGGCGGTTCATGGAAGAAAACTACGTCTACCCGCCCAATAAATGCATTTCTCTTTCCTTCTTCGTGTAGATATATGGGTCACTGACTACGTACGTATATGTGGAAATACTTCTCTACCCTTTGTGTGTACTCTCGCAGTACGTAGACGTAACTATTTGTCTAATACGTGTGTATATATATAGGTGCAGTACATAGACGTACCTGTTTGTCTACAATGTGTCTAATTGCTGATACGATATACATGGGCATATGTGTAGTATGCGTGTAGACGTTGACAACGTGTATGTGCAAAATATGTATATGTACATGTGTATGTGTATAAATTATACATATGTATATACATATATATGCGTACGCGTAGAAGATCTACTCTTGTGTGCGTGTAGTATGTTCTGAGTGTGTAGGCTCTCTCTTTCTCATCTCCCTCTGTCTCTCTCTACGTATATGCATATATAATAGATACATACTTGTGTACGTGTACACTACCTATGTAGACATATATATACGGCCTTCACGTCGTGTGTATTTCTTTTTGTAGATATCGGCAGACACCGCGTTACGGCGGCCCTGGCGGAATAAGTGGAGCCTTGGCTGCGTTGTAGAAGTTCTGAAAACGACACGTGTTGCTGCTCGTATTTTCTGTGACGCCTGCAATACCTCTGAATGTCTCGGTTTCTCCTTCTCCTGTTTTCCGGCCTTTCTAGTTTACCTTTCCGGCTCTTTTTGATCTCCTATCATCGCGCATGCTTTTTTCGTGTCTTCTTCCTCTCTATTCTCTGTCTCTTCGCTCTTTACTCTGCGCAGGCGCTTACCGGGCGATATGTCCTGGTACGCGCCGAGCCATATTTCTTCTTTAAAGGACTTTTCTGCTGTGTACAAGTGAAGTATTATTTCTGGTCTGTTATTTGCCTTTTGCTCCTTTCTCCTGCGTTACCGCCTCTGTCTTCTTTTCTTGCACGTCTGCTCCTTCGGTCACACCTTACAACCATAAAAACTACTACACAAACATATGTACGCCCTTTCGCCTATACTCGCACGTCACTGGCATATGAGTCTATCCGTCTCTTATCAAATATACATCTGCATACGTATTTATATATATATATATGTATATAAGCGCACGTATATGCTTATATGTATATATGTGTACTGTACATGTGCATATATATGTATATATGTGGGTTATATATACATACCCCCTTCTGTCTCTTGCTCTCTCAATGCACATCTTTGTGTATCTGCCCGTCTCTCTCTGTACATATATATGTGGAAGTATGCAAAGCTATTGCTGAGGAAATGTACGCTTCCATATATGAAGATGGATAAGTACATGTGCCCTTGTTTACTTTCCCTTCCTCTCTCTTTGTTCACTGAATCGCGAGGCGGTGTGTGTGCGGTCCCGCACTTCTTTTACTCTGCAGATGTGGAACAAATTTACCAGCAAGTACTATATCTGGCAACTCGTGCACGTCTGAATATTGACAAAGGCACTGTCTTTTCTTTCCGGACACTGTGGATGGGCGATATGCTGTGTGCGTGTCTTTGCTTTTCTCTCGTGCACTCCTCGTTCACGTGAGTGGAGGGGCTTCCCGCTGCTGTGTTCTTTATTCTGCCGTCGATACTTGCCTTTTCTGCTTTTTCTCGTCCCTGTCTGGCTTTCGTTTTCCTGTGTTTTCGGCAGACTACGTGGTGGGTATTTTGCAAGACGAGACGGCATCGGCTGCAGAGAAGGAGAAGACAGTGAGCGAGAGTTTGCTGCTTGCGGTGTGTGAGGGAGAAGAGGAAGAGGCCGCTGCTGCTGCAGTTGCTGCTGTTGCTGCTGCGTGCGTCGAAAAGTGGGAAGCCGACTATCAGGAGTTTCTCTCTTCCAGAAGAGCAGAACGGGCTGTTGGTGCTGCCTCTTCGACTTTTCGCCGCCCTGGTGCTGCTGGTGCTTCTCCGGCGGCAGCGACATCCGCGTCAGCAGCAGCAGCAGGAGAAGAAAAGGCGCACGCTGCAGCAGGCGGACGGAAAGGAAGAGGAGGAGCGGCAGCAAACTCCTCTGCTCTCGACCAGAGTGTGAAGCAGGTAGACAGCTGCGACTGCGGGAGGCGCACATCCATCTGCAGCAGCAGGGTGACGGGGACGCCCGTACTCGACAACAGAGAAGAGAAAAAGCAGAATAAGAAGGAGAAAAGGAAGAGGAGTATGGGTGTGCGTGGGGGAAGTGTCGTCAGCAGGGGTTTGCATGCAGATATAAAAGAAGAAAAAGAAGAACTTTGTTGTCGCCGGGACATGTCCACTGGGGAATTAAGAATAAGAAGAGAGGGAAGACTTTTTCTCTCTTGTAGCAGGAGACGCAGAGACAGCCCGTTGTATATTTTGTACCCACTAAGAGCCTCAATTTTTCGGATGAATCGAAGAAGAAAAACTGGAGAAGAAGGAGAAGCAGGAGGAGAACACGCGTTTCCCTCTTTTCCCAAGTCTCCGGCAAAATTACACAAAAATTGCCGCAGTTTCGTCGAATGCAATGCGCATGCGTTTGAAGACTTCTACCATTTCTGTGTATACATACAGAAATAGTGAACACATATATATTATATATATATGTGTAGTGGTGTACACATAAATATATATGTATTTATTATACAGAGTAGCTTGTGTGTTTACGATGTTATGGAGATGTGCAGAAGTATGGATACGTATCCGTCAGGGGGGACTGTGTCAGTATAAATTTACTTCGGCAGCGTTGCCGTTCATCGATGAGAAGGAGATTTTGTAGGAGGGAGTGACTGATGGTGAAGGACCTGCTGGTACTTCTGTTGCTGTTGTTGCAGCTGTTGGTCTGGCTGCTGCTGCAGTTGCCGTGGTCGTCTTTGAATTATTATTTTGGTGTTGTTCTCGCCGTCTTTTCCTCTCGTCGACCCGCATCTGTTATGTCTGTTCCATTGTGCTGCTGTTGTGTTGCTGACACTCCCCTGGTGCTGCTCCTGCTGCTGCTGCTGGCCATCTGCCGCAGAGGCTGATCGAAGAATTTGCCTGGCAGATAGATGAGACGGTCGACTTTGATGAGGACAGCGGCGCCCTGCAGCTGCAGCAGAGCGGCAAAAAAAAGGCTGTCGATGACGAAGACGCAGCTGTTTCACACTTGTGGAAGAATGAAAACCGCGCCCGAGTGAGTTGTCCCCTCTCTATCTTTTTTTCTATTTCTTTCTCTCTCTTCCGCGTCCCTTACATGGACGTTTCCGCTCTTCTTTTCTGCGGTTGTTCTGGTGAGTGGTGTCTCGCCTCGCTTTTCGTCCGACGTTGGGGTGAGTGGCCTTCGACTTCTTCTTCAGCGTCACCGTCAAAAGCAATTTTCTTCTTCGTCGCGTTCCCTTCTCTGTCTCTCTTCTTCTTAATATTTGACTGTCTGGGTCGAAGTTCCTCCTTCTTCTTTCCTGGTCGTCGCTTCTCCTTCTCCACCGCTCGTCTTCTTCTTCCTCCTCTTTGTTGCAATTCTGTCGTCGAGGAGGACGCGCTCCCGGCCTGCGCCTCCTGCCGTCTGCAGACGGTTGCTGCTGTTGATTCCCTTCACAGACTGCGCTTCGGCGACCTACCTTTACCTTTCTAATTGTATATCTTGGCGCCTGCACGCGTATACATGCATATATATATATATGTGCACAGGTAGATAGATTTGTCTACGCGTATATATGTGTATATGCATATACATATATATATATATATACATGCGTATATGTATATATGCGTATGTGTGTGTGTCTGCATGCATACGAGCACGAATGTACGTATGTACGTGTTCTGATGTGTGTTCGGGTTTGTGTATATTTGTGTCTATGTCTCCGTGGGCGTGTGTCTGTGTGTGTCGATGTGCGTCTCTCTCTTTCTTTTTCTCTTTCTCTCTCTGTCTCTCTCTCAAAAGATATATATGTATATATGTGTGTGTATATATATAAATATATATGTAGCTGAATATAGTAGAAACTTGAATTTACGTTTCATTCGTATCTGTACGTAGAGAGGTCTCTTCTCTCACGTGTGTGTGTGTGTGTGAAGCGCCGTAAGAAACATCTCTAGGAGCCATATGTGTGTGTATATATATATATGTATGTATAGGGGTGTGCACGTGCAGGTACATGCAAATGCAACGAATATGTTTGTTTCTCTCACTTGACGCAGCGATGATGAAAAGGTCGTATTTTCCTGTCTACCTCTTCTTCTCTTCAACATTTCGAGTATCTCCATGCAAATGCATGGGTACATATATATATATATATACATATATATATCTGAGTGTTTGTGTGTGTCTGTGTGTGTGTGTGTGTGTCTACTGCGGCTTCAGGTGCAGGCTGCGCAGCAGCTGCAGCGACAGCTAGCGAAAGCCCAACATGAGGAGTAAGTGGACTTTCTTTTTCCGGAGTAGAACAAGGTTTCTTTTCCAAGAGGGACGTATTCCCTCGTTTTTTAGCACGAAAGGATGTGTCTCTGTTTGTCAGTCCATCTCTTCGTCCGTCTGCTTGTCTTTCTTCTTCTAGCGGTACGGCATCACAAATCACCTGCGTGCATGTTATGTGTGTGTGAGCAAACGACGAAGCCTTTTTTTCGGTCAGCACTGTGAGGCGCGAGGAAGTTAAAATATGTACGCACATACATATTCACAGGTGACAAAATTTTGTCATACACACGCACATTATATACATGCATACATCCTGATGTTCGCATATATATATATATATATATATCTATGGAGGTGTTGTGTGTAGGTGTCTGCATACAGGGGATACAGAGAGCAAGAGAAAAAGGCGTACACATACGTATGCAGCTCTTTATAAGTTGTTCTTCACACACATGGACACGTGTACATATTGATGTATATACATATATATATAGACGTGTTGTGTGCGCGTCTATATACAGAGAGAGAAAGAGACAGAGAGAGAGAGGGAAATACTTCTGCAGAGGAACGGTCGGCCTGTGTGGGCTGTGTGTGTCACTGCGGCGTGTGGCAGTACGTGAACTCTCCCCGCATTACCCCTCGGCCGTCATCCACAAGGCGAGCAGATATTTTCTTCTTGCAGGACTTTCCACAGTTTCCTTCCACAGATACAACTTTCCAGCCGTATCTCTCTCTCCGTCTTCTGGTCCTACTCTCTCTCTATATATATATATACATATATACATATATATCCATACGCGTGCGTTGTTGTGGCGGGCCTGAGTTATGTTCAACATATATATACACATGTGTATCCATATATATAGAGATACACAGAGAGAGAGGGATGGGCAGCTATAGATAGATATTGGCGAATGGGTTTATAGATGTAGATGCAGACTCGTGAGAGGTGCACGTCTCTGCGCGTCTGTTTGTCTCTCTTCTTCTACGTTTTCTCTTTCGCTTCATACACGTGAACATAGATTCAACATATGCTTGTAGGTGGTGCATTGCCTATGCTGACAGTAAACGCATGTATTACGTACACGTGCGTCTGGGCGTGTTTGTGTGAGCCGTCCAGCTTCTGTAGAGACGCAGTATCAAGACAAGGACGTCTTTGTGTATATGCCGCTTCACTGCGACACCCTGGTGCTGCAAGCCAGGAAAAGCTGGCCGTTATGCCGTGCTCATACAGATCTTTAAACGTGACTGTCGACCTGCACGTGCTGCACATATATAGAATGTGTACACCCATTTATATATAATATATAATATATATATATATATATAGAGAGAGAGAGAGAGAGATAAGTGGCGCCGTAGGTGTATCTTGGGGGCTGGTAAACGCGTGAGGTCTACACGCTGAATCGTACGTGTTAACACTGAAGGACACCGTGGCTCAAAAATTTGTACTCACGTCATACGGATGAATTTTGTTAGTCTTATAGGCTTGCACAGATGTAGACAGATAGGTGGATATATATAGATATGCGTGACGAGTGTGTGTTCATCTGTGAAAGTCGAAGTATTTGTTTGCATACACGTGCGTCGGTCGGCTGCCTCCTAGCCACGTTGACATTCCTTTACACGACTGCTCGCACACGTTCCCAAGTTTCTGTGTGTGCGTTGCTGTATCTGTACGTGGGTAAGGAATGTATATACCTATGTGTATACATTACATATATATCTATGTATGTATGTATACGGCCGCGAAAGTACATGCATCTATATATATATATATGCATGGAGTTCGCTTCCGACGTCTTTTTCTGCAGAGAAAGGGCTGCAGAGGCAGAGAAAAGGACCGATATAAGAGACGCGCTTCTGTAGCAGCGCCAGTCATACCGTCTTGCATCTGGTTGTGTGTTCCTGCGTATGTACGTGCTTTCTTCAATTCTACACGAGCTAGCGGGTTGCATGTGTCTCATGCGCCTGTCTTCGCGAGACGAAGAAGTAGAGAGCTGTAGAAGATTTATTTGATGACAGCTGTGGGTCCGCTGCGCGAGGTGACCTCTGCTCGAGTCCACGCAAAGATGTCGCGCATGCAGGAAGTTGATTTTCCTTCGTGTCGAAATAAACTGATGTAGTCACCAAATCTCGTGTGTGCAGCTGTCGTGAGCTGCGGGCAGGGCTAGGGGTGCAGTCCGGCAAGGAAAAAGAAGACGAGAACGAGAGAGAAATCGCAAGAGATCCTGCAGCAGTAGCAGCAGCAGGAGCCTTCGCAGCGTGGAGTAGTGGTTCTGCAGCTAGAGCACCTTGTTGCGAGGGCATGTGTATGTGGGGCGTCACTGTGTGTGTGACTGTCGGCAGAGAAATGAAGAAGAGAGCGGAACAGAAAAAGCAAGAACTTCTAAAGAAGGAGAAAGAAAAGGTCCGCGTCTCTAAAAAGGAAAGACGCACCGGTCGCTAGCGTCTCGACTTCGCACTCGTTTTGTTCTCTCTCTGTTTCTCCTCCCTTCCTCTCTTTTTTTCTCTCTGCGGGTCACCTCTCTGTGCAGTAGCGCCTATACGGACGTAGGATATTGTCGGGTAAGGAGGACACGCGTTTGGTTTAGAAAGTAGGCGCGGCTACTGCGGCCGGTGCTGTCTTTCTCTCGAAACTGCTGCCGCATTCTGGTGTACACTTAGAGTCCACAGCCGCTCCTTGTCCTCGCCAGACACGTGGGTGCGGGCGGGCGTGCACCCTTGCGTCCTCAATATATTTGTATATTCTATACAGATCTGTCGATTTGCAGCTGCAGGTTTTAACCTGCGGAAATAGAGGGAACCGCGGCACACGGTGAGAGTGTGCTGCTGAAAAAAACGCTTTTTCTCTTCCCTGCGTGAAGATGATGTTTCGGTGTGGTGTACGTACGCCACACGGGACGTCTCTGTTCCACGTGTGTTAAGACGGTGTATGTACACCTCCTTGCCCTGCCTGCGTGAAACGCGTGTGGGTGTGGATGTAGACTTCTTTTTTCGTCTCCAGTAGTTTTCACTGTGATGGGTGCGGCACATTTTCACCCCCGCTTTTTTACTTTTTTACCGCTTTACTGTCGATACGTACGCGACCTGCGCCCCCTGTGTGTGCGGCGCATTGCTCCTTTCTGCATTCGTCGGTGTGCGTTCTTCGCCGCTTCTCTCTTAAAGAACAGGGTGATACCGTTCGGTCCCTGCCCCCGTTGTGTGTCTTTTTGTGACTGCGGTGTACGTACACTCCGTTGCTGTTGAGACTCACCACACGTCTCTCCGTATTGCGACGCGGCTGTAGGTTGCAATCCAGCATTTCACGTCTACACTGTAGTTTCTCTTTCTTATCTGGGGTGTACGTACACCGGGTGGCCGCTGTACTTGCAGAGCCTTCGCTTTCCGTCTTTGCTGCATTATCTCTGCACTATTTGGAAACGTCGATCTACTTCGTTTTCGCCTCTCGTTCACTCGTTTAGTTGAAGGAACTCGCAAGGTTTCTGTTTTGTGGACGTGTACACAATGTGGTCTGTTACGTGCATATACCTAGATGTTTACCTTCGAAAAGACCGCTCCACAAGGACGCTTCGTGCTTGTCGTCACACACGTCTGAGTCCTCCCCGTCTGCGGTGTACGTACACCGCAGGTGGTCGTGGCACCTCATTGAAACCAACTGAATTTTCAGGAACTTGTAGGAAAGAAGAAACGTACGGTGTACGTACACTGCAGGTGGTCGTGGCACTGGCACCTTACTAAAATCAGTTGAATTTTCAGCAACTTGTTCTGCCTACAACGTGGCGGCAGTGTGCGTGAGAGAAGAAGTTTCGATATCAAGCATCCGCGTGCGTCCAGCGCTCTCCATTGCGTTTCTGCGTTTCCGGAGAAACAATTTACAGAAAAGCGAGGAGGAAGAAATGTTGTTATTTTTTTTCTTCTCCTCGTCTGTCTCCTTTATCGCTGTGCGAGCTCCTCATTCGGTTTGAAGTACATCTCTTTTTGACATGGACTTAAAGAACAGAGGCATAATAGGTAACCCCTGGCTTGCAGGCATCTTCCTCAGACACACAGTCGCGCATGCTTGAATAGATGCTTTGAAATACAAATATTTGCTGACGCATATATATATGTATATACATACATATATGTATATATATATGTCCATATGTGTATGTATTTTCTTGTAATCAATACACGTAGATATAAATATATTTGCTTATAGCGCTTATACATATGAGAATGTCTCTAACTGTAAATAGGAGCCCAAGGGCACACGTATACACTCAGGCATGTAACTACATATACCTATATTCAAGCCGGCGCGTGTAGCTGGGTACCGGTGTACTGATAAATATATAGATGTCCACACGCGTTTCCTGTTCAGGAATAAATGCATGTAGCTCCAGACATGCAGCCCTACACACGTGTCTGCTTCTACGTCGAAGAAACGTATGTATCTGTACAGACAAATGCATGTATGTATATAGTCATGTGACCAGGTGAACACTCACACTCACATATATATATATATATTTCGGCAGAGCACTACTACGTATATAGGTCTGATATTTATAAGTAGAACAATACTTGACGTGCTGTTAAACAAATTCAGAGAAACAAGGAGCGGCAGAAATTTTGCGCTGGAGCCCTCTGCACCTTTCTGCAGAGGAAACCGCGTTGCTACTGAGAAGCACTCGGGCGACGCACACACGTTGCGGCCTGTCACACCCTGTCGTGCTCCCGATGCTGCTGCTGCTGCTGCTCCCCGTGCTGCCGCTGCTACCGCGCTCTCCCTCTGCTCTTGCTGCTTTTGCTTCCAGCGATGCTGCTATTTGGCCAAGAAAATGAGAAATCGTTCTGCATCCGCACTCGCTGCATCTACACTGCCCGGAGCGCACTGCGTCCCCGCGCGTCATCTGCGTAGCACCACACGCGCAGTTCTTGGTGTTCCTTCTGCTCTGGTTGGCCTGCCGCTGCTGCTGCTGCGCGTGCTTCAGTTCCTGACGTGGTGACTCTTGCTTCTGTTACTGCGACTCTTATGTCTAAACTGCCGCTGCCTATCCTTCTACTTACCTTGCTTGGAGCGCTGCTGCTCTTGCTACACCGAAGGCTTATTGCTGTTCCTGCTGGTGCTGCTCGTGTGCTCCCGGAGGAGATAGTTGTGCGGCTCCGGCCTTTTTTCGCAAGTGCCGTTGCTGCTGCTGCTGCTGCTCCTATCGTCCCCACGCAGCTGCTGCAGACGCGCTGCTGCTGCAACGTTACTACGCGCGTCGCATTCATGCTGCTGCGGTCGCTGTTGCTGCCGCTATTGCCCTGCTACTGTCACTGCTGTCCCTGCTGTTGCTGCTCCTGCGTGGGGCGCTCGGCCGAGGAAGAGTCACCAGCTGCTGCTAAAGGCAGGGAAGAATGAGGAGGACGCGCAGACATACGCTGCAGCAGCCTCAAGACGAGAAGCTTCGCGGTCGCCGGCGATTGCAGCAGCAGCTTGTGCGCCCGCACCAGCTGGAGCAGTCTCCCGACGAGGAAGTCTGCGGCACGTGCGTTCCCGTTTCTGCGAGATAAAACGCAGCAGCGGTCGCAGCTGTCGCATGCAGGACATAAGCCCACTTCCACGCGCAGTCGGGGACAGGCACAGAACCTCCAACAAAAAAATACGGATTTTTCCCACGAACACCGAGAGACGCAGAAGCAACGAAGGCAGAAGTCTAGTTCTGCGTGTAGTTATACATGCAAGCAGGTGCCTATGAATAGGATGCGCATATATATATATATATATGCGCGTATAAGAAGCCAGTCGTAGACACACACACACACACAGAGCTGCGCAGCGCGGGTCTCTATTACACCCAGAAATTTATACACACACCCACATATACGTCCGCATATATTTCTCTACGCGGCAAACAAACGTGTACAAAGGCAGACTCATACATATATGCAGATGCAAGAACGCACGCGTGGAAGACATGCAACAGGTAAGATGTCTCTACACGAGGAGGTGTACACAAAGAAGCAAAGATTGAGCCCTGTGCGCATGCATTTACATACACAGATAGTTACGTATATATAGGAACACGTGTAGACAGACACCAGCAAAGACAGACCTCTCTGTATATGTGTGTGTGTGTGTAAATATACCGACACACGTTACCTATATAGGAGCATATTCTACACACACGACCAAAGGCGTACGTCTGTGTGTAGGTGTATACGTATCTAGACACACGCGTGTATCTATATAGAGTTATTTGTGTCTACAGACGACCAAAGCTATACCTTTGTATCTATTTGTATACGTATAGGCACACACGTTTACTTATATAGAGTTATTTGTGTATACAGACAACCAAAGCTATACCTTTGTATCTATGTGTATACATATATAGACACATACGTTTATCTATATAGAGTTATTTGCGTACACAGACGACCGAAGATAGACCTCTGTGCGTGTATGTGTGTATATGTGTGTATACATATACATACGTAAACGTGCGGAAACGCGTGGACTGCTGTGCCCAGGTGCACGTGTGAACCCCTTCAGAAAGTCCTAAATTTGACGGCGGAGGACTTTCTCTGCACTAGTAGCTGTACACATGCATACACACAGATGCATGTACCCACTCATTATATATATATATATGTGTAACACATTGACAACACACGTATAGAGTATATAGATTCCTGGAGTACTAACGAATTCTTTTTGTTCACCCACACAGAGATACGGCCGCTACGCGCTAACCACCTCGTATTTTAATGCCTTCGCATGCGCCCGTGGACCGACATGCGGGCCTGCAGGTTATTCATCGCGCAGCATATTTCTACCTATGTCTTCTGCTTAAACAAGATTGCCATACATCCGTCTCAAGCAGGTCTCCACATGTATACACAGAGAGGTAGACAGACATATACATATTTATATATATATGTACGTATAGGTAGACTGATAGATGCGTATCGCACATACATGTGTAGATAGATGGGTAGGTGGATAGATACACGTATATATACATATATATAAAGAGAGATAGATAGATAGATAGATAAAGAAATAGATACGTAGAGAGATACACAGATAGACAGATAGATAGATAGATACAATTCGTCTGGTACGTGGGGAGAGAGAGGTGGATATTATCTGCGTAGTCCCAGCGGCATGGACGTGGACGCCCACCTGTCCCAGTCCTACTCGATTTTACGTAAAATCCACGCCTATCTTGTGTGTAGCTCTGTGTACGAATGAACTGCTTGTACGCCTATAATATGTCTATCCACATCCACTAATACAAGTTACACGCATGTCTACATTTATATACATATATGCATACGTATATTTACGGCGGCGGGCGCGTTACTTATGTTAGTATGTCTATGTGTGGACGGCTGAATATCGAGAGGCGCTTCGGGTCTTGAAAGCGGCGTGGGTACACACGTGTGGGGCCAAACTCGCAGCAGCAACGCAGTGCAGAGACAGCCCCGCCAAAGACTTTGGCGAATGTCAAGCAAGTCCCTTGTGCCCCTGGGCGTATATGGGCCTGGACTGCGCAGACACGCATGTCCACAGATTTGTCGCAGAGCCGCTTTTTCACAGAAAGTCACAACACACACACATCGATCTGCGCTCAACGAAGAAGGCAGAGACAGCGAGCGAAACAGAGAGACAGAGAAAGTGTCAGACAGAAGAAGGGATAGCCACACGTCTGCTGCCCGCAGGTCGAAATGGCAGACATAAAAAACGGGTTTCATAGAGAACCATCTCTATATACATGTTGGTGTGTATACGTGCACGGATGTGGGTATGTACGTATATAGAGACCGCCATGCGGCGCAAATGTATACACACGCGTACACTGACACGGTGCAGAAATGCAGGAGATAAAGACAGAGAGAGTCGCTCAAGCAGAAAGTGCCGCCAGGTGTGTTCACGCGGCACTGGGAAACACGTGTGTGTGTAGCAGCACCTGCAGGAGACCATCCATGCATATATTCAGAGAGAGAGATAGACATACATATACATATATATATATAAATACAGGCGGAGCATACTGCACGTACAGAAACTTGGCGACAGCAGCGGGGTGCTGCTGCAGTACTCCCAGCGCCATTTCTTCGACTGCTGTTGGCTCTGCTGGGGAAAGGCTCGTGGGCTGACATTACAGAAATCCACATCCACAACAGCAGCAGCACTTCCCCACACGTTCACACCGCAGCAGCAACAGCACCACTGCCCACACCGCAGCAGCAACAGCAGCACTCCCCCACATCGCAACAGTGACAGCAGCACTTCCGCACACCGCAAGAGCAACAGCAGCATTTCATCACGCCGCAGCAGCAACAGCAGCACTGCCTCACACCGCGGCAGCAACAGCAGCGTCTTCAAAAGAACAGCGATGGCAGCGCGGCGGCGACAGCACTATACCAGCGGCAGAAAACGAAGCCCAGAGCAGCAGCAGCAGCAGCCGCAGAAGTATCACACGGACGTGCGGCATCGGCGGCATAGACAGCACAGCAGCAGCATCTTCCAAGGAGCTACAGCCGCGACACACGCGGGAAAGTGGCCTGCGAAATTTCATAAACAGAACCCCACAACTGGCCGATGGAAATACATACGCATCTGTCCTAGGAGGGACAAGCACGTGGGTCTGTAGATCTGTGCGTATAGTCCTCACACTCCTGCGGACAAAGGAAGAGGGCAAAGGATCAGGAATGCGATGCGATACAAAGGAAGAGAAAAAGAGGACGAGATACAAAAGTAAAGAGAGAAAACGAGAGACAGAGGAATCGAGAGAAAGGAATGTTTAGATATGCTCGTGCGCAGTAGAAGGAATACATATCTGTACACAACAAATAGTCCACTAGGTAAACACGCGGACTGTCGAGATTAGCCAACCCGATAACAGCTACCACAGTCTACGGGGTGCACTTCGGGACTACGGAAAACATGCACACGGAAAGGGAGAGAAAGAAAATAAGAGACAGAGAGAAAGGCAAAAGAAGGAGGAGGGGAACACAAAAAAGAATCAAACGAAGAGACGCAGGTCCCACAAAATACACACACATATACATACATATATATGTATATATATAGATATATATACATCGATAGACATACGGAGATAAAAGGACTACGAGCAATATAGACGCCTACCCCTTCCTCTAGGTATCTATATATATAAATATAGGTAGATTTATTTTTGTGTGTATCCGAAAAGAGAAGAAAAGAGTAAACATTAACTCGGGCATCATGGTCACGTTACCTGCAGCGCGGCACTTCCGCCACTAAACGCGTCTTTTGCCGCCTGCTGCTCCTGTTCCTGCTGCTGGTGCTGCTCTTGTTCCTGCTGCTGGTGCTGCTCCTGCTGCTGCTGCTGTTGCTCCTGCTGCTGTTTTGGGTGCCCCCGTTGCGGCTGGTGCTGCTGGTTCGGTGTTTTCTGTCCCTCTGCTTCTGACGACGGCTGCTGCTTCTTCTCCACCTTCTGCTTCTTTCCCTGCTCCGCTTGCTGCTGCTGTTGCAGCAGAGGACCGCCGCCACCCCTGCCGCGGCTTCTGCAGAGCGCTGGCAGCGATTCTTTCACTTCCTATCGAAAGGCATGCGACGCGCAGCAGAAGCAGACACATGCACGAGACTTGACAGGGATCTGCTTCTTCAGCGGTTCCGGCTTAATTATTTAGACAAAAGAGAAATAGAAGAACTAAGCGTCAACATACAAACATTTCTATGAAACTATGTAAAGCACTCCTTCCATACGCTGCTGTGGGAGAAAAGTGGGTCCCCGAGAAGAAGCGACGTCCTCGGGCGACCGGGTGAATCACTCAGCCAGCAGTCTCTACACATACATATATATGTGTAAGTACACATATATACATACATATACACACATGAATACATATAGATAGACAGGAATGCAGTTTCTCTGTGTATATATATAAACATGTATATATACTGACAAGCAGATGCAAAACTCTGTCTTCCTCGTCCCTCTGCGTTTATAACTGTATCGTTCTATACATACGTACATACATACACATATATAGAGAGAGAAATTGCGATTTTTGTGTATACATGTGAAATGTGTGTATGTATTGATACATGGCAGCAAATGGCTGTTTCATCTTCCCTCCCCGTTTATACTTGTATAGCTCCCTTCCTACCAGATCTTTCTGTGTGTCATGCTCCTCTTCTTAAAGGCTCACTGCAAAGGGAGCTACATACGTGACTGTCCTCCATACATATATATATCTACACATTTATATATATATATATATATATTCCTGTGTCTCTCGCTAGACCTGCACCACAGTAAGTCGACGCGTTTATTTTGCGAATGACAAAGATGTAGAGGTAGCCAAGAAACAAGCCGCTCTGCGGACAGATAAGTAGACGCGCGTACACACGGACAGCTACACATGGACACGTATGAGGAAGTCCTTATGCTGCTATACATGTGTGGTCTATATATGAGCGAATGCTCACATATAAACGTATACGTATTGGTTCCATCTGTTTATGGACATGCTTTCTCTATATATATGTATGTGGGACATATGTTCGCTCACACGTAAACGTCTATATATTGCTTCCGTCTGTGTGTATGGTCACGCTTCTCTCTATCTATCTATTTATCTATGTGTCTCTCTCTCTATATGTATATATATATGGGGGGGAAGATAGAGACGCAGTTGTACGTATTTGATCTGTATATAATCACTCACGTAGAAAAGGGTACGTACTGCTTATATTGGCGTGTCTCGCTCTCTCTCACGCCCTCTGTGTGTATACATACATATATATATATATGTGTATATATGTACATATAGACATACATACATATACATATATACATATGTGCATATGTGTCGCCTAGGCGTCTGCGCACCTCTCGCCCTCTCCCTATCTCTCTCTCTGTGTACAGACACATATATATATATATGTAGACAGAGAGAAAGGAGAAGAGGGGAATGCGTAATTCAGTAGTTAGAAGGCTCCCGTGGTCCTTGGCGGTGTTGTCGTTGTAACTTTTGCATCTGTTCGTGCGGCTGCTGCTGACGCTGTCGCTGCTGCTGTTGCTGCTCGTGTGCTGTTGCTGGTCGCTGTCCTTGCTGGTGTTTCTGCTGCCATCGTTGCTGCGCGGTTCTGACTGCTTCTGCTGCTGTTGCTGCTGCTACCTGTGTTGCCCCTGCTACTGCTGCCACCTGTGTTGCCCCTGCTGCTGCTGCTACCTAAGCTGCTCTGCTGCTCCTGCTGCAACACGTGTTGCCCCGACTGCTGCTGCTGTTGCCGTTGGTGTGGCTTTTGCTGCTGCTGCTTTGCTGCCGCCGTCGCTGCGAGGTTAGGACTGCTTCTGTCGCTGCTGCCGCTGTTGCTGCTGCTACCTCTGTTACCCACGCTCCTGCTGCTACCCCTACCTGTGTTGCCCTTCCTGCTGCTGCTACCTGTGTTGCATTTCCTCCTGCTGCCGCTTCTGCTCCCGCCGTCGCTGTGACGTTCCGAGTGCTTCTGTTGCTCCTTCTGTTACTGCTGCTGCTGTGACGGTCGCTGCTGTCGCAGTTGCTGCTCCTGCTGTAGACAAGCGTTCGTTCTTACTACGCGGGAGAGAGCTCCGTTTGCAAGACGTAGCAGCAAGTCTGCAAGAACTTTCGGCCTGCCATGTTTGAGACAGAACAGACGATGCAGCAAATGAGCAAAGCTTCAGCCGTCAGCACAAAACGAAAGAAGCAGAAAAGCGCAGCGGACAAAAAGAAGAAGCAGCAGCAACAACAAAGGAACAACAGCAACTGCAACACGAACAAGCACCACGCAGAAGCAGAAGACGACCCAGCAGCAGAACACGGCCGAAGCAGCAACAACAGCAGCAGCTTCGAAGAAACTGCAGCCGTAGCTGCAGCTGCAGTACACTTGGAAGTGTTGTCGAAGGCCGGCAGGTGAGGAGAGACGGCGGCAGCAACCTTGTCGCCCACACAAAAGGAGAAAACACGCGCCATTTTCAGCAGCAAGAGTCGAGCAGCACCTGATTCTGCAGCCACGGTAGCAGCAGCAACTGCAGCAGCACCACCGGCATCTGTAACAGCAGCGCCGACGCCACAGCAGCAGCTACTGCAGCAGCAATACCGTCGCCAAAAGCAGCACCAGAGCACCAGCAACGGCATCAAGAACAGCAGCGCCGACCCCACACCAGCAGCAACTGCAGCTACAGCGTCGACAGCCAAGCACCACCAACTGCAGCAGCAGCACAGACTGCAGCAGCACCAGCAGCACGAACTGCATCAGCAGCAGCAGCAGCACGAACTGCAGCAGCAGCCCCAGCTGCAGCAGCAGCACCACCTGCAGCAGCAGCACCACCTGCAGCAGCAGCACCACCTGCAGCAGCAGGAGCGCCGACGGCACAGTGTCAGAGGTTGCCAAGCCCTGATTCAAAAAGCGTCTGCTTGACCACCCCCTGGAGAATAGCAACGGCAGCAGCATGCAGGCAGCGGCGATATATCAAGAAGGGACGTGTAGTTGCTAAGGCGCCGTTGCGATCTGCTGCTGCTGCCTCTGTCATTCCTGTCTCTCAGGAACTGCACCGGCTGCTCTCCTGCACGGCGTGCTGCTGCTGCCGTGATTGCTGGGCACTGGGTGCTGCTTCTGCAGTGATTACTGCCCCACACAGGTGAACATAAAAATACACGTAGAAAGAGAGAGGCATACGAGAATTTGTAGAAGCTTAATCACAGAGAGGCAAACACTTTCTCAGTAGCCGCCTTCTTCTGGTTGCTTTGTCTAGCGTAGAAAGACTGTCCTCCCTGCTGCTGCAACGTTAAGGCCCACTGCTGCTTCCCTGATGACTGAGCGTCTTGGGGCTCCTGCAGTACTTGTTGGTGTGCGGGAGGGTTTTACGCTGTCCCTTCTCTTGCTGCTGCTCTTGCCGCTGCTCTTTCTGCTGCTCTTGCTGTTGCTATTGCTGTGGCGCTTGCTCTTGCGGCTGCTGTTGCAGCGGGTGTTGCTGCCTCTCTGACGCCTGGCGCTCTTGTTGTCGGTGCTTCTCTCACAGTTGCTGCTGCTGTCGCTGTTCGTACTGCTGCTGTCGCTGTTCGTACTGCTGCTGTCGCTGTTCGTACTGCTGCTGTCACTGTTGGTACTGCTGCTGTCACTGTTCGTACTGCTGCTGCAGTTGCTGCTGCTGCTGTCGCGGCTCCCATCGCGGCAGCAACTGCCGAAGGAGTGACCCGCTGCAGTGCCTCTTGGTGCTGCTGCTGTTGTTGCTGATGCTATAGTAGCAGCCCCGTGGCTGCCGCGGCTGCTGCTGCTGTATATGTTGCTGCTCTCGGTGTGGGGGAGGCGCTGCTGCTGCTCGTGTCGTTGCTGCTGCTGTTCCTCCTACTAGTGCTGCTGCTGTGACGCCTGTTGCTGTTGCTATTGTTCTTGCTGCGTTGCTGCATGCGTCCTACGTTCATGCGCTTACGTCAAGTTCGAGCACCAGAGCCGTAGTACCCAATTTCCTCGTGGAGCACCCAGCAGATTTTCTTCATCCACTTTCTCCTCCTCTTCTGCGTCCACTTCTTCTTCTTCCTGCTGCCGCTGTCGCTTCTCCTGCAATCGCTGCTCCTCTTGCTGCAGCCTGTCAACCACTTGCTGCTGCATCTGCTGCTGCTGCTGCGTCTGCTGCTGCGTCTGCTGCTGCTGCTGCTGCGTCTGCTGCTGCACCTGCTGCTGCTGCTGCGTCTGCTGCTGCATCTGCTGCTGCACCTGCTGCTGCTGCTGCATCTGCTGCTGCTGCGTCTGCTGCTGCGTCTGCTGCATCTGCTGCGTCTGCTGCTGCATCTGCTGCTGCTGCTGCGTCTGCTGCTGCGTCTGCTGCATCTGCCGTGTCTGGTGCATCTGCGTCTGCTGCATCTGCGTCTGCTGCGTCTGCGTCTGCTGCTGCGTCTGCTCCGCTTTTCTGCATGTGGCTGCTGTCGCACCTCTTCCCGCTGCTGCTGCTGCTGTGCGTCTTTTTCGGGGTGCTGCTGCGTCTCGCTCTTCTCTTCCTGCTGCTGCTGGTTCTTCATCCGCTGTCGCTGAGACTGACGCCCGTGGCCCTCTGCTGCTCCTATCACTTCATCGGAGACGACGAGAGAGGAAGGCAATGGTGCTTCACTACTGTTCCTGCTGCTGTTCCTGCTGCTGAGTTTCGGGCGATCGCCACTGCTGCTGCTGCAGCCCCCACCGGAGAATTTTTTTTTGTTGAAGCAGCCAGCGACTTCGTTGAGAAGCCAACGTGCAGCCGCAGCAGGCGGCGCTCCGCACGTCACCGTCGCTTCAAAATAGGCCAGCAGCTGCACCAGCGGCGCACCAGCAGCAGCCGCGTAACAGCAGTCGCAGCAGCAAAAGCAGCAGAAGCAGCAGCAAATGCAGCAGCAGCAGCAGCAAATGCGGCAGCAGCAGTTCTAACAGCGGCAGTAGCAGGTCCAACAGCAGTGGCAGCATCAGCAGCAGCAGAAGTTCCAACAGGAGTAGCAGCAGCGTCAGCAGCAGCTGCCTCGCAGGCCGGCCCCGAGCAGAAGAGGCGCAGCGGCTCAAAGATCCCCAGCAGGACCAGCCGGTGCTGCTGCAGTCGGAAAAGCACCTCTCAGGCAGCACCAGCAGCAGCCGCCCCCCTCCCCCACGTGCAGCGGGAAGAACCGCAGCAGCAGAGGGAGCAGAAGTCGGAGCCGCGGCAGCAGCACGAGCAGCAGCAACACTTGTAGAGAGCAGGAGGTCGTACAGGAAAACTGGAAGCAGGACAACTCAGAGGCGATGTAGCAGCAGCGGGGGAGGTAAAAAAAAAAGCAGGAGCCGCACTAGCAGCAGCAAGAAGAAGTAGGCAGTGCCTTTCCTGGCAGGTCAGCAGCAACGAGTGAGGCACTTCAGCGAAAGAGCTGCAGCAGACGATTCGAACAGGAAACAAGATGCAGCAGAAGCAGCGCACCAGCAACTGGGTGAAAAGGCAGCAGAAGAAGCTGTGGCAGAGACGCCTGAGGCAGAATCTGGAGGAGCAGCAGAAAGAGGAACACTAAACAAAGCGGGAAGGCAGCACTACTGAAGCAGCAGGAGCAGCAGGAGCGAAATATGCGGCAACACGGAAAGCAGCAGCAGCAGCAACTGGAGGCACAGAAGAGGAGCAGCAAAGAGTCCGGGCGGCAGCGAGGAAACCGCAGCAGCAGCAGCAGAAGACGCAGCAGCAGCAGCAGGAGAAACAGGAGCAGCAACAGAAACAGCAGCAGCAGGAGCAACAGCAGCAGGGGGCGGGAGAGAAGTCCCGCGGCAGCAGGAGGCTCAGCAAACGGAGGGGCGGCAGCGCCAGAGGAAGCGACAGCACACGCAGGAGCAGCAGCCGCAGCGATGAGAAGCCTCGTGGAAGCAGATACAGCACGAGCAGCCTATTAACAGCAGCGGCCCAGCGACAGCCAGCAGCAAGTGAAATCCACTGTCTTGTGTAGCGAGAAGGAAGTGAAGAAGAAGAAGAGGAGCAAATATACTTGTGTAAAGGGACCCTATATATACACATACACATTGATGTAAATAGAGAAGAAGAAAGACGGAAGAAGACGGAAGACATAGAACTTCGAGACACACATATATATACAATCAAATATATTAGGGAAGACAGATAGAGAGAGATAAAGAGAGACACACGTAGAGACAGAACGACGTATATGTGCGTCAAGACAAATATATATATTTATATAGAGAGAGAACGACGTATATGTGCGTCAAGTTATATATACATATACATATATATATATATATATATATATATTTGTAGGTGTATGTGACGAGAGAGAAGTAGACCGGTGGCGCAAGGCAGTGGGACTAGACAAGTGCTGTACTTAGAAGAAAAAATTTGTCTCTGCATATATCTCTCTTTATATCAACATACATATATATACATATGTATAAGTATGTACACACATATGTATACGCATATATATATATATATATATGTAGAGAGAGAAAGCGGGAGAGAGCAGCAAAGCGAAAGAAGGCACGGCTGTGGGCACCGGGGCGGGGAAGTTTAACGCAGCAGCAAAGCATCTACTCACTTGTCGATTTGCAGCGAGTCGCCGCGCGGTTTCTTCGTTCAGAAAAAAAGTTCTTCGCAGATCCTCCCTCCGCTGCTGCGGCGTCCGCAGTTGCTCCCTTCGACAACGCAGCACGAGCACCATCACCCTCACCCAACAAACGCATTTATTCTACACACCTATGCATGCATGCATTTCTTCAAAGAATATGTGATACATACATTCATACACATTCACACATATACATATATATATATATATATATATTTCGACTATACATACTTGCATCTCCCTCTGTCTCTCTCTCAATATGCATATATATATACATGTATATATGTCCACAGAGTGCAGCAAGTCACACTAACGTGTGTAGATATATTATATAGAACGACACATCAATATTGGGGTAATATGAATGGAAGCGATGTACGACACCTGAAGCAGAATAGTGAGGGAAATAGGGCGTGCAGAGATTCGGCAGGCGCAGACGCCTGCGAAGATACACACACACACACATATGATAGAAAGTGCTTGTTGCTCGATCTCTTTCTCTGGGAGAATAGATAAGCCTATCCGTACAAACGTAGATAAACAAACGTGCGTACATACACATGTACATATATATATATGATATTTGTATACGTCTGGACAGAAGGAAGAGTCCATTCTCCACACATATATTTATATATACACACATATATATGGGGAAAGACGGAGAAAAACAGAGAGAAATAGCCCACGATGTAAATTTAGAGACAGATTTTTGCATAGATATATATATACACACAAATGTATACGTATGTGTATACGAATACATATATATATTGTAGAGAGATGGATGATACGTAAAGATTGCGTAGCGCACACAGAAGCTTGTACATACTCGTCCGTGTGATGCAGTGACAGAAAAGAGGACGGTGGTGCGAATATGCAGCCATCCGAGTGTATGTACACCTGAGACGCATGCACGGGGGGGAGCTTTTCTGCGTATCACATTCAAGGGTGTATACACCTGAGACGCATGCACGGGAGGAGCTTTTCCGCGTAGTACAATCGAGTGTATGTACACCTGAGAGAGTCCAGAGCCTGTTTGCCGGGCAAGGCGATGGGGGGCAGCAAATTCTCTCGCACGACAAAGTACTCTTGAGACGCAAACTTCCGGCGCATCCGCAGGGTCGTCTGCAGGGAAATAAAGTGCAGGGAAGTGCAAAAAGGAGGATCTGGAAGAGAAGGCTGCGCGGGGAAAAAAGTAGTACAGATGAAAGAGAAGATAGAGGCAAAGGCCAGTGAGGGGAAGAAAAGAGAGGAAAACCGGCGGCGCTTCTCACGCAAGCCCAACAGGTTCGACACAAATCGCAGGAGCCACAGCAGCAGGAGCAACAGCAACAGCAGCAGCAGCAACAGCAGCAGCAGCAACAGCAGCAGCAGCAACAGCAGCAGCAGCAATAGCAGCAGCAACATCAGCAGCAGCAGCGTCAGCAGCAACAACAGCAGCAAGAGCAAGAACAGTAGCAAGGGAAAGCAGCAACAGTCCCAGCAGCAGGAGCAGTAGCGACAGCAGCAATCAGAGCAGCGGCAGCAGCGACAGGGAAGTGGGCGGCAGGGAGCGGAGGAGGAGAATGCGGTTGTCCAGGTGACGCACAGAGTAAGTAGCAGCAGCAGCAGCAGCTGGTTCGTAGTTGCGCGAGGCGTGGAGGCAGGCAACTTTGCTGGACGTGTATCGCAGAAAAAATTTTGAATCCTGGGACTGCCCCCGGGTGGGGACGTCTCCCTGCATGCACGCGTGTGTTTAAAGGAAAAAGTGCCATATGACTCAACAGCGCACGTCTTCCTACACTTTTGCTGCACATACAGAGAGAAAGCAAAGCGGGAGAGCAGTCCACACAGAAAACGAAAGAGAAAGACAGAGAGGAAGACAGCGGAGACAAAAGCGACAAGAAAAAAAAGGAAGGAAAGGTAGAGGAAGATTCCCAGTGAGAGACAGACATATATATATATATATATTTATATATATGTGTATATATATATATACACGTGTATATATATATATGTGTATATGTATGTATGCATATACATGTGTATATATACACATATACGCGTATATATGTAGAGAGAGAGAAAGGAAGAGAGACACGGATACAGAAAGACGGGAAGGAGAAGATATCCCCGATATACGTGTGTGTGCTTCTTCGTTTTATATGGCCCAAGCGACCGCGTAGTTTGTTGTTCGACGAAGACTGCTGATGAACGTTTTGTGAAACTTCCTCGTTTCTCCAAACGGGGAATATGAAGGGACGAAGAAAAGCATGTAAACCAACGGTACCTTTTTGTCTTCGCACCACATGCGAGTCTCTTCAGCAAGTTCCTCTTCCTCGTCTTCTTTTGCTTCCTCTTCTTCTTCCTCTTCTGTCTTCTTTTCTGCGACGTTCTTTGCTGCTGCTGCTGCTGTTGTTGCTGCGTCGTCCTCTTCTCGTTTGCCTCGCCTGCTGCCTTGCAGTGACGCGGCTCCTGCAGCAGGCACTGGCGACGCTGCAGAGGCAGTGCGGCTATCATCAACAGCAGCAGCACGTGCCTGCTGTTTCAACTGCGCGTTAGTAGTGGAACGTTGGCCGCTGTATTGCTGATGCTGCCCCTGCGGCTGCTGGTGGGAAGGCCGCAAAATACGCGCCTCCTCCTCCTCTTCCTGCTGCAATTGCTGCTGCCAAGGCGGAAGGGGAAGGAGTTGCTGCGCCTGTGTTTTTTCCTCCTGCCGCAGCAACTGCTGCTGCTGTTGGTGCTGTTGCCCCTGCTGCTGCTCCTTCTGCAGCGGTAGCTGCTGCTTCGGTATTGTCTGCTTGGGGTGCTGCTGCTCCTGCTGGTGCTGCTCGTGCTGCTGCTGCTGCTCCTGCTGCTGCTGCTCCCGCTGTTGCTGCTGCCGCTTCCACTTGTAGGCGGGCAGGAGGGCACGCTGTCGGGCTGCCTCCACTTGAACGACTTTTCGAACCGCTCGCAGCGATCCCACATTTTTTACTTCGGTCTGTCCAGCAGCAGGACAATCGACGGCAGAAGAGAGAAGCGCAGAAGGGAGAAGATGAAAGACAGACAGACAGAGGGGAACAAGAAAAGTGCAGAAGAGAAGAAAAAAAAAGAAGGGCTGGAAAGAGCAGCAGAGGGAGCAAGGGCCTAGCAGCAGCAGCAACACGTACACAGGTGACAGCTGGGGAAGAAGCCGCAGCAGCAGCAAGTGTAGAGGCGATCACCGCAGGTAGCAGCAGGGGTACTGACAAGGCAGCAGAAGAGGGAAACAAACGACCAAGCGACCCGTCGATAAGTCCAGCTGCTGCAGCAGAAGAGGAGCCAGCAGCAGGGGCAGGAGTCACCTGCATCGGCAGCAGCTGCAGCAGCAGCAGCAGTTGAAGAACATCCTAAGGGTAGCACAACACCAGAAAAAATAAGAGAGGCCGCCGGACTCGTCGAAGAAGAAGGAGAAGCAGCAGAGTTAATTTCTCCGCCTCTTCCGCCTCAAGAGCCAAAACGCGTGGCGCACTCTTTGTCTCGGCCTTTGCACCTTCATGCAACAAGCGAAGAAGCAGCAGCAGCAGCAAAACGGTGAAGAAGAGGCAGCAACTAGTAATCCTCAGCGGCCCAAGACAAGCAGCAGCAGGAGGCAAAGACGGCTGCTGCAGCTCAGAAACGAAGCGTCGTGTAGCAGTGGAGCTGCGCGCAGCCCCAGCAACTTTTTCTTACGTAGCTGCTGCCCGCACGTGACGGCTCTGCTGCTGCTCCTGCTCGCGAGTGACGGCGCTGCTGCTGCTGCTGCTGCTCGCACGTGACGGCTCTGCCGCTGCTGCTGCTTCCGAATTGCCGCGGCTTCACCTGCGTCTGTCCATCTGCTGGGCAGTCTGTGTCGCCACACGTTGACACCCTCGCTGCCGCGGCTGCGCTGCTGCTCCTTTTCCACCCCTTGCTGCGGGTCGCGCCTTGCCTTCTCTTTCTCTGCCGCCTTTCCAGGCGGTCACAACACTGCTGCTGCTGCGCTGCTTTCGTGCTGCTGCTGCCGCCCACGGCCGTTCCCCGGCGCTGTTGCCCCGAGACTGCAATGCTGCAGCGCGATCGCCTACCTCCTGCTGCAGTGTGTGCTGTTTCTGCGGCTGCGATGACGCTGCTGCTGCTGCCGCATGCTGCTGCTGCTGCTTTTTGGCAGTGCTGCTGCTTTTCCTACCCGAGGGAAATTCTCTCGTGTGCGCGCGCAGCGCAAAGAAACGTTGACGTCGCATCGCAGCGCTCCATCGGGCATCGAGCAGGTGGATACGCCTGAGAACAGGGCCAACTTTTTAGCAGCAATGATTCCCAAAAAAAATCTGCCTCTTCTCCACAGCAACACTCTCAAAATACACAACGTTTCTACTTATAAAGCGTTCTACGCAATCCCACTCATTGATATACATACATATATACATGCATGCATGCATGTGTAGTGAGACACGTAGAGAGACATACACGTATATTTACATACACATACATATATATATATGTATGCATGTATGTGTTTGTATCCACCTGCCTATTTATCTATTTATTTGTATATATTCATATACGTAGTTAGATCATATATATACACATACTTATGTGCGTTTCTCTCTGTAGAAAAGCAAGAATATCCCCTTCGATAAACACGGCAATTTCGAGAGTTCCTCGGTAGTCCACATCCGCATGCACCCGCGGTGGTTCCTCCTCTTCCCCTTCTTCTCTCGAAGCAGGCGAAACAAATACCCACACACAAAGAGAAACATATACATATATACATATACACATATATACACATATACACATACACATATATACATATATACGTATATACATACACATATATACATACACATATATACATATACATAGATACATGTACACATATACATATACACATATACGTATACATATATACATATACATACGTACATCCACATTGTACTAGGGAAACGCCATACATATATATATATATATATTCAGATTCTATTGATATATGATATGCACTAATGATATACGTGTGTATCCATATATATATGTATATACAGCTCGCACTGCAGAAACGATATACGTGTGTATATATATCTGTTTGTATGTGCGTATGTATACATTTGGTATTGACCCCGCAATACCACACACATCGCTTTGAAAATGCGGAGAGATACCTTTACGTATGTGTACATACGTATGTATACATACACATACATATATACATACATATATATGGATATGCAGCTTGTATTGAAGAAACGATGCACACACATATATATATTTGCTGGTGACCCAGACAAAGAAGCTTTCTTTGAGAATGGGCAGAGGTATGTGTACACGAATATATATAAATGTATGTGCCGCTTGAAGTAGAGAAAAAGGACGTACATATGTATATAAACCGAGGAGGAGACTTCTCCCTATAGAGATGCAAGAGACACGTGTATGCATGTGGCGGTGGGAGAAGAAGGGCAGCAGTCGAAGAAGGGCCGTTCAGTCGTGGGACGGAAAAACTCTGGGATGGGGGCCTCTGTCTTTTTCATCTCAAAAGATCTGAAGAAGAGAAGTGCTGGTCAGCCCCGCCCTTTTTCGTGAATCGAAGAGACGCAGAAACGCACCAAACGACTGCTTCACAGGCAGCTGCCACCAAGGACTGTCCGCCCTAACCGGCAGCAGCAACGCAACTCCCTCTCTTCTTCAGAGAACACATACATCTACACATAGCGAGAGACAAAGAAAGGAAGAGAAAGATATATACATATATATATATGTGTATACATATACATATATAGATAGATAGATCGATGAAGAGATATACATGTATATATAAGTGGACATGCAGATATTGGCGGGGATGTGTTAGAGTGAAGGGAGAAAAGAGAATACGCTCAAAGAAATGAAGGCACATCTGACGATGTATCTGCTCCTTTGTTAGTCTCTCGTCATTCACACATACAACCTCCTTTGAACATCCATATCTGTACAAATATATGTGACTACATGCAACATTACACCCACCCCACACCCACACAAAAGAAACAATATACACATACATACATATATATATATATATATGTACATATGTAGGTATATATGTGGAGAGACAGACATATATATATATGTATCTTAGAGAGAGAGACACACATATACGTCTATATATAGATATATATATATAGAGAGAGGTGAAGATATGTATATACGTATATATAGGTGTATGGACTCTCATACAGAGAAGAGAAGGGAGCGCGTTGGAGAGACCGAGAAAAAGAAGGAGAAAAAGAAATGCATGCAGAGAAGACGAGAGAAACGGAGATAGCAGAAGAGAAGGAGAGCGACAGAAAGGCAGACGAAAACACGAAGAAACTCCAGACAGACCCACCAGCGCACGTGTATTATCTCTGCTCGGTATATACACGAACACAAACATTTGTACTGCGTCTTCAGCTTCACAAGCTGTTATCCCTATATATATGTGTACGTATGGATATAGGTACATATGTATGTGGATACAGATAGTACTCGGACCAGCAGGAGCCGCGGTGGTCTGCAGCAGAAGTATGCGACAAAAAGAGGAGATCCCACAACAACACTTCAGATGAAGCTGCTGCTGCTCCGTTATTGTCCACCACTGCTGCACTGCTGTTGCTGTTGCTACTCCTGGGGCTGTTGTTGCTGCTACTCTTGTTGTTGCTGTTGTTGCTGCCGTTGCTGCTCCTGCTGCTGCTGCTATGCGTCCTGCAGCTGCCTGGCCTGTTGTTCTGCACCAGTTGCTGCTGCTCTGCTTCAGACGAGGCGGCTCACCGGCAAAGCGCAGCAGCTGCGACAATTCCCTCAGAAATTCTACGACCTCCTCTTCCGAATACAAGTCAGGCTGCAAGAGATAAACAGCAACGTGACCGTCAACGCAGCAGCAATGCCGGCGGCGGTAGCGACGACAGGGCAGGATGAACCGCAGCAGTTAATCAGCAGCAGCAGCGACAGCCAGAGCCTCCAGCAGCAGCAGAAGCAGAGACAGCTTCTGCGTCGCAACGACAGCGGTTACAGCAACAGCAGCAGAAGGAGGAGGAGCACGAGCAGACAAGCAGCAAAAGCAAGAGAAACAAAAGTGAGAGCTGCAGCAGGCAGGATAGCAGGAGACACCTGCAGCAAAAGAGAAGCAGGCACGGCCAACAGCCGAAGGGAAGAGAGACGGACAGCCTGCTTCTCCAGCGGAACAGCAGCAAACAGAAGACGCGTGAGATGTCAAGCAGCTGCAGCAGCTACAGCGCATTCCAGCCGATCAGCAAAAATTGCTGCAGAACAGCAGCAGCAAAGGAAGCCGCTGCAGCACTCCCGGCAGTCCCAGGAGCAGCAGCAGGTGCAGCGGGGGCTGCTGTGAAGCAAGAAGTGTATGACAAAAACCTGCAGCAACAGCGGACGGGCAACAGCAGCTGCAGCGGAATCAGCGGCAAGCGACAGACAACAGCAACCAGCCACGGCAAACGTAGCAGCAGCACGTCAAAGCAGCAGTCGTAGAGCAGCAACAGCGCGAACAGCAGCAGTACCGCCGCAGCGGGAGTGGCGAGAGAAGCCGCAGCAGCAGCGCTGTGTGATATATGCAGCAGCGCGGCAGCAGCAGCAGCGTCAGAGACAGGCGGCGGATTGTGGGCGCAGACTGCGACGCAGCGTTCCACCGACAAATATGTGAGGCCCATGAGAAGGCGGGGCGCTGCGGAAATTTGGTTTTTTCGCCAGAGAAAAATCTAGAGGATAGAAAAGGAGAACAGCGATATGAAATAATTCTCGGGATTGCAGCGAAGGAACTGGCGAGGGAAGTCAAAAATGCGCATGCAAGTCCCTCAAGCAGCTCTCTGTCTTCGTATCCACAGAGCAATGCGGCTGACACTCCGCTGGGAAAAGAAACTGCTCATAATCTCCATGACATCACTTTTTGCCTTCCTTTACATATACTCTATTTTATTACTATTACACGTGTATTCTCTATATCTAACTATCTCATGTGTACTATATACATATATATA